>OY723397.1:19120603-19418103 GCA_963210295.1 Ophion ellenae | reverse complement strand
TGCATGTATACATAGATATTGAGTATTAGCGGAAAGCTGTAAGCTACGGATGAAATGCCAGAGCACGAATCTTGCTCTTGATACAAATCGATGCAGTGGGAGAGCAGCTGATTCTCGAAAATTTTCCTCAGGAAGTTAACGGAATCTGGGAGAGCGCGGGAGATGCTGCCCCCTTCTCGGATTTTTTTTCACCTCGGTCTCGCCTCGCTCGCTTTTGAAAAGTCAGCACTTTTTTCCTCACCACTCACTTCGTCCGTGCGGGGAAAATTCGCTGAGAAAAATAACCAAATAAGATATCGGCAAACATTAAAAACTTCGAAATATTTTTCCCTCAATATTTGTCCACATAATATTTTAACAATAATATATTTATGTATAATAACATATTTTCATAATACTGTTTTTCTAACCTAAACAATAATTTCATTGAAAACAGGTCACGTTTATTATGCAATTAAATGAAGCTCCAATTCGTGAATTTAGTTTTAAGCCTTAACCGGAAAAATAAAAATAGAAAGGGTTTCCCATGCATTTATATATAAATAATTTTCGGTAATAATACATACATTAATGCAAAATGGCTAAATAAATACGAATATATTTTTTTTGTACTATTCAAATGAAGAAAAAAAAACATTTTTATTGAAAAGAGGTGACGTTGTAGAGGAACAGCTTCTGTTGATTTACCAGCGAATTCGGTTTGAAGCCTGAACGGGGAAAAAAACAGAAAGGGTTGCGCGTACCTGTGGTTATATACATAAATTTTTAAATAGAATTTGAATTTTTAAAGAAAGTGAAAAATGAATTAACAAAAACAACGGGCAGCGTATCGTGAAAACTATGAGGTTGAGAATATTTGTCCTCAGGACTAAAAAGTTTTGTTTTGTTATTTTGGAGTTGTTGATTTTTTTCATATTTTTTTGGCAACATTTTTTTTCATCGCTAGTTTTGGTTGACCGTCGACAATTACTCTGATTAATTTATTGCCATGACATTGAAACGAAGATGATGAAGGCTGTGGGAGGATCAACTAACTATTAATAATATTGTTTAAATTGACTAATACATTTAAAAAACAAAAAGAATTCAATGGTATACCCTAAACTAGAAAAAGAAGGAAAACACAGGGTGCTTAATGCTTTTGGTCAAGGCGTAGTTAAATTTGTACGTCGTACTGATCAGACGATATTTTCTTGTGCTTTTTAAGAACACTTGTCACTAATTTTCGAATCTGCCGAAGTGTAATTACATTATTTTTTCCGATTATCTTTGATTTGAATGACCGTCAGTACTCATTCGTTTGACTCAGTATAAGCTCAGAACGTCATTTGATTCGTACGACGTACAAATTCAATTATGGGGTCAGGCCACAGTACAATTTTCAAAAAATCGTCTTTTTACGCTAAAACGGTGCTTTATCATCATAAGAATAAGTTACTATTCGATTTATTTTTTCACCGACATTTTTTCACCGACTTTGAGCGTATAACCTAAGCCCAGCTCTGGCACGGCCATGGAGTACCTAAAACGTTAAACGCGTTTTTCTCGAAACAGGTATTTTCCAATTTGCGTGATAAATAACTTCAACAATTTTCACTCGATTTACTTCAAATTTAAAAGTTATGTTCCTAATTGCATTTCGCAGAGAAGTACGTACGGAATTTCTGGTTAATCGAGAACTTTTCATTTTATGAGCAGTTTTATACGAAATTTTTCACTGAAAATTCATTCAAATACCTACAACTCAATTCAAATACCTACAACTATTGAATAAAACAATATTTTTTTAATTCCGTACGTACTTCTCTAGGTATTCTAATGTAGATTGACGAGAATTTTTGGTTTTCGTTCTAGGTAAAAAATTGTGGATGCTAAATGTCACGCCACGGAGCGCCCAAAAAAAAGATGACAAAAGAAAATATTAGTAGTCGGGCATTTTGTACATCGAAAAAATATATATATTTTCTCTAACTGCTTGATATTCATACTAAATAGATGTATAATTAATTATATGAGTGAACCACTTTTTCATACGAAAAAAAATTGTTAAATTCGCACATGATTTTATACCTGTTACTGTAGCCTAACCCCTTATGTCCGTTTTCTCGAAACGTCACTTTGAAACAAAGATATTTTCGATAAAACATCTTCGTTCCAATGTAATGGCAATAAATTAATAAGATTAATCGTCGACAATCATCCAAAACTAGCGATGAAAAAAAAAGTTGCCAAAAAAAACTGAAAAAAATTTAACAACTCCAAAATAAGAAAACAAAACTTTTTAGTCCTCAGGAAAAATATTCTCAACCTCGTAGTTTTTACGATACGCTGCACGATGCCGGCTTTACGGAAACCTGCCTTTTTTTCGAGAAAAACTAAATTTCTCTGCGAAAAAAAATTGCAACATTAAAAAAAAAACGAAACTATTTACTAAATAGCGAGATTTCTATTTTTCCGAAGTCTAGCAAACGACTTTGCAAGGTGCGAAAATCATGAAAAACCGCCATTTTCAAAATAATGTACCGGGCACAAAAGAAATCGAAAAAAATTAATTAATAAAGCAAATTGAAGCTAACTTTATTCTCTTCAAAACCCCGTTTGGTAAATTGCTTTCCGTTTTTTTCGGCCGAGATATACAATTTTTTGTCCGGAAAGAAAAATTGCAGGATGCCCGAAACTTTTGGCCAAGGGTGTATATATATATATATATATAGGTCATGTTTGAAAAATCTATAGGATGATGTTCGATAAAACTCTCTAGATATCACAATGATATTAACTAATTGATATATAGTTTATGTGATACAACAAGTAATTATAGGAATTGATGTGGTCTCTTATGCCACCGAAATGGTACAATCACTCGGTAGCAAAGGGGCAGCGTGCGTAGCCATAGGGAGGTAGGTTCTAGGTTCAATCCCATGTGGATGCAGAAATATTTTCTTCGAAAAAATCCATTCAGAAGGCCAGGGAATGACGGATTATAATACAAAATCATTGTGGTAGAACTCTAAATTAAGTATTTTGGTTTTAGGAAATATTCTTATTTATTTTGGATTTAGGAAATATTCTATTGAATATTCGGAAAAATATATTTGAAACAAATAGGATTGTAGTAAAAAACCCATTCGATTAAAATATATCCCGTTTAAAATAAATATTACTTTGCCAGTGCAATGAAGAATGTAATGAGATGGTTTCCGAAGCAACAGCGAACTTCTCTCTTCGGACCGCATGTCAGGCCTTCACTTTTCACCCTCATCAGGCGTTGATTTTTTAATCTGATCAGGCCTTCATTTTTTACCCTATCAGATCGAAACCAGAAAAAGTGTCATAAAAATGATCAGGGCTTGATAAAAAATCCTGATCAAGGCTGAAAAAAAATCAGGGTGCCTGTTCAGGTCTTTTTTGTAGTCGGAGCAGGATTTCTACTCGGGATGTCTGTGATAGGCGTTACCCGTATCGCACCCCAATCGGGGCCTAAGACCCTAAGAAATTCCTACGCTGGCCGGTTTTGAGCCTGAAGAGGAAAAATAAAAACTTAATAAGCTGCACCTACATGCGTTTATAAATGTTTTTTGGTACCAATACATACATTCATGCAAAATAGCAAAATAAATAACAATATTTTCTGGTTTACTGTTTTTCTGAATTTAAAAAATAACAACGTTTTCATCGAAAACAGGTCACGTTTATCAGACAATCAAATCAGGCTCCAATTCGTGATCAGACATATATATATATATATATTCGTCATTTATTTGACAAAGAATGTTTTGGGTCGGAAACCACAAAGCTGAGAATCGTTTTGCTTTTAGATGCCTCACGGTGGTATTAAATTGCAGGTTACTTGAGAATGAGGGACACGTAGGAACGTTTTGCTGCTGCGTGGCCTTTTGAAATTCGAAGTGCTCGCTCGTAACGCCAGCCCTCGGTCATTAAACACCCCCCTGAGTTGCGGATCTTTCTCTTTCACCCTATCTACCTCTCAGTCCTTTGTCTCTCCTCTCATTTTAAAGCTCTCTCTCCCTCCCTCTCTCTCTCTCGCTCTCTCTCTCTCTCTCTCTCTCTCTCTCTCTCTCTCTCTCTCTCTCTCTCTCTCTCTCTCTCTCTCTCTCTCTCTCTCTCTCTCTCTCTCTCTCTCTCTCTCTCTCTCCCTCTCTCTCTCTCTCTCTCTCTCTCTCTCTCTCTCTCTCTCTCTCTCTCTCTCTCTCTCTCTCTCTCTCTCTTTCTCTCTCTCTCTCTCTCTCTCTCTCTCTCTCTCTCCCCCCCCTCTCTCTCTCTCTCTCTCTGCCGGCCAGGGATCGTAAACAGCGATCTGCCTGCGATGCGAAGTGTTACAGTATATATACTCCTCACGATTTTCCGAACGTATAACGTCGTGCGAAGAGGGCGCCGTAAATTTGCGAACAGTGCAAAAAATAGTGGCCAAGTGCGCTCACGGTGCGAATCGCAGAGTCGTAAAAGCCTCGCTCGTATTACGCAAAAGTTTATTCTTTTACTCGCTCCGAGAGTCCCGCAGGGTGCGCGTCCATTGAAATTCGTGCGACCCCAAAATAACATCCATTATCACAACGATGTAACGTGCGTCGATCACGAATATTTTTTTTCTCGGCTTTTTCGGCGCGTCTCTTTACGCCGAATTTCTTCTCACGAAACTTCCTTCAGAAGCAAAAAGAGCGAGGGGCAGAGGGGGTACGAGGAAACGAAAACGTGCATCGCACACTTCATCATTCTTCGGAGAAAAGTTTGTAATCGATCATTGCCGAATTGAAAAAGTTTGAATCACTATTTTTGTCCCGTTTAATTTATGGGAAGGTTCGCGAAAGTTGGGGTGGTCACCGCGACACAAAAGATTAGGATACGTAATCTTTCAGCCCTCGACATTGTTATTAATGCTTGCTTCGATCACGCAATCACGGTTTCAACCAATTTTATGAAATTTATCGAATGACTATACAAAAATGTAAAAATCATATTTCAATGTATTTTTAATAATACCAATAACAATACTAATCATAATGACAAATTATAATAAACTGACAAAAATAAGAACAATAACAATTGCAATACAATTGCATAATGATGATGATGATAAATGATAATAATAATGATAGTGATCATGATAATGATAACGATAATAACATTAACAGTTATGATGATCATAACATCAAGAACAACACGAACAATAACAATGGGCAATAATAACAGTAATGTTGCCGATGATGATGGCGATGATGATAATAATGACAAGGATGGTATTAGTTATAATCATAGCGATAATGATAATAACAGTTATAACAATATTGCCAAAAGTACTCAGTAATAATTAAAACGCATCAAGCGACGTATTTTCAATCTTAAATTGTATTTTCTCGTCTTTGCACCATCTTCCTCTATCGTGAACAATTAAGGCGTTACCCCCACTTGTAGCGCAAAAAAGGCCTTTTTCATGCATTTTTTTAAAGAAAACTACAAAACTTTTTTAATCGATCAATATACCATCTTAAAGAACACATCTTGAAGAACTTCCAGTAATTTTTTTATTGAAAAAGATTACATTGTTTAGTGGCAAATGGCCGTCAATGAAATAATGTTTTTATATACACGGTTTGCGGTGACCAACATTGCGGCGAAGTGGATCATCTGAAAAAAAAAAATGCGGATGGATTTAGTCAAATATAAGTATAAACTAGTCTTTAATCGAAGGATTTTAAAAAATATTCATTTTTCACAAAATGGCGGACAGTCAAAGTTAATGGTTCGATTTTAACGAAAAAAACGGCCGTTTTTTGGCTATAAAACGGCCATTTTTTTCGAAAAAAAAATCGAACGATTAAAGACTACATTTTTAGGTATTAAATAAGCCTGCAAAATTTCAAGAAGATCGGTTCATTAGTGTTCGAGTAATCTTGGTCACCGACTACAGAAATGCCATTTTGAGAAAAACGCGTTTAAAGTTTCTCTTTCAACGCTCTTTCAACGCGGTTTCTTCTCTTTCAACGCTCATATCTCAGTCAATTTTGTTCGGATCGACTTGAAATTTTCAGGACATATTCTCAGATACTTATACTTCAAAAAAATGCGATAAAAAAAAATCGATTTTTTCAAAATCGCAAGTGGGCGTAACCCCTTAAAAAAGACTCATTGCGTTGAATTATAAAACGAAGAGGTTTAATTTCTTTAGCAGATCACGTAAGATGGTCAGAAACACTTTAATTCGCAGCAACAAATGTTTTAACAGACTTGTTCTGTCTCTCCGGCGTTACACGATATTTCTTGCTCACTCTTGTGCTCGTCGTTTTTGAACAGCTTCGAATGCTCCATTGTGTACACTGGACCTGTGTAAGATTATCAGGCCGAGCCGGCGTATTGGTTCGGGAAAGCCCCAAGGCTCCCTTTTCTTCTCGATCTCTTCAGCCTTGAGATGTATCGATATCAAAAGATAGACTGCAATGTTTAGACTTTCGAGTGAACGACGTGCGGTTATGCCTCGTTGTAACAGTCAAAAACAGCTCATTTTTGGGCTTTTTCAAGTCGTGACGATAAATTTCTACAAATTTAGGTATTTGAAAAAGTATCATCCGAAGAACGCTCAGTAATTTTTTTTTGTAAAAATATTTAATTATAATCGATTTATCGGAAGCACCTCTCGAAAACGTCTTTTGAGGTAAGCAATGCCCTTCTGAGCCAGAGTATTTAATACAAAAAAATCAAACAGATTTCGTTAGTCAGGTAATTCCGGGGGATTGGCAATGAGGGAGAGATGGCCAATATAAATGTTTCATAAAAGCGCGCACTAGATTTCACCTATTACTGCTCAACTCGCTCCGCGTTGTACGCAGGTGTAGGTGGACGAGAAAAAGTTTGGCAAAAAAATGTTAAGTAAGTAAAATACTTTTCAATTATTCTGTCTACTTCCAATTTTTTTCGAAGGTTTCATGTTGTACATTGTGGTGATGTTATTTTGTAAAAATAATGTTTACTTTTGTATTTCTTGAATAGTTGACGAACAATGCTTTGTTATAACCTCAAAATTTCGCATATATTGTCTCTACTTGTTTAGATTTTAGATGTGGCCATTTCTCCCAGGTAATCAGGAGAGATGGCCACGTGCAGTCCGTGTATGGTGGCCATAGTTTTAGTTGTAATGCATTTCATTAATTAATTTTTTCTACATTTTTTGCGATGCCTCATAAGTACAAGAGAAAAGCAATTGCTCTACGAGGGAACTGGACTCAAGAATCATTAAAAGTAACTATTAGTGCTGTAAAAAATGAATTGTCGGATCGTGAGGCCGCTAGGACCCTAGGAAGCAGAGATGTCCAAAATTTGTATCGACCGATACTCGCTACTCGATACATTTTTATCGAGTAGCAAAATTTCTTTGGCTACTCGCTACATTTGGACCGAGTAGCGAATTTTTTTCGCTACTCGCTACATTTGTATTGAGTAGCAAAATTTTGTAAAATTTCAGTCAGCCATCGATTTTCACTAATTTTTCAAAGGCTATGGCATAGGTCGAAAAAATGAGGAACATTTTTAGTTCTTCTGTTGGGTTCTTTTTTAGGCCAAGCCTATGGCAAATTTTCTGTGAACCACGAATCACATTGAGTTTTCATCGAAATCTCAAAAATTAAATACTAAAACACGAAAAAACAATTCTCGATTTTTCGTAAAATTATGCTTCTATTCAAATGACAGTAATTATTTTTTCTAATGCGACTTGGAACACGAGAATCGGATAATTTTTTTATTCTTGGCGAATTTTCCAAGTCAGTCATCGATTTTGACGATTCGGAACGTAGTGCAAAGAAGTATTCACTTCCGCGGTATGTACTGTCTCCAATGCTACTGTTTGTATACAATAATCCATATTTTTTTGGTAAACAAATATTTTTTCTCAAATAACTTGAAAAAAAAAACAGAATTTTGAAAAAAAAAATCCGTGATTTGTTTGCGCATCCCGTTTTACCCCGGTCTCCCCTATTAGTACAGTCGTGCTGTATATTGAAATCGGAAAAAATTAGAAGAAGGCTAGTTTTTTGACAGGTGATTTTGTAGGTGCCACGGGTGTTAAAATCAAGTTTGCCTAAAAATAGGGGTGTCGGGTTTTTTTTAGGGGTTGGGGGTGGATTAACTCCAAACTACAACCCCCACGAGGTCGGCGCCGGGAGACAAAATGTTCATAAAAATCCGGGTTTTATTTTCGTCCATAGCGCCGAAGTCGTGGAAGTTCATTTTTGGGGTGAAAAAGTGGGGTGAAATTTTGAAAAATCAGTTTTCATTCGATAACTCTTTAGGACAAATTCATACAATTTTTGTTCAACTGGAAACGTTGTAGCCCTTGAAAAGACGCGTCGATCGAGTATTCGATCAACCCTCTCCAATAATATCTTCACCCCCAAAAGAATTGTTGAAGAATTATCAAAAAAATTGTTTATTGAATAACTCAAAAACCATCGATTTTTCGGGGATGGTTCAAATGTACGAAATATAGAGAATTATTTTCTCTATATTTTCGTTCCTATGGACCACCCTTGAATTTTGCATTTTCGAATGCAAAATTCGAACCCCTCTCAGGGGTTGAAAATTCAAAATGAAATTCTGGGAAAACTGTTGACCGAAACTAAAGAGATACGAGTTTGGCGCTATGGACAAAAATGTAGCTGAGGGTTCAAGCTACAAATTCTTCCACGGCGGCGAATTCGTGCGGTTGATAGTTTTCCCAGAATTTCATTTCGAATGTTCAACCCCCGAGAGGGGTTGGAAAATCAAAATTCAAGGGTGGTCCATAGTAACGAAAATATGGAGAAAATTATTCTCTACATTTCGTACATTTGAACCATACCCGAAAAACCGATTGTTTTTCAGTTATTCAATAAACAATTTTTTTGTTGTTTTTTAACCATTTTTTTTGGGGGTAAAGATATTATCGGAGAATGATGATCAAATACTCGATCGACGCGTCTTTTCAAGGGCTACAACGTTCCCGTTTGAACAAAAAGTGTACGATTTTTTTTTAAGAGTTATTGAATTAAAACTGATTTTCCAAAATTTCACCCCACTTTTTTACCCCCAAAATGAACCTCCACAACTTCTGCGCTGTGGACAAATCTGAAACTCGGATTTTTCTGAACATTTTGTCGCACGGCACCGACCTCGTAGGGATTGTAGTTTGTCATTAATCCACCCTCTTGTCCTTTCATCCCCTAAAAAAGAACCCTACACCCCGATTTTTAGGCAAACTTGGATTTAGCACCTGCGGCACCTACAAAAACACCTGTCAAAAACTAGCCTTCTCCTAATTTTCTCCGATTCCGGGCTTTTTGAGCGACAGCACGACTGTACTATATATAAGATGACCATCGATCTTGATTTTTTTTTAATTTCGCGTGCCGTTTTGTTGCCTATGATTAACTGTCGGTTATATATAAAGAGAAGAAGAAGGCGAAAAGTGTCTGTGTTCGCCACTACCGTGCTATATCGGTATATCGATTTTTCGAACTAAATGTGACTACTCGATACATTAGTAGCGAGTAGCGAAAAAATGTCGCTACTCGATACATTTGTAGCGAGTAGCGAAAAAAATTTCGCTACGCGATACAAATGTAGCGAGTAGGGAAAAAAAATCGCTACTCGATACAAATGTAGCGATAAAAAAATCGCTACTCGACACATTTGTAGTGAGTAGCGAAAAAACTTTCGCTATTCGATACAAATGTAGCGCAATTTTTTTCGCTACTCGATACAAATGTAGCGAGTATCTTTTTTGTATCTCGATACAAAAGTATCGAGGTATGGACATCTCTGCTAGGAAGACATACCTAGGAAGACCCCAGAAAGACGATACAAGAACAATGACAAAAAATGTTGCGGAGAAAATTATTATGAAACTCGTCTCACCGAAGGCGGGCTTCAGTGTCTAGTGTGCCAACTTTGGGTACACAAAAATTATCCTGATTTCGATTAAATGTTTTCTAGATGTGGCCAAAAGAAAAAAATTAAGAATCAAAATATAAAACCAAAGAGAAAACCGAGAGCATAATGCTGGGTAACTGGCCATCTCACCTCTACTCCTATGACCATCACACCCGGATATTCCAGGAGAGAGAGCCAATCGTGATTTTTTTAAAATAGTAATTTTAAGGTGGATCTGATAGGAGTTTGTTTCAATTTTGTAAATTATCTGAAAGTTAAATGTTCAAAGTTTAATTACAAATGAAGATAAGTTGAAAAACGTCGGTTCTTTCATTTTGACAGACCCTTGAAAAAACTGTGACCGACTACCCCGGACTTACCCTATATTAATTCTATTCTATGATTAATCGAAGGAATTTCCGAAATATCAAATTAAAAAAAATGGCGCGTGTTCAAAGTGAGAGTTCAGATTTTTGCCGAAAAAAATGGGCATTTTTCATTCATCATAACGCAAGTATACATCGGAAAATGAAAACTTTCCATCAAATACTATATTCCCACACCTAGAAAATGCCTTCAAAATTTCAGCAAGTTCGATGCAGTAGTTTTCGAGATATTTTTCTCACCTACTTCGAAAACGTACTTTCGAGAGAAAAAAAACGTTCACAGTTTCGAACGACGCTCCGAGAGTTCGGGCAGGCCCTAAGATGACAGCCTATAAACCTGTCAATTTTGATCCGATCACTGTTAAATTTTCAGGGAACATTTATAAGATCATACACCGTCAACATATATTGGTTTTGAAAAAAGTAATTTTTCGACTTTTACAACTAGGCATAAGCCCTGAATTACAATTTGATAAAGTGAATTGCCTCACCCTTTGGGAATTTCCGACAACAACAATTTCGCTGCAGCGATTCAGAGAGTTTTTTATTCGTCTCGATGAAAGATAGGGTCAGACATTGTCAGAAGCCCGCGAGGGAATACGAAATAAATGTGGCAAGTTGAAAATAGAAATAAACATACATCGTGAAACGTTTTGTTTATTTATTTTGAACGAGACACGGAAGGGTGTCGAAATATGTATTTTCGTTGTGAATCAAGCCCTTATTGGAATGGAGATTAAAATACTGCGTTAGTCCTCGGATGGCAGAGGAATCCCATTCCCTGACGAGATGACGAAGATAACGTCTTTTTGGAGCCCGTAGCAACGAACGACGTCCCAATCGATATTCCGATTGCGGGGGGTGGCATAAAAGATTTATCATATCGCGGATCCCGAATCCGCAAGGTCAAAATAACGAAATTCAAAATGGCGGATCGCCTGACTCGATGAAGGTTGTTACGATGAATCGACGAGAATCCGGTTTCCCTTCAGCTCTTCGTAGAGTCGTTATTCCGAGGAGTAGCACTTCCGGGAATCCTCGTTAGGGGATGAAATCGTTGCGCGAGGCATGGTCACGATGGCGGGACTATTATTTGATAGAGCTTGCAAGCCCAAGGGGTACGGCAGCGCAGTAGGGAACTTGACATTTTCTAGTAGGAAAATGCCTAAGGGTTGTCGATTTTTACATTAAAGCTTGACGGCACCCTTTCCGGCAGTAGGGGATCCAGATTTGTAGGATTCGAAGTTGCTTGGCGCGATACCAGATGCAGAGGAACCGAATGTTCGGTTCGGAAGAACAAGATGATGTCCAGCAGTCCGTTTTCGCGTCAGCATTGGCAGGTGACATAATGTTGACTGGCAGGGTGGCAAATATTGGAAAAAAGTCGATTGCAGCCTCCCAAGCATCGTAGTCCACCCTGCCGAGCTTTCGTTTCCTCTCAGTGGGGTGAAGAAGGCTCCAATGGCTCTGCCATGTCCGATGACACTTTTGGATCACCAAGATTGGGGTGACCCGACTGAAGTGTTGGGGGGATTCCTTTTAAGCGCTATCAACGGAATCCCGACGAATTACACTTTCTGATTGGGCACGCCGATCGGGGGATCCTTCAACTCGAAGTGCAAGGTGGGCCCTCGAACCTTCTTCGTTCCTCGCTTTCAGATGCCTCCAAAAAGGGGTGGACGTCATATAGCGAGGGGAAAGAAGCCAGAGCAGAAACGCGAAGCGAAGGATCACGGATAAGGTACATGACGTGGAATCCGCAGCTGATGGTTCGAAGACCCGACAGAGAGGGTGGAAATGAAGGACACCGACTTCCGGGCGATTCACATTTGGGCCGATAGAGCGGTAGGATGAGGCCAATTGAATATTCCACCAAGGGTCGAGAGTCAGGGACCGGCTATGTAGGTGTGATTGGCCAGCGCTTTTGGCTCTCAGGACCTCGACCTACCGCATACGGAATGCTTGGCTTGAATTTGGACCCCTACACTTCGCGATCGAGTCTCGATCGAAAGATGAGTCTTTCATGCTTGGTCGGATACTTTCCGGTAGTCAGGTCGAGGATTGAGCCCCTTCTTAGCCCTTTTATTCTCATCTTCATTTCGATCTGGTAGTTGAACATTGGAATTGTTAGGTTCATCATATATTGTATGCTTTGTACCGAAATTTTCAAACCTTTTCATCATTCTCCCTTGTCTTGGTCCCAAGCAAAATGAACAGGATTAGGATAATCCAAAATGGACAGGACTCCATTTTTTTTTATTCAAAGGTTCATTGGACAGACGTCGAAATGAAAATGGAATGTTGACGTTGGTCACTCGAAGTGAAAATAAAATACAAAAGAAGTTGGATTCAATTGCCAACTTCAACTAGGCTTGCTATCATTCTTTGGTGACATCGTGTATCAAATGTTTGAGTTCTAAAAAAATAATCATTTATCAAATGTTTGAGGATAAAAAAAATACTTCTTCACACCATAATACTGACATGTCCGTTCCTTTCATCATCGCAGGAAGTAATCAATCGAGCACACTGGTTTGGACTTTCTATGGTGGTCCATATTAGCACCAGCAGAATTTTTATGTTATTTGTCGGAAGATGAAACTTCCCGGATCATTTTTAGCATTGAAATACTGCAAAAAAAAGGATTTGAAATTCATCCAGTGGTCCAAATTCGCACCTATTCCTTTTCATACGCATTCATATATTCGTCATCTGCATATTGAGATTTCCATCACGGTAAATATCGGTTTATCGGCTTTGTGAGTTTTGCAGAGTGGCCAAATATGCGGAAAAATGACAAACTGCGCGCACCGCCCGAGGCCTCACGATATTTAGCTGATTCACAAAGAGAAAGTGTACATTTCGCGTGAAAGCTTTTTTTTGGCTCTCAAAATATTGCAAGTTCATTATAGGATGCCGGAAAAATATTTTTCAAAAATAAACGCCTGAAAATATTTTTTATCGTGATGACTTTGAAAACCACATCGTCTTCACTTAAATTATAATGATGACAAATAAATTGTTCAACGGAGTTAAAAGTCCCGGTCTGCAAGTTTTGAGATTGGACCAATTGCCGAATTTTTTCCTCGACGAAATGAGTGTCGGAGCTTTCGAGGTCGTTCCACGTCGTACGGGAGAGCTTTTCCAGTCCTTGAAAAGAAAGCATGCTTTTTCGGGTCCTTGATAATAAAAATAAATTAAAAATAAGAGAAGCTCGAATCGTGTATCTCCGAGAAAGAGTATCTTAGGGTCGTCCCCGCGATGGTTCTTGCCCTCGGAGAATATTCTCCAGTGAAGAGAGACTAATACGAGGGAGCCAGGAAAAGGCAAGAGGGTAAAAAAATAAGGAAACGAATGACAGACACGGTGCCTGATGAAACGAGGGATGACGAGGAGAACGAAAAGCAAGAGAGAGTCGGGGGGGGGGGTGAAAATATATGGCGGGAAAAGCTTCCCATGGAAGGGATAAAAATGCTGCAGAGGAAAAAGTGAGCAGAGGATGCGTAGATACTGTGCGAGTACAGCGCGTTTTATCGATCCTCAAATTCTCAGGGAGGGGTTTGAAGCTCTCGATGTTGAAACTCGTTTGTCTCTTTCTGCCAAACGATCGAACTTCATCTTCGTTACGTCAAGAAATTGTTGAACCCCTAATTTTTATAATCGCTATTACCAAATATTCAAAAAAATGAAATAATACTAATGACATTAAAAAAAAGCCAAAGAAAAAAACAAATAACAGTAATAAAAATAATCAAGGTATCTGCTTGAAATAATGAAGATGGGGCGATGGTGGGTGGGCAAAAAAATGCCTAGGGGAAGAAGCAAGAGCAATTATAAATGGTAACCCATAACAATGGGGAAAACAGAAGGAGCAGTGAAAAGTGTAGGTGAGGGGGCAATCTGGCAAACCGTAGGGAGATTCAAAGGAGCGGGAAGAAAAAATAGAAAGAGACAGAAAATTTTTTATTGAACAAGAAATTCAATCCGATTAGAGCAAAATCGATGGGTAAATATTCTGCAAGAAATATAAACATAGGAACATATGGAAAAATATTGGGAGGAGAAGATGATTACTGGAGAATTAAAAGAGGCATGGGTGAGGATAAGATGTGAAAATATCGGGAGAGACAGGAAAGAGGGTATGTAGAGGCCAAATGTAGAATATGCAAGTTGGCAATTGAAAATTTTAGACATATTTGCAAGAGTACAGAAGTCAAGGGAAAACTAACCTAAGCAATGGTGAATAAACTGGAGCAATGGTTGAAAAATAGCAGGGGGTTAGGAATTGATATAAGAATATTGATATAAGAAAAAGAAGAAATAGATACAAAAACCCGAATGTAAAATAATTTATGTAAATGAGGAGGGAGAGGCATTTACTTAAATGCCCTTAAACGATTATACAAAGAATAAAAATACTGAATGGGAGTGTTTTTTTATAGTGTGTTTACACTATAAAACATTTTTTTAAATAATAAAATCAAATAAGATAAAGTCACTTCGTTTAAATGATTGCAAATTAACACAAAGTTCAATCGACGAAGGAGGCATTAAAAAAAGGTATTTGCTATTATAATTTCAACTATGAGCGGAATTTATTTTAATTATAGATCAATTAGATATCACTTGTTGAGCGTTATCATTTAACGACACGTCATTTTTTCAAACACTAACGTTTGTTCAGTTTTCCTTACCTTCATTCGCAAAGAAATGAAATCATTTCTAAACATATAATTCAAAATGATAGTAATTTAATGCTAATAAATTTATAAAATAATAATGCTGCCACATTACATAGTTTTTATTTATTTTAATACTTCTGTCGAGCTTTCCTTAAGCTTTTTCACGAAATAAAAAATGATCTCTTCAAAGTAGGTGAGTAATTACATGATTTATATTCGAATTGAAGACTATGATTTTTCATCCGTCAATTCGACAGTTTTAGCAAAAATATTTGCAATTTGATTAAAATGTATGGATTTTGGCAATTTACAAAAAAAAATTGTGAGAATGAACTGTATGCCCGGTGTAACAAGATATTGGCTCGAGTTTGCGGAAAGCTTCAAGATTTTCTCGTCTTTCTTTGCTTTTCTCTTGTTCTTCGTTCACGAGTACATAATCTCACTTCGAATATTTAACCGTAACAGAATGATCCGGCGTGAAATTCACTAGTGGCTGATTAAAAATTTATCGGTCGTGTAACTTTTCAGCTCGCTCTTTTGTCCTGCTTTGCCCTTTCTCCTCTGCACAGTAATGTACTTATTTTCATATATATATATATATATATATATTCCATCTTTTGTCCGCCGTATCGTCGTTACGATTTTATATTGGATTGAGAGAACAAAGCTCGGGGTTACAGCTGGCTCTTAATACATTATCCCTCACGATAAAACGACGTAAGACGTAGCCAGCACATAATGAATCGCTATAAATTATCTCTCGAGACTTCGCGACAGTTCATGAAACTTGAGATTTTTTCTCGTATTTGAGGATTAAAGTCATTAACGAATGGTCAATTGACTACGCGCATATACATAGGGAACAGATTTTTTTGCGAATGATTTACGTGGCTTTAAGGGGAGGGTAGGGATTTCAGTGTGAAAAAAAAACACTTTTTGCGATTTTTTTTCATCTATATGAATAGAGTAAATTGATTGAAACCTTTTGTACATTGTCAAGTGTCATTTCAAGAACATTCCGTGAAATTTGTACGCGAAAATATCCACAAACAAGCCGGTGACGCGTTTTTCTCGAAACCACATTTTCAAAGTCCGTGTTCACTGCCATTTGAAAACTACATGACCGATTTATTTCAAACTTGGTACACACTTTCTACATATAAAATACCTCCCCCCAACGGGCTTTGAATTTTTTTTTTTTTTCTAAATTTTTGGTGGCCATGTAAAGTGAGAAGTGCTATTTTTCACGAAAATGCCGCCATTTTGGGGGTGGAAAACCCCCTCAATGTAAAAAAAAATCTCAAACTAATCGTTGGGGGGAGGTATTTTATATGTAGAAAGTGTGTTCCAAGTTTAAAATAAATCGGTCATGTAGTTTTCAGATGGCAGTGAACACGGACTTTGAAAAAGTCATTTCGAGAAAAACGCGTCACCGGCTTGTTTGGGGATATCTTCGCGTACAAATTTCACGGAATGTTCTTGAAATGACACTCAACAATGTACAAAAGGTTTCAATAAATTTACTCTAGCCATATAGATGAAAAAAATTCGCACAAAAGTGTTTTTTTTAACCCTGAAACCCCTACCCTCCCCTTAAATCATCTGATTATTTTTAAATACATTTTTTGCTGATTATTTCACATTTAAATTCGCTAATAAATCTATGGTTTTTTTTAAATGTTGGAAATGTGATGGGGTGATTTGTATTCGTTTGAAAAAATTGTTTGTCATCCCAAGAGTCGATGAATGGGAGAAAAAATAATTGGTTCTGGAATTTTGCACGCGTAAATACAGAAAATGAAAAAAATGCTCCGAAGAAGCACCACCTGTTATGGGGTGTCTCGGTTCGCGATTTCCCCGTCCGGAAGTGGCCCTGACCTAGGAGGGTACAGCGAAAGCGAGAGACAGATACGAAGGGAGGGAGAGCAAGAAAGAGAGAGAGACAGGGAAGGGGATGAAAGAGAGGGTTGAGAACAAGAAGGCTCTCCCGGATCCCCATGGCAACCGAACAGCCTCCACCTGGCAAGGTATAAGCGCGAGAAGCAAAATTTCAGACACGACCTTCGTCTTCTTCCATAAGGCCTTAAGGGAGCTCCTAGCCTTCTACCCTTTTTTTCGCTCCGAAATAACATTTTCTATTCAGCGGAGTATTTTCAAAAGCCTGCAGAGAGCTTTTCACGGAAATCAACGACCTGCGAGTACAAAAATTCACCTCATGATGAAAAAGAAAGCTTGGAAGTAGTATTGTTTTTCTTGACAAAGATATTTTACGAGTAGACGTTAATAGAAAAAAAGTTATGTCTCGCAAATTAAAAAGGCTATTGACCTCAGAGTGAGAATCGAGGAGAATATAAAATATAGAATTCTTTTCTCGGTAAAAAAAAAATCTTAATGTTTTTAAAATAACAAAATGGTTCTATGTCTATAATTTTATAAATAAAAATATGATTTATGAATATTGTTGGTTCAACTTACGAGTAACCTCCTACATCCGAATTATAAATATAAAATATAGTGTATATGTGTATATATATATATATATATATATATATATATATATATATATATATATATATATATATATATATATATATATATATATATATATATATATATATATATATACATATATATACATATATATATATAGAGAGAGAGAGAGAATCGAGAAGAATATAAAATATACAATTCTTTTCCCGGTAAAACAAAAATCTTAATGTTTTTAAAATAACAAAATGGTTCTTTGCCTATTATTTTATAAATAAGAATATGATTTATGGATATTGTTAGTTCAACTTACGAGTAACCTCCTACAGCCGAGTTATATATATATATATATATATATATATATATATATATATATATATATATATATATATGCCTGGAATTCAGAAAGAAAACCTCTGATTTGCAGAATTTTGATTCCCCTTTATGTTGCATTTTGGAAGGTCAAAATTGAATCGAACGTGAAGTGAAAGACGTCTGTGATTCAGTTACGAGTTATTTTTAAAATCACTTAATAAAAACTGACCTATTTTTTCCGGCACCAACGTAGAAAGCTCCCTTAAGCTCCGTCCTTCTTCGTCGCGCATCGATCGTCCCGCGAAAACCGGAAGTGCGTGCGCCTGTCTCTCGCCGACGTCAATTATAATTCACCGTGGCTCCGATTCGCTACAAGAATTCTTACATCGACGGGGGAATAAATGTCGCGTTTTTTAAATTATTTACATTAGAAGTATAGTTAAGGTTAACCTTTATTTTTGGATATTCAAAGCGACGATCACCGATCCAAGTATAGGCCCTGGCTGCTCAATGTGAGATTGTTAGAATTATTTCTATAACTTTTGAAAATTCTGTTTTGCATTTACTTATAATAATATTTTGTACTTGAAATGATATTTATTCATTTATATTTATATTCATATATTTATATTTATATTCGTTTTTTTTATATCTTAGATTCTATTGCACGGAGTCTTCCCCCTTGATACACTCCCCACCATATTCCACTCCTCATCCCCTCACATTATTTATTTATATTAATATTTATGTTTCTACTGATTCAAAAAATTTTATTTAAAAAACAAAACAGAAATAGTGCTTACGTTATTCGATGCGAACGTTGCGTGAAATGTATCCAACCAACTTTTCCAAGTGGAAAATGTCCATTATCGTCTGTCTCACTTTGATCCTTTTCCCCTGCTGACAAAAGTGCAAGCATACTTTCACAAGTTCTCAAGATATTTTACCAGCCTGGCTTATGTGATCGTGCCGCATACAGACACACATAGACACTCTTTGTACGGCCAAAGAGCAAGAGAACGCGAGAGTGTCAGGAGTATAAGTTTGTTCAAAAGGCAAAAGGAGCTATTGACGTTGAGGATCTTTCTTTCATGGTTGTTGGGCCGCCATCCCCCATCTCGACAATCCTTTTCGTTGCCTTTGAGCTCCTTCTCTGGATGTGCGCTTCCTCTCGTTCCTCGGCATTGACAGCAAAATACGACGACAGGTAGAGAAAAGAGAAACGTTTCGGTATTCAGCACGAGCGTCCAGTAGATAAGTATCGTGGTGATAAGACATCCCATTAAATCGAATTCATAAGAACACACGAGCGTGTGAATTTTTTTTTCTTGCAAAATACATGATTACATTTCATTCGATACCTGTAATTTTATTATTAATGATTGTTTGGGAATGTATGGGCGTTCTTCTAAAATGCTACAATGACGATGAAAATTGGGTGCTTCATTGCTTCACCTGATCCACTGAGTCGGTGAGGAATCATAGTGCTTTTAATTTGCAGTAGTTGTACGAGGGTTCTCATAGGACGTTCTTTTAGTCTTAGATATGAGAAACCACGAGAAAAAAATGGCACGCAATTTTTTTATTTTTCGTGTGGGTAATTTATGTATGAAAAAAACTTTATGGAAAATCTCACAATTAACTAATTACGCCATAATCTGGCGAATACAAATTATTCCACAATTGTGGTGCAATCAGTTATAAAGTAAATCATAAAATACGTTAGCTATAAAATTAGTTATAAAAATACTTGTAAAATATATTAGAGTAACTAATTATTCCTCAATTGTGGTGTAATTAATGATGAAGCCAATTATAAAGTAAATTAGTTATGAAGAAAATCTAACAAAACTAGTTACTTCTCAATAGTGCTATAATTAATTATGTAGGTGCAATTAGTTATAAATCCAATTATAAAATGAATTAGTCATCAAATTATTTATAAAGGAAATCTAGCATTAATTAATTACCCCATGATTGTGGTCTAGTTGGTTATAAAATAAATTACTAAGTAAATTAGTTATAAAAATATTTATATACAATATTACAATAGCTAATTACTCCTCAATTGTAATATGATAAATTATGAAATAAATTTTAGTCAATTACTTATGAAAAAATCTAAGAATATTTAATCACTCCTTAATCGTGCTGTAATTAATTATAAATATGTAATTAGTTCCTAAATAAATTATAAAATAAATTAGTTATGCAAACAGTTATAAAGAAAATCTAACAATAATCCATTACTCCACAATTGTAGAGTAATTAGTTATAAAGTACTTAAAATCCACTTACTCAGCTCATTAGGCTGCACTATTCGAAATATCCCGGGAAAGAACTTATTTTTCTAAACCTCCCAAAAATCGATTGTCACCTTCACTTTTTCCACTCTCCAGCCTGACCTCGCTCGTGTTCATTTCACCGCAATTTCTTTGCTCCGAAAAAAACTCCGCACCGTATCCCCTAATGTATTCATCGAACCGGTGTTCGCGACTAATAAAAAACGCCAAAAAAATATTAAGCTACTCTTGAAGTTGAAACGATGGCATAAAAAATCATGGAGCACATTTGTGGAAGAGTTAGGCTCGACGTGCACCTCGAATTGGTGCTTCCACGTGAACGTCCATAGACCCCTGTACATGCACGACGTTTTAATACTTGCACATCCTGCACGTATATCAGTAAATACATGAGAATACATACGTGTGTGCATGTGTGGATGAACATGCACCAGACAGCGAAATGAATACGACGGTAATTTCATACCTAGATGCAACAAGTGTGAGCACAGTAGAGCCTTTCCTCTACACACGTACCATATATATATACGCACACACATATATGTATGCCTATATAGACCTCGAAGCTTCCAAGGGATAACCAAGTGAAACACGTAGATACTAGGATATGTTGCCTCTCATTTGTTTGACAAAGGACACGAGTAGTTGAATACATTTGAATAATGGTGTAAAAGCTGGCCAACGATCAAAATAATACTTATAATCATTTTCACCATAAGAACTGGACAATCATAATAGAGAGACAAGTAAGGTCCAGTAATCGTCACCTCAACCAGATGGCTCGACTTTGCAACTTCATGTAGCTCAACTCGAAAAATGAGTAGAAGTTATTTTAAGGGGCTACATCTACCTAGAAACCCGAAAACAATGACCGAATACCGATTTTTTTCTGGGATGCGTTTGGTGAAAAAGAAACGCGTTTTTTAACACAATGGTAGCCTGAAAAAAATCACCAAAGAGACAGAAAAACAACAAAAACATGGCTGCCGGCAGATGATGAAATATTTTTTACACAAAGGTAGCCTGAAAAAATCACCAAAGAGACAAAAAAAACAACAAAAACATGGCCGCCGGGAGATTATGAAATATTTTTCGCGACGTTTGGCACTGGACACTCTCCAGCTTAAACGGTCTATCTGAAGTCTAAAAACCAAACGGATTATTCACGTTAACAATAAATAAGAGCCGTCGATGATCGTGTTCAAATATTTTTTTTTTTGACAACGTTGCGACGGATTGAAACTCGAGCATGCAAAATCTATGACAAATGTCGTCATTTTTACGTAATTATTAAAAAATAAAGATCCATTTGAGAAAGGGAGATGGCAAATGATCTTCAAATGTTTTTCATCGTATCTTCTCTAAATTTGGAAACAATCCATCATGTGGTTCTTGAGATATCATGGCCACCGACTTCGAAAATAGTATGTCGAAAAAAACGATTTTAAAAAAAGACACGCATTTTTTTAACACAGTTTAACAAGGTTAGGAGCTGTAGCTCATTTTATTTTTGGACTATATCATTGAAATTTTCAGGAAATATAGCTGAAATGTAATGCAATCGAATAAAAATATTTTTTGAAAATGCAGTTTGTAAAATGCACTTGTATTTTACCAACTGCATCTCCCCGCCCCCTGGCTCATTAAGTCACGCGAAATAATATGAAAATAAAATTACATAATTTTGATATTGACATTTCAAAATTGGTACATAATGAATACAGAATAGTATTCAAGCTACGAGCAGGTAGTTTTACTTTCGAGCCTTTTAAATAAACCTTTAAACCGGCTTCAACTGTTTGTCGGCTATGTATTTTTATTTATTTTTTAAATGCATGTATACCGACTACGCCTTGTTGTCTGGTCCAATTTGAATGGTTGTTTCTTTGCTATGTAGGGAAACACAGCGATGTGGTCCCATGAAAATGTTATGCAAATCTGCCAAGTACGTAATCGATAGGAAACAAGAGATATTGAAATTTAAAAAATGGTACAAAATACAGAAGTGTATTGAAACTACGAGTGGATCATTCTACTTTTGAGCGTGCATTCGAGGGTGTCGGGAACGCAATTGGACCGCTAGATTCGAATTCGTCGTAATCGATAGGACTCAGGAAGTAACAATGGACCTTTTTTTTACTTCGCGCTAAAATGGATTGGGCAGGCTTTTAGAAATAGTACTAACAATAGCGGGCAGGGCCACTGGGACCCTACCTGTGCACCTAGATCCAAGGGTTCCATTGTGCAATCCCGCTCTTTTTGAAGGGGCTAAGCGAGCCGTTTTCAAAGCCCGGCCGTTTCGGCCAGGCAACACATGCTCGTAACCCTCTATACTTTCAAATTTTTGGGTGTCAGCAACATGCTCCCTCAGAGTTTATTTCTGCCTATTGCTAATGCGGGGCAGCGACATGTTTCTCCATGCAGAGCTCAGCCTGCCTACATCCACTTCTCATTTTCCAGAGGCGTAGGTGTTTCTGCTCTACGTTGCTTTGTATGATACGTTTCCCAGTTGCAAAGTGGACGCCGACTACTTCGCGGTCTGGGTTCACTTCCGTTCCCTTTTTCGCCAGCCTGTCCACCTCCTCATTGCCTCAAAACCCCTGGTGATCAGGAATCTACATCAGGGTTACTTTCTTCTGTGCCCCTACTGTGTTGATTGACTGCGTGCAATCCCAGACCACCGATGCATCAGCGCAGGGACTGGCGAGTGCTTCGATTGCTGCCCTGCTGTCGGAGTATACCAGGATCATTTACCCTTGGCTCCCCCACATAAGCACAGCTTCATACACTCGTGGATGGCCAGCACCTTGGCTCGAAATACCGTTGTTAGCTCATTCATTGGAAGACTAACACTACGACCGATTCTACGGTTAGAAACTCCTGGTTCAAAGCGGCCATTTGCTCTAGAACCATTCGTGAACCATGAATCGGCCTTCGCGTGATTCGGAGAGTTTGGATTGTTCCAGTCCTCCCTTGTGGGTATTTTTATCCCAAAGGTCTTGGTCACCTGGAATTTCCTTGGAATTCTATACTACTTTAATAAGAATGAGTGCCTCCGTGAAAGCCCTAGGTCGGTATGTCCTACCTCTGTGCTTTTCCAGCTGCTCATGCTCATTAACTTGTACGCAGTGAGCCTGGCTTGCCCAACGCTGTTAATGGTCAGCTGTAGCAGGCAGAAAGCCACCTTCAGAGCCGCCGTGGGGGTCGTCTTCATGATCCCAGCCTCCGCCCTCAGGTAGCTTTCTGTAGGCCGTTAAGCTGCCTCATGCTGGCAGCTCTCTTCACGACCGACCATCAAACGATAGCCCCGTACATTGGTCGGGGTATGAGTATCGTCCTGCACAACCACAGGGCCACCCTGGGCTTTAAGCCCCAGGTGTTCCCTATGGCGCGTCTACAAGCCCAGGTCTCGAGGTGCAGGTTCCAGTTGAGGTTTGGGCCTAGATAAACTCTAAGGTACTTAACTGCTGTTGAATATGTCACTTCGCCCTTACCGAAGTTGCCTCCCACCATAATGGCCACGTCGTCCCCGTAACTATGGTTTACCCCGATTTCTCTCAGTTTTTCCAGTAGTTCGTTCACTATGAGGCACCAGAACAGGAGGGAGAGTACTCCGCCCTGCGGACAGCCCCTCGCAGTCGTCCCACTCATAGTCGTTCCACCGTGCTTGACAGTCAGTGTTCTGTCTGCCAGCATACCATGTGTCCACTCAATAAGCGTCCTAGACACTCCGTATTGGCCATAGTTTCTTCAATTACCGTATATGTGGTGCTGTCGAAGACCCCCTCAATATCCAGAAATACCCCGAGCGCATATCCTTCGTTTGCTAGCTTACTCTAGTTTTTGCTCACAAGATGATGCATGGCAGTGTCGGTCGACCTGCCCTCTCTATAGACATACTGAGAGTCGTCCAGCGGGTATACGCTCGGCGGTTCGCTCTTCAGATATCTGCCCACCAAACGTTCCAGTGTTTTTAACACAAAGGATGTGAAGCTGATAAGTCTGAAGTCTTTTGCCAGGACGTGCCTGTTTCTGCCTGGCTTTGGGATGAAGATAACGCTCGTCCCCACCGGCGCCCGGCACATACCTGTGAGCTATGCTAGCTCTAAGAATTTTGGTTAGGGGTCCGGTGATCCGTTCCAGTCCCTCCTCCAGATGTGCCGGAAAGATGCCATCAGGCCCCGGCGATTTGAATGGCTGGAAGAACTCAACAGCCCAATCCACTCCTCTGGGCTGCACGACCTGTGCCGCCAGAGACCATTCACGAAGTGCGTACTCACCCCTCTCTCCTGCTCCCGGCGAGCCCATTTTGCGTTCGTTACGGACTCGAAAACTAGGAAAGTGTGTTTCCATAAGAATGTGTAAAGACTCCCCCATGCCTTCCGTGTACGACCCACGTGGTCTTGTGAAACAGCCCAGCATCGATATGCAGTCCTGTCTGAGAATTCTACCTAGTCTGGATGCCTCCGGAGCACCCTCCACACTCGCACAGAACTCCCACCAGCTTTTCCTCTTCGCTGAGACTATTTCCCTGCTTTATCTGCGTTGGAGGGCTCTAAAAACCTCACAGCGCTCAGGATTCCCAGTTCTTTTTGCCATGTTGAAGGCTTTTCTTACCTCTGTCCTGACCTTTGCGAGAGCCTTGTCCCACCACGGTGCTCCGGCCTACTCTCGTCTGAACCTTAACGGGCAGTTAGCCTCGTATGCGTCTATAACAGCGTTCCTAAGTTGAGCAGCTGCTGCCCCTAACGCTTCTTTATTGTGGAATCTGCTGGGGATTCTAGATACTCAGGCCGTCAGAGCGGCCCAGTACCCCTCCCAGCCCGTCTTCCTGGGATTGCGGCGCCATTCGGTAGCTTGCACATTTTAGAGAGACAGGCGTATCTACCTCTGACCTGAAGTCGAAGGTTCTTCCGAGACCCTCCAGTTTTTCACCAGGCCCGCCAGTCTCTCCGCACAGAAGGTTATGTCTATAACCTCCTGACTCCTTGCGTTTCTGGACGTGGGTTCGTATCCCCTATTCAGTATGCTTAGCCCGATACCCATGAGGAAGTCGTGTAGGCTTTGACCTCTTCGGTTGACGTTTGCGCTCCCCCCATCCATAATGGCGGGAGTTAGCATCGCAGCCAATCAGGAGCTCCAGTCCCCTTTCCTCCGCATAGGCTACCAGTTTCCGAACTTCTCTTGGGGGGGGGGGGGGGGGGGGTCGTCGGAGTCATAGGGCATATATGCTGAGCCTATCAACACCTCCATCGGCCACCCGTCCTCAAGGTTCGCTTTTCGCAAGATTAAGGACAGGAAAGTTGCGTCCAGTCCCTGTTGTACACCACTTTGGCGCACAAACCTTTTTTTTCGTCATCTTCGTCCTTGTTCCTTCAGAATAACCTGCAACACAAACAAGCATAACAATGTTAATTAGTTTACATACTAAGGAGGAAACAACACCGTCCCCTGTCCTTACCGTACCAAGTTCCCTCCGCTGGTCTCCCGGCGTCTACCTGTAAAATTCGAAATTAATATTTTTTAAATTATTCTAATCTGTACTAGCGACAAAAATCGATGTACTAACCAATTACTACACCGAAAAGTTACTTATCCGCATAAAAAGTCTTCCGTCGTCCCAGAGGTCTAGTCTCCGTCGAGTCTCCGACGGTCTTCGATGATCCGATTCGATGGAAGTTCCGATGGTCTTCCGATTCCTACCTGTAACACGAAAAAAAACAATGTTAATACCTCATAATGAGCCTGAATGATTGAAGTACCTAGAGATCCTTCAAAAGGGAAAAAATCCTCTGCGCTGGGACACTCACTTCTTACCTCGGCTCCCGGCGTATCAGATTTCGGGATTCCAGCGAACCTCCGATCAACTGGAAAAATACCAAAGTTGTAACTAAGCATTAAAACACACTCGCGAACGAACAAAACATAATGACATTTCTTGTGCTTTTACCACACATTCCACCACACGCTGCACGTCAAATATAACCAGGACATCGACCTGTCAGAAAAACCTTGCGAACCATAGGCCTTGGAACTCACGCGTCATTGCTTCAGCGCCGCTATCGGCAACTCGCGAGACCAAACTGGTCCAGCATCGCAACACTAGCGCCGCGTCTCAGGACCCCTAGCAACTACGGCCAAAATCATACCAACCCATCGAGGCTCGCGCTCTGATACCCGTGCCAAAAATTCGATGGCCAAATCACCGCTCCGGGGGGGTATAAAAGGCGGAGCGCGAGGCCCGGAGGATTAGCTCTGAATCACCGAAAAGGTGAAACCCTCCCAGCTTAGCTACCGAAGAGATGACAAAAGCCCTGCCTCGCACGGTCCACCGAAAGGGTGCCCGGCAACCTCCTCTTCTCACCCTTGAGGCATATCACCGAGCAGGTGGTAGGCCACCCCCCTCCCCCCGATCACCGAAAAGGTGCAAAGGGAACAGACCTACCCCCGACCACTTCGCAACCCCGTTTGCGTAAACACCGTCCACGGACTACGCACTCCCCTCCAACAAATTTCGCTTGTATATAACGAAATATTATAATAAATAAATAAATTAAATTTTTTATTTGTCTTTTTTCAAACTCCGCACTCCCCTCCACCAAAATTTGCTTGTATACAAATAAATATTATAACAAATAAGCAATTTTTTCCCTCTTTTCTTAAATTTCATCGTATGCCCAAAACACACAACCCGGCGTTGCGTCGTCGACGGACTCGGCGAGAGGCATTGGCCCCTCGCCCGAACCCCCTGGCCACCTGAACACGGGCGAACTCGACGAGGCCGGGTTCAACGCTCTCTTCGAGAAGGTAGCGGTCGGCCTCTACGTTTCGCCCTCTCTTTCTCCAATCCCGGCTAGACCCGCAGGTCCCCCTTCCTTTCCATGCCTAGCCGAAACATCCTCTCCGAAATTCCCCCACCTTCCGTTCCCAATACACCTTCCGACGAAGTCTTCTCGTTGACAACCTTGGCTACCGCTCAACCCGGACTACTCTTTCTCCTCTTACCAGACCCCCGACAGCCCTTTTAAGGGCTAAAGCTAAAAAAAACCAACGTAGTTCTCCTCCTCACGGGAGAACACTCCGTCCACCCCACATTGTTGGAATACGTGTAAATACCCTCCATATGGTTTTCGATTACGCCAACATCCTTGGTGGCGATGCACATCCTCGGTCTTTGGCTCGATGGGGCGCTGTATATCCTCCCGCATCCTCCCAAGTCTCTTATCGCTCCGTGCAGTGTCCATGGCTCCTGCACCAACGCTATCCGGGTCTGTTTCATTGCCATGTCCCGGCATGGGCATACGAACCTTGATCTTGGGTCTCGATCCTTTTGCCCTGACGACTGTCGGAGGGGCTGGGGGTATCGTATTCTGGCTTGTTTGGGTTTCTTCCTGGCCCCCCTGAGCAGCGTGGAGAGATGGGTGCCTACCGGACTCTCCTCTCCATCGGGAATTGTTTTTTGTAACGGCGTCTCGTCGCGCCACTGTATCTGATGAGGTTCTTTAGCTGCTCATGTGCTTGCCGAGCCCCGCCTGCATCCTTTAGGTTGTCCGATTCCTAGGGAAGCTACCCACTGAAGGATCTCCTCCATCTCCTTGTTTTGGTCTTGTTTTTCTTGGTACATTTGATTCCTTCGAGTACCACGGTGATGCGATCTCAGCGGTCAGAACCGTGATTACCAGGGTTTGGCTAATTGCTCCCGGATTTCGCCTGGTATCCGACAGGCACCAGTTCGCGCCGTAGCCCCCCGCCCCCCCCCCCTGCGCCGTGCAGCCTTCGGCACGGTACCTAACACCTTGGCTTGGGCGTCTTTCTCAGTCCGCTGCGCCCCCCACGAACGGGCGAAAGAACCCATCCGGGGAGCCACCGGACGCGAGCCTCAGCCCCATCACCACGGCAAGGTGAAGACCATCGGCGGGAGGCAGGCTCTTACTCGATGTAAAATCGTTTGGCAGTTTCGAATTTTCAAGTCCTATTCTCGTCCAGGCCTTATTTATCTCAGGAGATCGATTAATTTTTTTACATAAACGTGGTCCGGAACAAGAGTTTTGGTCGGTCGAGTTCTACCTGAAAAGTTCGTAATCAGCGGATGATTTTATGGTATCCGTCTGGCACACGGTTTCGATATGACTGAAGTTGATTACAGTTTTTAGAAATGTATTTAATAAGTACTTCATATCGACTTTACCCCCCCCCCCCCCCCCCCCCCTCCTCCAAGCAAATTCTAGTTATGCCACTGCTTACGAATGTGACAATGTAATACAACATAGTACATACCTCCTGGACGCCAACGTATCGCAGATCCGCCCGAACCACTGATTCTTATCTTAGAAAACATTTAAGGGGAGGGTAGGGGGTTTCAGCGTGAAAAAAACACTTTTTTGCGAATTTTTTTCATCTATATGGATGGAGTAAATTTATTGAAACCTTTTGTACATTGTTAAGTGTTATTTCAAGAACATTCAGTGAAATTTGTACGCGAAAGTATCCACAAACAAGCCGGTGACAAAGCGTTTCCAAGAACGCCTTTGCAAAAACACGATTTGCGGTGTTCACTGTATCTCAGATAGAAATTATCTAAAATCAAGTACCATGAAAATTTAGTCAAATTATCATCAAATCCTCCCCGCAACGGTCTTTGATAATTTTTTTTTCATTTTTAAATTTTTGGTGGTCATGTAAAGTGACAAGGGCTATTTTTCACGAAAAATTCCGCCATTTTGGGGGTGGAAAACCCTCTCAATATAAAAAAAATCTCAAACAAACCGTTGGGGGGAGGTATTTTATATGTAGAAAATGTGTACCAAGTTTGAAATAAATCGGTCATGTAGTTTTCAAATGGCAGTGAACACGGACTTCGAAAAAGTGCTTTCGAGAAAAACGCGTTTGAAGTTTAGAGAAGTCGGAGCTACAGTGTTAGAGGAGTGGGACTAAATAGCCAATAACTTTGAGAGTTTTGCTCTGATTGACTTGAAATTTTGGGATTATATTCTTGAAATGTTTAAGTATAAGAAAATAAGAAAAAAAAAGTATAAGAAAAAACTATTTTTCTAAAGTGCAAACCCCTACCCTCCCCTTAAGGGATCATCACAGTGTAACGGGTCGAAAAATAACTGATTTTCGCGATTTGTTTCGATGGTTAAAATATGCTAATCAGTTTGATTTTTCAATGTCAAATCAAAGCCTTCATGAATAACAGGAAATAAATTTTCAAACGTTTATTTTTATTTTTTTAGCAATTTTTTTAACCGTTGAAAATGTCTTCGAAAGAAAGTAGTCCTCACGGAGTACACGGTTGTGGCCGGAAAAATTATTTGAAACAAAGTTTGTAAAATGATTATTAATCATTATGAAAGCCGCTATCTTGCTATGAAGGTTTTGCTTAAATCAAAATTTGCAAAATGGCGGCGTTTGGAAAAAAGTATCGAATTTAGTGTATTTTTTCGACAGTTTTTCGTAAAAAAATATGAAAATTCCAAAACAAAAAAGCTTCCATAGCAAGATAAAGAATGTTGTGTCAAAATTTGAGATGGATAGATTGAAAACTCTTCCTTTCAGAGAGTACGCCGTTTTGAAAAACGACATTTCGAGAAAAACGCGTCCGTCCGCGCCAAGTCTCACGCAGCTGGTTGAGTCCCTTCTTCTGAGAAAGGCTGTAGCAACCGGAATAATTCGAATTTCGTCCCAAAAATTGAACCGCATGTTTATAACCGTCTTTACTAACGGATAATGCAAAAAATGCATTTTCGGAAATTTTACACTGTGATGATCCCTTAATGTGTGAACATGTCGATCACTAGGTTCATGACGACTACTGGGCCGACCACCTTAGTAGTAGTTTTATTATTCCAGGTATACCCCTTTAGGGTCTTTACACAGGAGATCCCCACCTACGTTTATGTTTTCCTTTGCGATGTTTTTTTTTAATTTCTAAACTTATACTGTACTGTCGTTTCGCCTCCCATACGTTTCTTCATTTACAATTTTTCCAATTATTTTCTCGAAGTGCCTACTAAATATTCACAGTTCAGTTACAGGCTCCTTTTTCAGCACCGTCTGTATTTACCTGTTGATTTGTTCTCTCGCTTTGTCCCCTATCCATTTTGCCAGGTTTTCTACCATTTCTTTTTTAATCTTCTCCTCGGCCTTTTTGCACGTACATATATGCATTAGGTTTTCTACAACTTTCTTACAAACCCTGCACATGTTATCACTATACCCCTTATTAGCTTCTGTCCCCACATTTCCACATAAGGGGAGATACTTTTGGCGAGGAAAAAATCTGCTGGTTTTCATGATTTTTTTTAAAAGAATATATTTATTCATTATTTTTTAGACTTAGGGTGTATTTTAGTACATTTGGCTGTTAAACGGCATGTTCCTTTGATTGATCTTCGACAATGGCGGAGATATGGCACGGTCTTCTTCAACGGGTTGTGCGGATGTTGTCAGACGGCGTGACACGTAGCGTCGGCGGGATTAATCCAAAAGAAACCTACGAAGATTTTTCTTTCATTGTCACTCATACGCAGAATATGAACCAAGAAAAAGTGAAAAATGTTGAAAATCGATGAAATAGTGCGCTTTGCAACAAAAAGATTGAATTTTCCGAAAAAAATGGCTACATTTTGCAGTAAAAAGATCCTTCTTTTCGAAAACCCTTAGGGTCATGTTTGCATACCAAATTTCATCAGACTCGGTCGATTAGTTGTTGAGCTATACGTCACGCAAGTTTTGAAAATGCAGTTTTGGAGACCATGCCATACTTTCGCCATTTTTGAAGATTAATAAAAGAATACCATTTAACATCCAAAAGTAATAATAAAGATGCCCTACGTCTAAAAAATGGCAATAAAGCTTTCCTCAGAAAAAAATCATAAAAGACAGCAAATTTTTTCCTCCCCTAAATGGATCTGTCCCCTTAATCTTGCCCAAGTTTCTTTTGTTTCTCCCGATATATTTCAAACCTCCCAATACTTTTCTGTGTATGTGCTATTCTTCCTGCTTTTGCACTGAGGGCAAAACGTCGATTTTTCAATTTTGTTCCAATCCTATTGGATATCTTGGTCGACTTTTGTTTTCGTACCCCTTTCTATTATTTCTTCCATTTCCCCTCTATCGTCGTTTGCTATCGCTCTCCATCAGTTGTACTTCTGCTGCTTCCTCCATTGCAGCGGCCATCTTTTTTCCCCAACTTCATTATCTCTACATTATAGGCAAACAATAATAATGTTATTCTGAATAATGATAATAAAATTAGTGTAGCTCTATTGTAATGATGATAACAAAAATATTGGAATCAATAATAATAGGAATGCGATAATAATCATAATAATGAACACCAACATAGTGACGAAAGCAACAATGATATATCCTCACGGGAACGATAATAATAATCTAAACACAAACACACTATTGACATGAATAAAAGTAAAGAAAAAAGATGAATTAAAACCTGGGAATGTTTTTCACGCGTAATTACATTCAGCGATCGCTTTTCGATCTGACTAATTTCTTCCAATAATCATCAGTTTCATGAGCAATTATTAAGCGGTACAAACGTTACTCGATTTCCGAAAGCTTTTTTCGAGTTCCAGTTGCTTCCGATCTCTTTATTTTCGACGCTCAATCGACTTCCGGTTTCGCGATTACGACCCTCCCATCAGTTTTACACCAGTTATGTTAATTCTACGTTGACAGTGAATAAATTGTCTATGGTCTCTGTAAAATTTAACGGAGTCGAATGTGAGTTGGCAAAAATGTATTAATTTAAACTTAATGATTGTCTGGAGTATTTTCGTCGTTGTGAGTATCCAAAGTGTAGAGAAAATGCGATTCAACGATGGCGTGTATAGTACGTGTGCGTGGCTCAGCATTATTCGTCTGAATAATTCGAGACTCTTCTCGGGACAGTCACACCTGCCTTTCCTCGTCTCTTAGCGAGATTTATCATCCTCGCACTCATGTGTACGCAAGTATTTGCGATGTGAAACGGAAAGAGTTAAGTTTTGGAACGAACAAATCGTGTCATATAAAATGAAAAATAAAAATTTGTATTTTCAAAAGCAAATTAACGAAAAACAATTACAACAAATAACAAAATTATACTTATTATAAAATCAAAATAAAACGAATAATTATTTTATAATCAAAATGATATATATATACATATAAATATGAATTATTGGTATTACTTTATGTTATATAAATTTATTTTCCATACAATAAAATAATTCATATTGATTTATAAATGAACATCTATAAATCATAAAAATATACATAAATACATACATGCATATATATATATATATATATATATATATATATATATATATATATATATATATATATATATATATATATATATATATATATATATATATATATATATATATATATATATACATATCTATATTTAATTTTCATTATTTTATATAACGTCATTTCATTTCGATTTGTTTGTATGTATATGTATATGCAAATATATATGTATTTATGTATGTATATAAAGTGGATGCTTCGCTACTTTACTATAAGATTGCTCTCGGTAGCATTCTGCGGTCTTAGAGATTTCGTGAATATCGTACGTCGTGGTTTTCGTCGTGGTTTTGAGGCTCACGGGTTTCTATTTCGGTTTACTTGAGAAGCGGAACTCGTCGCGTGCCTCCTAATCTTCTTATTCTCAAGAAAAAACGAAAAAAATAATGTCACCGCGAAATACTCGTACACGCGTTTATAGGCAAAGCCTTTCGTTCCAGCACAATTTATTGGGACGATTTTTATTGATCTTTTTTTTTCTCCCTTTATTTTTCTGCTTGATTGTAACATTTATCTCCTTGTTTGTTTTATCCGTGAAACTGTATACACAAAATGTCCAGACAATGTTTTTTCACTGATTTTGTACAATAAATTCTATAGGGATTTTTTTTCGTCGAATTGGTACGAAACATTTTATGGGGATTTTCTTCGGGTCCTTTTGTGCAGGAGGATTAATGTGAATTAAGAATAATTAATTATCAAAGAATAACGTTAATTGCAGAAAAAGCTGAAGCTACGCGGAAGACACTTCTTTGAGAGGTCCCAAAAATAAATTTTTGCGAGTGAATAGCGGAAAAAATTAAGAAGATAGAGACTTTTTTTAGTGTTCTAAAAATAATTTGAAAAATCGTGAAACGAATGTCAGATGGCACGCGTCACGGACGTGTCGCGATTTCACCTGGAGTGCCTTGTACGCCAGTATATAAATACGTTTATATTTATAAATTTGCATATATATATGTATATGTGATATATATATATATATATATATATATATATATATATATATATATATATATATATATATATATATATATATATATATATATATATCCATGGAATTCATGCTGAATCGCGAAAGTAATATTTTGGTAGCAGGGACAACTAGGGGGTTGGTACGTACTCGTAACAGAGGGGAGTGGGGCCAGAGGACGACCGGTCTCCCATCCATATTTATTCAGTTGCACGAGAGTGGCCATCGAATCGACAATTGCCACACTCACTCATTCTCCACTTTTCCATTCGTATTTTTCTCTTAGCACGCCTCTGCATACGCGAAAAAACAAGTATACGAAAATCCAACAAAACAAAGTGAAAAGGAAAGAAAACAAATAAAAACGTTACAAGTGATAACAATATAGTAATTAAAAAAAATAGTACTCGAATCATTTTCAAGCTACATTGCTGAAAGTGCGACGAAATTTGAAGTTTCAATTCAAATTAATTTTCTGACTTCGTTCTTCTCTGTTGCATCGATAGACGCAGTTTTTTCTTGTGCTTTTGCAGCTGTGGGTGAATCGTAAAAAGGAAGAGCTCCTTGGCGTTAGAAATAAAAATAAATAATCCGTGAAAATTTAATTGCTCCGAATAGGAAAAAGGAGTGTCAGTTGGAATTGAGTGAATTGAGTGAATAATTTGTTAAGGGAAAACACCAATGTGACGGGACGAAAGGAAGTACTTTTTTCCGATTATTTTTGTCTACTGGGATTTGGGAAAAAGGTATTTTATTAAGCATACATTGAACTTACTTCGTGTGATTTTTTATTAAAAAAAATGTTAAACCCACAACGTCATTGAGGTATGATAGAGTCTCCGTATAAAAATTGTAGTCCAACGTCCGGATCCATAACTTGACAATGATAGAGGTAAAAAATGAAAATGAAAACGTTTTAACATCTATATAAATGTAGTTCTCATTGTACGTAGTCGTTTTTCGAAAAATAGTGTTATATTGGCAAAATTTCTACTGGTATTCGGGGGCTCAAAAAATACAAAATTTCAAAAAATAATAAAGCCTGCGTATGAAAATAGAGATTCAACGGCCGAATCAATAACTTGACATTGGTAGGTATGAAAAATAAATAAAAAATGTATAATTTATATAAATGTAGTTTTCGTTATACGTAAACGCTTGTCGAATAAAATCACAAAATAGCCGGTGTTAAAAAATGTAATTTTGGCGAATTCTTTACTCATATTCGGGGGCACAAAAATTTCTGAATGTCAGAACAAAAAAATTTCATTCAAGTGATCATAATTATGAAAAATGCAATTTCGGAAATTTCTGTTTTTTCATAGAAAAATTCGAGCAATTATAGCTAGAGTTATGATTCCGGCCAGGTCGAGAGAAGTTTCGAGAAAAACGCTATTTAAAATTTTAGTATACGTAAATCGTTGCGCTATATGCGCTCACTAAATCGTCTGTAACATGGTCAATTTTCAGTATTCGAACTTAAATTTTTTCACATATTCTTGAACATATATACTTCAAAGTATATATGTAAGTAAGTACATATATAAAGTAAGTATACATATATATAAGTAAGTAATTATATAAAGTAAGTATATATATACTTTCTCAAGAAAGAACAAAAAAATCGATTCCTTTTACCCGTCACCGTGGTTTCCCGCCTCAAGATGAAAATCGCGTGACCAGTCTGGTTTATTCACACGTATCGAATGATCCGTTCACGACGAAAGGACGAGTGCTGTTCGTCGTAAAGCATAAGAACATTTTTAGTGTATGAACACGAATGGATATTTGAAGACTATTCAAATGGTGCAGTGAATCGCGTTCTCGCTTATTGCACAATCCATTATGGCCTCTCGCTCAATCCTTCGGACGGATCGACGACCCTGCAGGTTCGCTGAATTTTTAGTGCCACGCTTTTAAGAGGCTTCACAATCTTTGTTCTTGAACGCAAACTTTTATTATTCGCTGCCTCGATTTATTTTGCAGTGAGCGTCTGAGAAAAGTCATTGCCACTGCTTGGAAATGAGTACATTTTTTTCGGTAGATTAAAAAATTCTAGATCCAAAAAGAGAAAAGAAAATAACACGTTTAGGATGATAGTGATATTTATTACGTGAATTGATTATTTTTAAAAGAAATTTTTGTTATTTATTGCTTATTATTTATTATCGGAATATTTGTTATTTTTTATTCATTAAGGGAAATATATTTATTCAGTACAATCTAAAAATATTAAAAATACTTCCACGTCCGAGTACGATTTATCACCAACAATTTTCAATAATAAGACATTTTTTATTCTTTTTGGGTCTGCGATCCAAATTCCGCGGGATTCATTTGAAGCCGAAGGCTTTTTATTTTTCGGTAGTATTGCCCTTTTCGAACGTCGTAATAAATTCTATTCGTAAATATTGAATATTTAAAACGTAAAATGCATTAGTATTGAAATAGAAGTTTAAAAAATGTTGATACAAATCTAATAAAATTAGTGTTATTATTCATAGTTATCGGTACAAGGTAGAGAATTAACTTTTTTTTCATGTTTCTCACTGAGAATGAATACATTCGAATTTTCCAGCGAGTGTTTTTCGTAATCCCCTAAGAGGGTATCTCCTGATTACAGTCAGCTACGTGCTCCATTCCATTCTATAGTCTCCCTAACTCCCTCTCTCGCTCTCTCAGTCTCTTCCTCTCGAGAATACCACAAAATCCCGCATGTCCGAATGAGAACACTGATAGAAACTACGAGCTTTTTCTTCGCCTCTTCGTAGCAAGGATATTGCTCGCGTTCAATCTCCAGTACAGGTATTACCACGCTTGAAATGTTCTCCAGTAACTCGTGAGAATGGAGCCGTAAGGGTGCAATGCTCGCGGACAGTCCTGCACCCAAATTCTCGCTATGTCTGACCCGACCCTGCCTTATCTACTTAACGCAATTACGCGCTGCGTTTTAGCCTTATATTCTCTAATGTTCCAGAACTGGTTTCGATCAAATCAATTTTATTACACGTTCCGAAAAATTATATTCAAAAAAAGTGCACGTTGAATATCTTTTCGTGTTAATGTGTGTAATGGCATTTTTCAGGATCGCTGCGACTTTTTTTAGGCAATCATTTCATTCTTGAAAAATTCTCTATTCTATCGAACGGGAATACCATCAAGGTAAATTAATTAATATGAGTGAACAATTAATAATAATCATCAGATTTTAATTAGTCAAAAGAAATTTTGGTATTATATTATGGTTGGGGTGATTTAAAACAATTAACTTTTTTATTTTATTTTCCCCATTCAGTAAATGCAGGGAAGTGAAACAAGACACCTGTTAAATCATGAGCTCTTCATATTAATATGTGGAGGTTCGACATCTCGATTTTCTATTTCCCATGCTAATGACATGAAAAAAACTTTCCTTGCTACTTTTGAATATTGTAACTCGCCGGTGGGTAAACTTACAACAATGCCCGTGCCATTTTTATGTGGGGAACCGAATGCTCTATAAAAAAGGTCCCTTATCGTTTTATGATAAATCTCCTCTTCCAGTAGTTATTCAAGGTTAAAGTTGAATTTATAGTAAATTTCAAGTTTATTTCACTTTTGAGGCGAAATTATCAGACTTATCACAAAATGTCATACGACTTTTCTTGTAGATAATTTCATTTTCTATAAAATCATGACAGTAAATACTTTTAACGTTTAATAGTAGTATAGTTAACGGCTTTCTGTGAAATTAATCGTTATATTCACCAAAAAAATAAATAAAGAGACGCCAATTTTTAAAATTTTACTTTTCAATGTTTACTGTTTATGAACATTATAAAACGAATGAGTATTTTTGTCGTTTTATTTATAATTTTTTCTAAAACAATACCTTTTTGATTTTAAATATAAAAAGTTATGAAAAAAATCTTATTAACTTTTTTGTACTGCATATAAACAATAATAAGTAACATTGTAAAAATTGGCGTCTTTTTATCCATATTTTTGGTAAATGTAAGTATTACGTTCGCAGAAATAGCAACTTTTCTGCAAAAAATGTATACGTACCGCCGTTAAGTATTAAACTTTTGCATTTTTTGATTATTTAATGACATGATTTCATAGAAAACGAAATGATCTACTAAGAAAAAGGTCGTATGACATTTTGGGATAGGTCTGATGGTTTCGGCGGGAAAGTGATAAACTCTTGAGATTTACTATCAATTCACTGCAACTATAGAATAGGGAGATATGAAGAAAAAAATCGTCTGTGCTTTTAAATCACTTCATCATCATCATCATATATATATATATATATATATATATATCGAGAAAAGCTTGAGATCAATGACCTTTGCATAACAACAGCAATAAATGTACAGTTCCTCAAATAAAATGAGAAAAATAATCAACATACACACACACACACACAGATATATATATATATATATATATATATATATATATATATATATATATATATATATATATATATGATAAGTATATGTTATTATTGTTAGTTCTATTTCGTCAACTTTTTTATGGGTTTATTTGATTTGTCATTTTAAATATAATTTTTTTGAAATCATAATTGTTAATATTATTATGATCGTTATTGTGAAGAGGGCATGCATCGAGTTTTTCTTTTCGCGGAATTGTTTTTTTTTCAATTCCCCACGTGGTATTCCTTCATGTCCATTCTCTGTCTCCTCCGCCGCTCGCGGAAGAAAAATTCTCAACGACCTTGGTAAACATCCCCTACAGGAATGCGACAAATATTTTTATGACACCCTGACCCACTTGGGGTGAGTACAGGCGAGCAATTTTCACGCGTTTTTTTTCTCACCACCACATGTGACAGCTCTCGCCTCGGTGAGCACGAGATTAATAGTACGCTTTTGAAACGCATCCGGAAGCGAAAATATCAATATTATTACAAAAGCTGACGAAAATATTGAAAATAACACTTCTTCGGGACAAAAATTGAATTGACGGGGCTCCGGACTGTCATTTTTTTGGAGTTTTTTTTAAGCTAAATTTTGACCCAAAAAAACATTCAACAGTTACGGTGAAAAATAAAATTAGACAATCAATTAAAAAATGTCTACGCTTTAATTAATTAATAAGAGCGACAGACCCTAATTATGCCTTATATAGTAAATTTAGTTACCTATCAAATCAATCGTTACATTAAAAAAACACACACAATGCAGACTCGATTCGTACTGTTGCCTACGAAGACCTCCTCTACATTTTTTGAATAAAATATTCAAATTTTCGAACGGGACGAAAAATGACAAAGCTCAACAAAAAAGCTCAAAAGAATGTTCGATGGAGTATGTGAACGATAAAATAAAGCCCAGTGTAAATTCTTTTTTATTTATTTACTAATAATTTTACTCTCCTCGAGACTCCGAAAATTTTGCCATTTTCTTACCCTCACGAACTCACGTGTTAATTTTTGGGAAAGAGAAATTCGAATTTGGTCTCTGAGGGATTCGAAAAGGCCGAGCTTGACCTCTGATTTCCATCTACAAAATTTGGTCTCTATTTTTTTGTGCAAGATAGGTTAAGCTTTTCGAAAAAGTGCAGTTTTCGAAAATACATTATAATCGGAGAGCTATAAAGCTCAAAATAAAATATTCGGAGGGTGAACATTTTAATCAAAATAACTAAAGAAATACCAGTAGAAAAATAGGGCACAGCTTTTTTGACAGCTTTTTCCCAAACTTTCCGCTGACAGTGCATATATCCATGTTATGCAGATTTCCTCGACAACTTCGTATATAGATGTATACACATCGAATTTGTGGCATCGATCGCCTCGTTATTAATTTGCTGCTCGCCATTTGACTTGTCTCGGGATTGGAAGTGGGGATCGTCTTTTGGATCTCGATATACCAAGGGCCGCCGTAACCGAACGAAGAATGTATAACGACGCCAGTTTCCGCAGTCAGCACTTTGCTCTCAAATCGTGCAATTAATCACGAAACCCTCGGAGTTACACTATGCGAACGTGGGTACCCTCGCGAGGCCAACTTGGCTCATTTTCTCGTCTTCTGTACATATAGAGCGTTCCGTGCGAATTCGAGGCGAATTTTTTTTTTTTATTTCGCATTGTTGAAACACTCGTGTTTAGTTTTTTTCCGAAATTATTTCTGTGAATTATCTTCGAAATTTCGTTTGACAGATATTTTGGGAATTTTAACACAATTTCGAGTAGCTAAATTGTTCTTTGAGGATTGCTTTTCCATGAAAAGTGTGCCGAATGATTGTTGGAGGATCTTTTCGGTTCGGACTATATTTTTATTATAAGGCCGGATCCTAATCCATTTTTTGGATTTTCTCAAAGTAAACACGTTCAAGAATATCTGAAAAAATTTCAAGTTTTAATGTTGACGATATTACCGACGATTTAGTGAAAGCAGGTAACGCAACGATTTACGTATATTAAAAGTTTCAATCGCGTTCTTATCGAAATGACTTTTTTTTGCCTGCCCGGAACCAATAAAAAAAATTAGAAAAAAAATGCCAATAAAAAAAATAAGGAATCCGTAATTGCAGTAGGTAGCTGTACGTAGCTGACTTTTTGTATTCGTTGTACGTAGCTAATTTTTTTCTTTGTTTCAAATTTCGTATTTTTAAGCCCCCGAATATAAGTACAAATGTTGCGAAAATTACACTTTTTTTAAACACCCATAATCATTACGTGATTATTTTGTTTCGAAAAACTCTTACGTGCAACGAGAGTCACATTTCTATAGATGAAAAAACTGTTTTTTTCATCATTCAGACTAACCATTGTCAAGTTATCGGCCGTTGGACCACATTTTTTATACAGAAGCTCTATTAGACCTCAATAAATTTGTTAATTTTTTATTTTTCTAAATGACGAGTTACACGAAATCAGTTCAACGTATGCTTAACAGCATATATTTTTTGCAAATCCCAAATGAATAATCGAGTTAACAAAAAAAATAGGAAAAATTGACCTTTTTTCGGCTCTTCACGTGGTGCGCTCCCATAAGTACGTCTAACAATCGTTGGTGGACATGGTTACTAAAAATGAGAAAAAAATGTATACCGACGTGTCCGAAAAATTCATTTTTTGAGAAGTAAACTTGCTTATTTTTTTTTATGCGAATGATTTGATTAGTTTCTCGATCTTCTTCGAATACACAGTGAAAAAATGTCTCTTTGCCTGGCAATATACAGCGTGTGTCATTTGAATTGTTTAACTCATTGAACAAATTCCTAAATATAAATAAAAATAAAAACAAAAAAACAAGTTAGTTCACCAAGCGTTCTCGCCTCTTACGCATTAAAAAAATACAATCTCACTAGAAAACGTACCGTAAAACGGAGTTAAATTGACATTGAGGGTAGTTTTAACAGTTTTTGGTGCCACTTCAACAGAGAGCCAAAATACGGTGAAAACGTTGGCGCAGCACACTTTTTTCTATTGTTGCTCAAAATTGTTGTTCAAGTTTATTATAATGTAGCTGAAGGTGATTGCAATGGTGCTCAAGTTGATTTTGATCTCAATGATAATTATAAGACTGATTAAGTACCTGTAATAGTGCCCTGGGAAAATGATATTTTTACGTAAAATGTTTCCATAATAAAGATGACAATTTGATTCTAGAAAATCGTTGTTTTTTCATTTAATTCCACGTATAATGTATGAAATGTTAAACTTTTTTATTAAAATGATGTAAGCGTAACCCTTAATCTTTGACATAAGTTGCATTCCAATGCCTTGTCAAAGAAACCCCACAGTTGAGGTCACTTTGACACTTAAACAAATATATAAAAATGCGGGTGGGGGGCGGGGGGCTTTATTGTACATTTGATAGCCAAAGAACACATTGTTCTATTGGAGCAAAAAACGTTGGAATGTAGGATGTAAAAAAAAAGTTACCTACACAAAACTTCCACAACCTGTTTAAAGTAACCCCATTTTACAAGCATTTATTTAAGGGGCTATGCCAGTGTGAACGCTGAAAATTTGGGTAATTTTCGGGATTTTTTTTGAAGAAAAGTATTCAATTAAATGTTTCGGAAAATTAAGAATATATTTGGCTATATTTGACCTATATTATATAATTTTTTCACAGAAGAATATTGAGATCCAAGCGACTTATGCGCTGCCTTCGGAGGCGCCAAAAAAAGTTCCTCCACTGCTGACATGATTCCGGCCAATTAAGTAGCTGAAACCGAAAAAGGAAAAAATGTCTATCCGATCAAAAATATCCTACGTCATTGTAGAGTAAATATATTCAAGAGTACTCAGTGGAAATTTCAAGTAAATCGGATAATTGCTCTTTGAGTTACAATGTCAGCAAATTTGAAAAATCTCATTTCGAGAAAAACGCGTTTAAAGATTTAATCATCGATTTTTGTAAGATAAAATTATATTGATATAAATTATATAAATGATAATGATATTCTTGAAAGTGTAAACTGTCAAAAAAGGCAGAAAAAATCGATTTTTTAAAAGTGTCACACCGGTATAGCCTCTTAACTTGACTTGGTGTGAGATGCAAAACGGAAAATCAATATTTTACCCACTTCCCTAGTACTTAGAGCTCTGAAATTTTGCAAACATGGATCTAAGAGGTGGCAATACATGATTTAATTAAACAAAAAAATATATATCCATATTAGAATATCTCGAATGGACCTATATGACGGTGTCATTGACACTTTTATTAACACCTTTAACAACACTAACAAAAATTTCAGAGCTCTGGTACAACCACTTAAAGACCAAAAAGTAGAAAATAATTTTTTTCACCAAGTCGATATGTGACTATAAATAAAAGCTTGGGCCGCTCACAACGTAGACATATAATCTTTAATTTACATAGTTCCGTTGACATATCAACTGTATTAAATTTACTGTAAAACAACCTTGGGTTTCTCAAATAAATAAAAATCCTGAAACTGAGTATTAACGTGTGGTAATAATTTTGTTAATTACTATGCTGCCAATATGAATACGATTAATGAAGCGTAATTGATCAAATTTATTAAATATTTAAAAAGTTGAGCGCCTCAATTTTTGACAGTAACATATAGGGGACTTGGTAACAACATTATTTTCTACTTTTTAGTACATTAAATTAAAGATTGTTTAAAAAAAAATTCTAAACAAAAATGTTACGGTACATCCTGAGATCATTTAACTTTCGTCTGCAAGGTATTTCAGCATCGTCATAAGTTTCGAAAACATTTGAGAGCGTCGATTGAAGCGTGACGCCCTGTATAGATTTTGACAAAAAAAATCGTTCTCCGCACAATGAAAAGGTCAAAATTTGCTCCTCCCCCAAACTGGGCCTCCCGCGACCCTCCAAATTCTGGACAGCAAACGTGAAATGTCCCTTACACACCTAAGTGGTAACGTCCCCCGGTGCATCGTTCGTCTTCTGTCACCGGGTTCGTGACAGTTCATTAAGCGATCGGGATAGTAAATCTCGCGGATATATAAGACTCGATTTTCTTTCATCGGTTACATAATATTCCGCGTCGCGAGATTATCCCGGAAACGAGATATAACTAGGCCGATTCTCGTGAAATTTTCCCTGACGAAAAAGACGAGGACATAAAGTGACGTAAGCAGATCAAATTTATATCTCCGGTACGTATCCACGACGTCGTCCTTTCGTCTTGTCTCGACCTCAAAACTCATTCTCCTCGCAGCCTGGCCCGTGCATCCTTACTTTTCTACGTGACGCACGAACTCTACGACACTCTCGGGCCTCTCGTTACGAATTCTCGAGAAAGTCGAGACTTTTGAAACTGAAATTGGAGCGACGTGGCCCTGACAAAATATACTGTATACGGCACGATTGAAAGGTATGATTTTTTTTCATGATGCTCTTGCATTAACGGAGACTTTGTCCTTGGAGTGCCATATTTCAGGTGTTTACATTTTATTTTTTTTTTAGGAAACGAGTAAAGCATTTTGAGGGCGGTTTTTTTCTTGCTTTTATTCATGATATACAGAACGTTAAAAAAAAAAATTTTGAAAAAAAAACCAAAATGTCGGCCGTTGCAGCTCCGTGAAAACAGGTCCTCAAATCGCGGGAGGTAAACGGCTGACATCACTGCCCCCTCTTTGTTGATCTGAAACACAAATTCAAAGCATATTATCAATCTGTGACCCTTTGGTCATGGAATGACGGATGGGTTTTTGCGTTTAGTACAAATTTCGGAAAATGGCGGTGTTGTACGCCATCCTGGCATACATTCAAATTGATGCTGCCGTCTTCGCTCCTGCGTCTTCTTGGAACCTGAAAAACGTACAAACCATTAGTTTTCATGAAATATATAAAATATACCATTCGCACACCTTGCGTACAACACACACACCATCCGCACACCTTGCGTACAACTCACACACCATTCGCACACCTCGCGTACACTCACACACCGTTCGCACACCTTGCGTACCACACTTACACACAATTCACACCAACGCGGTACTCTTATGCATCAAATGCTATCCCGGTGCATGTGAGCTCCAATGCTGCGACGCGGAGACTCGTCGAGGTGACAACCCTCGACGAAGCCTCTGACGTCGGGGCAGGGAGCTCGAAGCTCCGAGTACATACAAACAAACAATATATATATTATTAACCTAGTCGCTAAGTCTTACCTGAATTAATTGTAAGGTCCTCACCCAACCCCTCGCCGAGTGGATACCGCGCCGGGGATAACCTAAAAAATGCTCCGGTGCACACAAAAATATTACAATCAACACACGCGTTATGCACGTATTTAATTTAATATATTTTCATTATTATTTGAATATTTTTTCTTTTAATCTGGACAAGCGATATTTGTCCAGATTGACACTTACCAGATCCGAAGCGAGGAACTGCCTTTGAGGGCCGAGTAAGGCGAGGACCCCGAGGCATATTGCCGGGTCGGGATCGCGTGAAACCCGCTCCTCCGTAAACTACCCTAAACCCCCACGTCCGTAAATAATTTAAACACAAATACACTTTATAACAAATACGCGATTTCCGAGCTGTCAAACGCGACGTAATATATACGCGGGACAAGACTCGATACTTCGTGTTATTTCGCACCCGAGCGACTACAGCGCCGCGACGGGATATCCGCGTAGTGCAAATTTTTCCGGAAGAGTCGAGCTACTCCAGCGCCGCGGTGGGAGACCCGCGCACTAGAGTGCAAGCTCCGGTTCCCGCTTTAACTCGCCAAAGTTTCGGGCCCTAGCCGACGCGCTCGAGGCGCCGGACTTTCCTCCTGGTACGCGCTAGTCAATAAGACTCGGAGCGCGGACCAAACGAGTTGAGTTTCTCTTCGGCCCGTTCCCGACAGGTAAGCCTCCCGCTGAAGAAGCGACAATCCCTCCTACACGCTGAAGAAGCGGATCCTCATCGCTGAAAGGTGGTTCCCCCCTTACCCCCCCCGCTGAAAAGTGACTCCCTGCCGCTGAAGAAGCGACAACCCCTCCTACACGCTGAAGAAGCGGATCCTCATCGCCGAAAGGTGGTTCCCCCCTTACCCCCCCGCTGAAAAGTGACTCCCTGCCGCTGAAGAAGCGACAACCCCTCCTACACGCTGAAGAAGCGGATCCTCATCGCCGAAAGGTGGTTCCCCCCTTACCCCCCCGGTGAAAAGTGACTCCCTGCCGCTGAAGAAGCGACAACCCCTCCTGCACGTCGAAGAAGTGGTTAGCGTTTCCCACCCCAACGGGAAGTTACGCCAGGGAAGGGACAAGACCCCGCTCCCACCTTACCACGGCCCCGGTCATAATTCTACAAACTCGTTGTTAATTAGTTCTTCTAATTCTCCCCTTTGTGTAGTCACCGCCGCTCACATTATTTTAAGTAAATTTTCAATTATAATAAATCGTTCATATAAATACGAGTTCGTTGATTGTTAACAGTTATTTTATGTTTTTTATCGCTCCCTGTATTATAAACTCAGTATTCTCTTTTTGGAAAAAATAAAAATAACTGTCCATCATGGCTAACCCTATGGCTTTCGATCGCTTTGCTTTCCCTCCCGCTTCACAGATTAACATGGATCACCGAAGCCGCAATATTTGACGCGACAAACGCGGTACTAATAAATAATTCCGTCCAACCCGCGTTCCGAGCTTCGCCGTCAATAGCGGCAATTAAAAAAAATCGAATTTTCGCGTTTTTTTTGCATAAAAAGATAAATAATAAATGCAAAAATGTATCTATCGAAAAAACGATCCGTCATTCCGTGAAGACATATTTTCTGAGTATGCTCTCCAAATTTCTGGTCGATATGTTGATTACAGCGGTCAGAAGAATGTCAGCCATTTTTAAAAACGTGTTTTCGAGAAAAACGCGTTTAAAGTTTTGTAATGTGTTTACACAAATGTGTTTATAATTACCGCTAATCGGCAATACCTGGTCCATAGAGGCATCCCTCCTCTTTTTCTAGCTGCTCATGTTGAGCCGCTAATATCTTCCGCTAACTTCAAGGGCAAAGTCTCCCTTAAAGTGTTATACCGAGTTACAACAGTCGAAAACAGCTCATTTTTGCGAATTAAAAAGAAAATAATCGTCATGAGGAATTTGTACAAAAATTAGGTATTTGCAAAGGTATGGTCTGAAGAACACTGTCATTTTTTTTTGGGTAAAAATATTTAAGGACAATGATACATATAGGCGAGAAAAAAATGCTGATTTTTATGATTTTTTAATAGGGAATATTTCTTCACCATTTTTGAGACTCAGGGTAGCTTTTATTACCACTTTTGGCTGTTCCATGGTACACATTTTTTTTTTTATTTATCTTAAAAAATCGTGGCGGTATGGCACGGTCTCCTCAACGGGTTGCGGCGGATATTGGCAGACGGCGTGACACGTAGCATCGGCGGGATTAATCCGAAAAAAAACAGACGAAAATTTTTCTTTCCTTGACGCTCATACGCAGAATATGAACCAAGAAAAAGTGAAGAATGTTGAAAATCGATGGAATGCTACACTGTAAAACAAATAGATTGAATTTTCCGAAATAATGGCTACATTCTGCAATAAAAAATACGGTTTAAAAAAAATTTAAGTACATTTAGGGTCATGTCTGAGACAATAAGGTGAGAAAGATTTATATCAAGTTTCATCAGTATCGATCGATAAGTTTTTCAGCTATGCGTCACGCCAGTTTTAAAAATGCAGTTTAAAAAACCGTGCCATACCATCGCCATTTTTAAAGATTAATGCAAATACCATGGAACAGCCAAAAGCGGTATTACAACATTTCCTAAGTCTAAAAATAGTGCAAAAATCCTTCCTTTAAGGGGAGATATACACCTAGGAGCCGGAAAAAGGTCATTTTTGTGAAGTTTTTGCAAAGGAAAACTATTCAAAATTTCGGATTGGGGTTTTAATTATCTAAAAGTATATACATTCAAAAATATGTTTAATTTTCTTCATTTAAAAATAGCAAACATATACAAGGATATTGTATGATCTTTGGAGCGTCGTAAAAAAATCTGCGTGTACGGTAGCCACTGGCGTTGCTTCAAAAATCATCTGAAAAAAACCCAAAAATATTATTAAATTAGATACTATTATTTAGTACTTATAGCCGATTTCGAAAAAATCGATTTATGACAAAATGGCGGACGTTGCAACATAAATAGCGATTTTTGGGCCAAAAATTAGTTATTATTTTGCCTATAAAACAAAAACTAAGTAACGGAAAAAAAAATCCTATGACAAGTACTAGATAATGGTGTATAGAATAACCACAAAAAACCTCAAGGCAATCGGTTCATTGGTTTTCGAGAAATTTTGGGTACTGATTTGAAAAATGTGGTTTTGAGAAAAACGCGTTTGTAAATTTGGGAATAAATAAATCATGAAATTTGTCAACTTACATGGAATCATCGATACCAGGCCCATAGTGTAGGTCTTCTACGGTCGACGGAATGTTCATAGCTTCTAAATCCGCGACCTCGACCATCTAGGTGTATATCTCCCCTTTAAAAAAATCATGAAAATGAGCCAATTGCTTCCTCGCTTAAACGTATTTCCCCCCTTAATTATAATCGATTCACACCCGATGCCCGGCAAGCACCTTTCGAAAAAGTCTTTTGCGGTAAGCGATACTCTTCTGAATCAGATTATCTAGTATAAAAAAATCGAACGAAATTCGTTAGTTTATTAATTAATCCTATGATTTTTGGAAGAAATTTCCGAAACATCAAATTTAAAAAAATGGCGCGTGTTCAAAGTGAGTTTTGATTATTGCGGAAAAAATTGGCTTTTTCCGTTCATGAAATTGAAAGTATACATCGAAAAAAAAATCCTTCGATGAAATACTACATTTTTGCCTACAAAGCCCTGAAAATTAAAAAAAGATCGATTCCGTAGTTTTTGAAATATTTTACTCGCCGACTTTGAAAATGTACTTTCGCAAAAAAGCGTTTAAAGTTTCAACCGAAGCTCCGAGCATTCCGACGGGCGTCAACGAAACATGCGATAAATCTGTCAATTTTGATCCGATCACCTTAACATTTGCAGGGAACATTTAAAAGATGATATACTGACAAAATAAATTGGCTTTGAAACAAGTGATTTTTCGACTTTTGCCACCAGGCATACAATTACAACCCTTCAAAATATTTGCCTCACAACACTTTTTTTCAAAAAAAGTGAGAACGAGCCATTCATTACAACCCTTTAAAAATGTTAAGGCATACAAAAAAAGTAACAACCTGGCATACATTACAACCCTTTGAAATGCTTGCCTGAAACCCCCCCCCCCCCTTTCTTTATTTCCCCAACGCGTTTGCATTTTCGAAGTGGTTCCAAAAGTTTCAGGCCTTGTCTTAAAAGCACGAATTTAAAATCCGCGGATATAATTAAGCTTAAACTAAAACAATGTCACCGTCCAATGGTTTTTTTTTACTAGTTTAGCAGCCGTTGGTGACGCGGAAGGCAGGGTCGGGAACTTTTGCTGCGGATTCTGACAAATAAAAATGCGTTGCGGAAATGAACATAAGGTGTTTTTTTATTCTGTATTATATTACGTATGTGTGGTGAGAGTCTCGTATTTTCGTGCTCTCTCTTTCTCTCTCTCTAGGAGCATCTCAGGACTCCAGAAATAGTCAAAGTCTGGGGCGTGGAAACGTTCGATATTCATGCTCGAGTGCCCGATTACCAAAGAGCCGAAAGGGCTCTCCTCTTTTTCTTCGCTGCTTTCTTTTTCTGGACGTTTTTGTGTTTTTTTCTCTCGTTTTCCTCGTTTCTTTTTTCCACCCTCTTTCTCTCGCTCCTTTGATCCGCAATGCAGCGATATTCGTAGTCTCTGGAAGGAGCAATAAATCGAGATCGTTTCTGTCTCTCTCTGTCTTTCTCGCCCGCTATCTTTCCGGGAAGGAGGGGAGTGGGGGTGAAATTTTCCACGAGCCGACTTAACCAAGGCCCAGCTTTTTCCACCCCACTCTCTCTCTCTCTCTCTCTCCCTCTCTCTCTCTCTCCCTCTCTCTCTCTCTCTCCCTCTTTCTCTCTCTCTCTCTCTCTCTCTCTCTCTCTCTCTCTCTCTCTCTCTCTCTCTCTCTCTCTCTCTCTCCCCCCCCCGATTTTTCTCAATGGGAACACTCGATCGTAACAGAAAGAAAAACGAGATGAGTTAAAGATAGTCCCTTCTCCGCCCCCCCCCGGCCCGCCGCCGTAGCTTTCGAACACGTAAACCCATATGGGAGACACGAGTAAAACTTCGGCTCGTTCAAACTTTCCTGGGTACGATGACTCTCGGGCTGCAAAGGACGATAAAAAATGTTGTTCGAATGTATCATTTCTTTCACTCTTCTCTTCCTCCGTTCGCTCGTTGCTCTTCTCGATAGCGAAGAACTCTCGATAGCTGTGCAGTTTGTTGCGAATACACGTTTAAAAAAAGGACAAATAAAAAATGTGCGAAACATTCACAATCACAACATTTGTAGGATAATAGTCAATTATTTAATTTATTCATCCTGATTCAAGAAAAGATTGTCAGAGAGACTGTTAATGTTGCGATAATAATGATAATAAACATGATTACAATATGGACACATGATACCGATAATGAATATATTTATCCAAAAAGCAATCAGAATTAATTTTCGAAAAGGTAATTTTTGTAAACTATATAAGTGTGTATCGTAAAAGATAATAAAAATAAAAAATTATACACTTTTGGAGAAAAAGTATAGATTTTAACCATTATAACGTTCAGTTGTTTTGGGACAGGCAATAAAAAATAATCGAAATATAATGAATAATAATTATGAACACTAGAATGATATTTATGAAAAAATTCAAAAGTCGCAAAAAAAGTATCACTTACCTGTGACAGGTGATTGGCCTCTCCGCAAATAATTGGAAAGTTTGGCAATCTTGCAGATCCACCTTCATAGATAACCCGAATCGCCAATGAGATCTGTCGACTGGAAGAAAGAATTTCAATTCTCGTTGTAATTGATGCGCCAAAGTTTTTTTTTCTCGTTTTTGCAAAAAATCTCGCCTCATTTTATTCCGGCGTTGAATTCTTTTTTTTTCTGCAAAAGTCCTCGCAGAAATGTCAACATCGAAAATCAACTAATTTCGAAATTCAATTAATTGGCAAATTGGTTCGGCGACGGAGCACCTCAATACTGTCGAGCATTGTGCTATGGTTATCAATCATTTTGAGCGGTAGGAAGGAATAAGATCGCGATGCAAATTTACACCAACTCTCTCTCGACTTCAGAAAAGTTTATTGACCTCCGGATATAAACTTTAGTGGATGCTGAGGCTTTTTCATTCGTGCCCCCCGCCCTGCCCCCCACCTGAGGCTGCCTCGCCCGTCATCCGCATTTCTAAGCTGGTGCATCTCGTTATTCGGAAACATTCGCTCGGGTATGCATACAGGAGAGCGCCTTCTTGCCGGGAAAGCGAGAAAGTTTTTTCAAACTTATTACATTACGACCACATCGACAACTATATATATATATATATATATATGAATTGAGAGGCCATTTGATAGATGGACGTATTTTTTGGAATAAGGAAAGAATAATAATTCGTGTAGCACTATTATTAATGGAAGTAATAATAAAAGCATGAATGGCAATAGTAATGATAATAGTAATAGGAATAGTAACAACAATCGTAGAACATTAGTTTCAATGGTGATCGCAGTAGCAGTATTGCAATAAATGATGATAATAAGAATAAAAATAATGACAATAGTCGTAATACCATTGATAATGAATATCATAGATGAACATTAAAGTAATAAGGTTTTTAGTAATTTTCATAATTCGATCAATAATAACCATTTTCATATAATGCTAAAAAAATGTATTATACTACTCAGATATACACATGTAGCTCATATTGGCATCTTATGTAGATCTTCTGTGAGGCATAGAAAACCACACAGCTGTGTGTCCCTTATGAGTGCTCCCCTTCAAGTCATATTTGCATCATATGATGATTCACAATAACAAATCTAAAAATGAAGCAAAGTTGTTCTCACGCGAGTATGCATGCAGTGAATTCTGCCCTAGCAAAATCGGCCCACGAATATCCAACAATAAGTGAGTGCATATGGGGCTCACGGCGTGAAGAAAATGTAATGCTCCTACGAAGCTTATATTGCCGGCATGGCGTGACGTAACTATGTTGTGCTCATATGGAGTTCATATGGGTGTCACGGCGTGAAAAATAAAAAAAATCCAAAAAAGTTGATCATAAAAATCTGGTAGTATTGTTTGTTTCCATATGCTTTATTTATGTTCCTACCTATATGACAATTGGGTCAAAACGTATCCAGCCTCGCTGAAGGTTTTATCTACCCTCGGGATTTGAACCTACGTCTTCTAATTCTAGAGCTGAGCGCGCTACCTGCTTAGTCATTTTAACATTTGGGTAAACTTTCTTTGTTTCTTTGCCTATCTTTATTATTTTTCATTTTTATCAATATGCATATCGCTGTCCAGTTGCACCCATCGAATGTATCACTGACAAGGAACATCCCTGAGGTGACACCCTTCGATTTTGTTGAAATTTGGATATGTTGTAAAGCACCGAAAAGTAAGCGATACGTATTTTTTTTTTATCGGCGAAAAAACGGTTTTAAGGGGTGAAACCACCCCTCAAAAAAAGGCATCTCTAGGGATAATATAGCAGTTTCACAAACAAGGAGTCCACCGATTTTAATTAAACAAAAACGAAAACTCTTCTAATCCGAAGCAATGAAAAATCCACTATAGTGACATTGCAAAAAAAATTAAGGGGTGAACCACCCCTATATTTGCTTTTTCGCGGGGCGGTTTCGCCCCTTAAAACCGTTTTTCCGCCGTATAAAAAAAATACGTATCGCTTACTTTTCGGTGCTTTATAACATATCCAAATTTCAACAAAATCGATGGGTGTCACCTGAGGGATGTTCCTTGTGAGAAACATACATATCGCCGTCATATTGCTTGCATGGCATGTCTACTATTGATGCTATCGCAGTAAATTTACCAATAAAAGTCATTGCATGAATTCAATATGACGTCAATCTGCAAATTTTCATTGTAAAATTCAAATTTGCCGGCTTATGAGTTCGTCTTGTAGTCAAGGGATGATCCATTTTGAAACGACAAATTTAAGTCACGATGTATATTAAATTCATGATACTGAATGAGCTCATGCAATGTCTTCATCAACGTAAACGAAATTGCGTTCATGTTAAGTACAATTCATAAGAACAATTAATGCTACCATAGTAAACACACGCCAAAATGTCTACACATGACTTCAATATGAGGTAACATTTGCGGTTATTAATTGCAGGCACTTGAGCACAGCGATATGAGTTTGACGTGCTCCAAACGAACGATGCATATTTGTAAACGACATGTCTCTAGTAATTTATAGAGACATAATTATTATATACAGCATCTGTTAGATATTCGTCAGCCGATTTTGCTAGTGCTGATGAATTCACTGCATGCATACTCGCTTGAGAACAACTTTGCTTCATTTGGATGCGTTATTGTGAATCATCATATGATGCAAATATGACGTGAAGGGAGCGCTCATAAGGACACATAGCTGTGTGATTTTCTATGCCTCAAGAAGGTCTACATACGATGCCAATATGAGCTACATGTGTCTATCTGGGATGACTGACTATCTGGGCTATTTTATCCTAGAACAATTTCAAATGTGTTGAAAAAAAATTGTAAGTATATACTGGGTGTCCCATTTTAATCTTACACCTGATTACCTCGAAAAATACTCCTGCGATCAAGTTTTGAGTATAATAAAACTTTTAGGGTTGAAAGGGGGGCGTTAAAAAACATCTTTTTTGGTCGAAAATTCAAAATGGCTACGTTGAGACGGCCGACATGTTAAAACAAAAATGTGATCAAGAATTTTTTCACCTAAAAATTTGTCGGTCCGAAACTAACAACTTTTGTTGGGAAAGGTTTTTTGATTACGTTCATAATTCTTAGATTAGGATACCACTTATTACTATCTCAGCGCTATCCAGAATGCATCACGCGTTGGTGTGAGTTTTTTTGTTTGTTTGGGCTTGTTTGGGTTATCGATCAAACCCAAACAAACAAACGCGAACAAACGCAAAGAAACCCAATCAAACTCACACCCACATACACACGCACACTTACACTAGGGATGTTGAAGACTTTGCCTCCTCGGGTTCTGGATAGCGCTAAAATAGTAAAAAAATGGTATTCTAACCTAAAAATTATAAATTTTTCCTACAAAAGTTGTTAGTTTCGGCCTGACAACTTTTTTTTGGTGAAAATAAAAATGCATGTCCCCATCTAAAAAAACATGGTGGCCATATTCACGCCGCTGTTTTGAATTTTCGAGAAAAAATATTTTTTAACGACCCCCTTTGAGCCCTGAAAGTTTTATTATACCCAATACTTGGTCCGGGCAGTACTCTTAGAGGTAAATCAGTTGTACGATTGAAATGAGACACCCGGTATAAGGTTATAATTTTGTGCAAAGTATGGGGTAAAAACGTTCACCACATTGGCGGTCGAAAAAAAATGGTATACATTTCTTTTTCAATTTGACACGACTGTTTATTCAAAATAATTTTATTTTTGACAAATACCTTATAATTTTATAATTAAATTGGAGGAAACAAATAAAACAGATTTAAAAATGGCGGCGATATGAGTCGTGTAGTAGGACCCTCTTTTGAAAATCCTTGCCGATGGTGGAATTTTTTTTCTCTGTCAGGCATAATCTGAAATATGAATGAAAAATGAATGAAATGTCTTGTGAAGAAAGGTAATAGCTCAAGTATAGCATAGAAACAAATTATAATGTTTATGCAGGAATGACAGCTGTTTGAAAAAAATTGATTTATACCGAAATTTTGAATTTTGAATATTAATAAAAAATGAACGTGGCATCCAATTGAAGCAATCCTCCGCTACATCCTAGGTAATATTATAAAGAATATGTGCAATGAATTTCATCAAAATCTCAGAGAGAAAAACTCAGAGAATTTCTTCCCTTCTAGAGTAGTCAAAAAATTTTGAAAATTCTCTGGAATTTTTCCAGAATTTACTTTTTGCAAGCATTACGAAAAATAAACCGACTGTAAAAAACTGAAAAGTATTACAATTTTTTTTTGTATATTTTCAATTTGCATATTATTCTTCATTATATACAAAAAAATATATGTGAGTGCCAAACATGGAAAAAAAGCTAAAAACTCATTTACTCTGAAGCTCTATAAATTTTTATTCGAATTGTCGATACATAACCACACAATTATTATTGTAGATGAGTGTTTATAGTTATTTTTCATTTATCGGAGCCGACATAAAATAATCTGTTTATAATAAAGAACGGGTTCTGTATTTGCTTTTAATGCATTTGTTCAACTTTACAGTGTTTAAATTATTTTTCAAATTTTAGTTTCTTTTTTAAATTTTATTTTAATATATATTATGTTAACATATTTGATGTTAAAAAAATATGTTCTTCATTTGAGCACAATCTCTCTGGAATATTTGCAAAACCTGTGTCAAAAGCCTGGAAAAGTGAGGGAATTTCTGAGTCAATAATGCGTAACAACTAGGGTTTAATCGTTTGTTATTATTCCGACAAGACTATATCCATCCAAACAGCATTCTAACACGGTATCAGTTAATTTTTCGTATACTGGTTGACTCGCTTTTTGGACAACTATAGGAAGAGAATGTTAAGGGATTGGAATTTCCTTAACCTTGTTAACCTTGGAATTTCAAAAAATAAATTTTTGGTTTATTTCATTTTCTTATTGCGTGGAGTCTTAACTTTAATTTGGTTCAAAGATTGTGTAAAAATTCCGAAAATTCACCGAGTTATGACGATTTTAGTGGAACAGTTTGATTGTTATACAGTGTAGGAATTGCAGATTGAAGGTGCGAAAAATAATTGTGATTTTATCTCAAGCAAGTAGTCCATACACCAAGGCACTTTTTTACGACTCAATTTTTCCAACAACAATTGGGATATAAGAGTGCATTTCGTAGATAGAAATTTTAAATAAAAGGTGTTTAATTTTTTTACTATCTCTAATAGTAATGGAGATATAAGCGACCCAAATTAATCGCATCGCCTCTCACTCATCGTTTCGACCCTTTCGCTCACCGTTCCGTCTTTCCAAAAAAATGTTCCTTGCTCATATCTTCATTATTAATGGAGCTAGCGAAAAAAAAATTAAAGACATTTTTTATTGTCAATTAAAAAGAAACATCTTTTATTTCAAACTTTTTTCAACAAAATGCACTTTTTTTGTCACAATCGTCATTATAACAATTAAATTGTTTACAACGGGAAAAAACGATTCTGGATTTAGTACGTTTTCTTCTCTTGCGTTTATCTCGAAGGTATAATTTGCAATCTGGCGTAAGTCATGTCTCAAAATCTAATCGTCCGATTTACTTCAAATTTGGATTGAACATATCTCATAACATATTCAATCCACTGACCGGATGATGTTTTCACATGTTTGTGCGATTGTTAATAATAAACTTTGAAGTCGTTACTTATGATCGAAAATCGACCTTTTCTTTAAACAACAGTGCAATTTATGCAATTTTTTAAATTTCGCAAATGCATCCGTTGAGTTTGTAGCTTTACCATTATACTAAAAGGATATTTTTCCATTTTTGACTTTAGATGAATCCACTTACGGGAATCATGTATGTACGCGACCGAGTTGTGCGGAGGCTACAGCCCCGAGATTAAATAACAATGATTACGTTGTTTATATATATTTCGCAATAAAAAAAAACGGTGACATGTCGAGACTATGTACTATCTGTGTGCGAAAGATCGACCGTATCATGCCAATACCCGAGACGAAAAAAAATATTGAAAATCGATATTTTTTTAACTTCAAGGTTATGCTTGAAATCAGAAGGCTTAATGCGTTACCCCCACTTGTAACGCAAAAAGGCCTTTTTCATGAATTTTTTTAAAGAAAACTACAAAACTTTTGTAATCGATCAATATACCATCTTAAAGAACACATCTTGAAGAAGTTTCAGTAATTTTTTTATTGAAAAATATTACATTGTTTAGTGGCAAATGGCCGTCAATGAAATAATGTTTTTATATACACGGTTTGCGGTGACCAACATTGCGGCGAAGTGGATCATCTGAAAAAAAAAATGCGGATGGATTTAGTCAAATATAAGTATAAACTAGTCTTTAATCGAAGGATTTAAAAAAATATTCATTTTTTACAAAATGGCGGACAGTCAAAGTTAATGGTTCGATTTTAACGAAAAAAAACGGCCGTTTTTTGGCTATAAAACGGCCATTTTTTTCGAAAAAAAAATCAAACAATTAAAGACTACATTTTTATGTATTAAATAAGCCTGCAAAATTTCAAGAAGATCGGTTCATTAGTGTTCGAGTAATCTTGGTCACCGACTTCAGAAATGCCATTTTGAGAAAAACGCGTTTAAAGTTTCTCTTTCAACGCGGATTCTTCTCTTTCAACGCTCATATCGCAGTCAATTTTGTTCGGATCGACTTGAAATTTTCAGGACATATTCTCAGATACTTATACTTCAAAAAAATGCAATAAAAAAAATCGATTTTTTCAAAATCGCAAGTGGGGGTAACCCCTTATTGCTTATCAGTATCCGAAGTTCCAGAGGCCTCCGTCTTATGATAATCTCTGCCGGGCTCACTTCAAATTCCTATAAATCCGGCAATAAATGAAATCCTCACATGCCCAAATGCTTAAATTATTCTCAAAAGCACGAATAATAAATGTATGCCAAAAAATCGGCCTATTGAAAGTCTCAAGATAATGCAACCGCTTGCATCATGACTCGAAAAGTTTTTATAACTTGGAGCCTGACTAAAAATGAATTCCTCCGAAACGTGGGGAATTTTTTCCCGAAAATTTATTAACGTTGCACGATCATTGTACCATTGGTTCCATATGGTTACAGCAATGCAATAAAACCGAAATTAGGTGATTCCGAAGAGCGTCGAAAACTTGCTGAAAAATGACGAAGTTTTGAATAATTTTGTGGCCAAAAGTACCGAGGCTTCCGGTAATTATAATTTTTCGAACGCCATGCGAATTTATCAATCGCATCGAATTAAACAAAGTTGTAACAGAGGCACGAGTCAAAAGTTGTTCGCGGGATATTGTGGCGAAAAGAAGGGTACGAGGCAATGTGGGAACACGAAAGGTGGAAGAAGACCACGAACGAGATAATGGTAAAGCGAGACGAAACCTTCACGATGCCGCCCGTCCGGGACACCTCAAGAGAGCTTCGTGCAGAGTTTAATAGACCGAACTTTATACGTGATTCGGCCGAGAAACCGAGAATTCTCGTGCGATTACGAGATCGAGACAGTACAGTGATTGGCCAGTCGAGCACGAGAAAATTAGTTATCGACACTTCTCTGTCTCGTTTTATCCATTACCGCTCACTGAAGTATGACAATAATTGGGAGTGGCCAATCTCTGTGCTTTCCATAATTTTTTTACCTATCTACACACGTTACACGTACGGGGTGCTTCAGAATAAAGTGCCAATGTCTTTATATTGTGATTTGAATTTTTTGTGGCATTTGTTATTGTCATTATTATTATTATTATAGTATAATAATGACATTATATTGTGATTTTTTTTTGGTGACATTTGTAATTGACATTATTATCATTATTATGGGAGATGTGAAGTGGAATATGGTGGGGAATGTAATAAGGGGAAGGACGCATGGAAGCTACAACAAAAAAATATTAATATTATAGGATAATAATGACATTATATCGTGACAATTTTAAGCCACATTTATGTCACCACATGTCATTATTGTTATTTTATTATTGATATTAAAAAAAATATTTGACGAATCTAAAATCATTATAGAACATTTATAAAAGCAACATTGTTATTATTATTATTACTAAATGGAGCTCTATTATTATTTTGCTCATTTTTCAAAGAATAGTAACTGCCATTATGCCAGAACATTTTTACTACTAGGACGTTGAATGAGTTCTCGCTGTTTTCCAACAGATGGCATTGCCAGAATCGCGTGCGTGCAGTTTAAGATGGCAACGCAACTATGAAGAAGTACTGTAAGCAAGCTTGAAATTCATTGTATGTCGTTTCGCTGAAGTGTAAACAACTTTTTTTTCATAGTTTTTTCATAGTTTCAAAGTTTTTTTCATGTCACATTTTGTGCAAAAAAAAGAGTATTTGCGGGGACGTTTACTGCACTACTTTATTTTTAAAAAATCTGCAGCTGCAACATACAGAATTCTTGTTGAGACTTACGACGACCATGCTCTGTTGAAAACAACATGCGGAGATTGGTTTAGGCGCTATGAAAATAATGATTTTTGCAGCGCCGATGACGCTAGCTGAACTTGCAAAATCATTAGGAGTTGATAACACAACAGTTTCGAACCGTTTCAAATCATTAGGATTATTTTTTTAAATAATGCATTCATTATAATCAACAGCGTCAACTTATTCAACATCCTTATATTATTGCAATACATATTGTATCGATCATACTAAAAATTCTAATGCAAGAATCTTGGTTATAAACTTATTATCATTTTAAACATTATCTTTATTATTTAACAGAGCCCCTTTTATTTCATATTTAATTGAAAAAAATATATTTGTATTTTTTTAGAACGTTTATTGGAGTACTATTATTATCATTATTATTATTTTAAATTATTCTTTTCGTAATAATTATTATTGAACGAAGCTCCGTTATGACTTTGTTGAATTTTTGACACAATAATAATTGCTATTATGCCAGAATACTTTGACTATTATTGCAATACACATTGTATGATCCCTAATAAACATTTTAACACAAGAATGTTGGTTATTGTCCGTCATTATTATTTTTATTATTGTTATTATTATAAGTATAAATCCCATCATAATGATTAAATAATCATTATGATGGGATTAATACTTATAATAATAACAATAATAAAAATAATAATAAACAGAGATGCATTCATATTATTATTTTTTTTGCAAACATGTTTGTATCATTATCGACCATTTATTCGAGTGACATAATAATTATTATTATTACTGAATGAAACTCCATCATTATTTTGTTGAATTTTGAAATTATAATAATTGCTATTATGCCGGAATATTTTTACTAGTATTGCAATATATGTTGTATCGTCTTGAATAAATATTCTCATGCAAGAATCTTTGTTACTAAATTGTGCAATATTTTTTGCAATAATTTTTGCAGTGTTATTTTCCAAGCCGTTTTTCTAATAATTTTTTTCGTCGTACGCTATTCATTTTGAAGCAGCCTCGGCATAAGGGAACACAGAAAGGGAATTATAGTAGTATAGCTAGAGAGAGAGAGAGAGAGAGAGGGAGAGAGAGAGAGAGAGAGAGAGAAAGAGGGGGGGAGGGAGAGAGAAGAATAAGAGCGAGAGAGACAGCAAGACAATAGAGAGAAGAAAAAAGCGAGCAGCTTCACTATAGAAAGGAGAAAAATGTCGTTACAAGCGTTTCATATATCCGCACATATCGGGCGAGACACGTATACGGTGTACAGAATCTGCTTATGTTTTATGTGATACTTTTGTTGCTAGTACACATAGACGAGAAAATAAAGTACAATGGCACGAATGCACAAAACCGGCGGTTTTGCCATTTCTCTCTCTCTCTCTCTCTCTCTCTCTCTCTCTCTCTCTCTCTCTCTCTCTCTCTCTTTCCCCATTCTCGCTTTTCCTTTTATACATGCATAGCATCATATATGCACTGTTCATACGTAGCCACAAATGTGGGTCCGCCTTTATATGTTTGAACTAAAAGCGTGCGAACGTAAAACGCTGAGAAAGAATTCGCAGCTCAGCTTTTTCATATACGGTTGAAAAGCCAATGATTTGCATATTGGCGAGACTTGCTTGCATCTGGAACAACGTAAAGCAAAGCAAATATTGTCAATTCGAGGCTGATTACTCGTGGAAAGTTCCCCCGAGGCGGTAATTTTCTGTTCTATTGACAAGAAACAAATTGATCGTTATGATCCTTTCGTGGCAAAGGTAAAAGAATCAGCAACATTTATTAGAATCTGTTGGAAGTTAATTTCGATTGGCTTGAATCGATATGATCTTGATGAGTCGAAATTTGGATATGTTTGGGTTTGAGAAGGCGAGAATAAATGATCTTCCGCGTTGAGTTGGCCCGGATCAATACTTGGATGGGTGACCATTGGAAGACAATGAATAGCATTGTTTACAATGGCTCGTGACAATACCAGAACTACAATCGCTTACGAGAGCTTGGCTGGTCCGGCTTCGTCGCGTTCACCAGACCGTGGTTCTTCGTCGTCATCGTCTTCTCCTCCGGACCCATCCGCTTTTTCAGCTCGCTGCGAAACAAAGCTCGCGCCGAGAGACGGGGCTTAGCCAGAGCTCTTCGTGCTGGTACCCGGATTCGTTGGGGATCTGTTCAAGTACATTCCACGCCCCATTCTCACGGAAATTTCCAATGGCTCACCAAAAAGACAAAGAACGATGATCGACAAAAATATGGGTGAGAGGCACCGAAAAAGAGAAGCTGAACTACCCAATTTTATGCACGATCACCCATTCACTTTCGACGAGACCGTCTCTGCTGGCGCTTCAATCGTGAGACACCCTTCATTCGGCAAGTAGCCTATCTTGTCTTCACGACAGCCCGTTTCGGTCGTCCACTCATGATCTTCGATCTGATACAGATGATGCTGGAAATTCTAAGTCAAAAATACAACGCTAATTGGAACCAGTTTGATCTTATGTTGTTCGTTCGAAGCCCTGACTAGCCTTTATGCATCTGATCTCTTTATCTTAACTTTGGTCTAGGATAAAAGATATTCCAATTTAGCTTGATGTTAACCAGCTGAATTTTTGAACTGGAAGAAAGGTCGTTTTCTTTCCCACTAGCCCTAGACTACCCAGGTTGATTCCTTGACCTGATGAAACGCTGATAAGTGTCACAACGTAGGCCTAATGCTAGGCCTGATCAACTGGAACCCCGAGCTACCGGCAGCTATGCGATCGGACTTTGAAACAATCGTCTCGGCGGATGGCAAAGACCACCTGGTATTCCTGAGGGTTGCACAAAACTGGAGGTGTCTTGCACCGGACCTACTCGAGGCGAATTATTAGCAAACGAGGATCGTAACCATATTGAAACGGAATTGCCTAGCGTGCGCCGGCTGATGGAATCGGACTGCTATCGCTCTCTGCCCCTCAGCCAATACGTTATCGAAGGCGTTCCGATTCCAATCGAATCCACCAAAAACCGCAAACATCGATCAATCCTGCTGCACGAATCTACGGGACACCCTTGCGGGTAAACAGAATTAGAGCCAAAGAGGCACAAGCGCGAGGGCATTCCAATCCCGATAGACCAAAGTACAATTTCTCGATTCTTTTCCATCAAGCCTGTCGTTCAGAGTGCCAAATGTTTTCAACATCGTAACATCCGTTTCGAGCAGCGAGTACTAAAATTGCTGTTACGATTCCCCGTGGAGTAGCGATTTTGTGGAGAAAGGTCGTCGTCATCTTGGTGTTCTCATAGTGAGCGCTAGTCGACCAAGGACACTGTATGGATCCTGGAGGCTCCTTGGCAAAACGCCATACGACCAAGTTTTCCCAATCGTCTTCTTTCCTTCTCCTCCAGGGCATTTACTGTGTGTATTCCATTTCTGTCCTCGGTGTACGTTCAGCTCGGACGATATATTGCTACAACAGCCTCCCGTAGTATCAAAGAAGTTGAACGGGAGCATGTGTGGCCTCCAAACATGCGAAGCTCCGTTGCAAAAATCTCCTACTACCCTGGCGTCATGACAATGCACGTACTCGAATCTCTCTCTTCCGTCGGGTCATAGCGCAGAGTGCACACATCTTCAAGCCAGAGAATTCGGCATTCGAGTTAACAGCAACCCCGCCGGGGAACGAGATCAAGACACCTCCATCATTTTTTTCCTGTTTTCTCTCCTGAAATTCTTGAATGGTGCGAGCGTTCCAGCAACGATTTACGGAGCGAGATTTCCGAAGTTGTCGCAGGAGTGACGCGAGCTCGGAGAATGTTCAATCTCTGCGCGGAACGACGACCACAAACCCCACCCGAAAGCTCGTAAAGCAGCAAGCCAATGACCGCAGTTTCTCGATCGGCTAATAGCGGAGATTGGAATCCCTCCCGGCCGTGTGGGTGTGTGGGGCAGGCATTTTTCTGACATGTGCCATTTCAATCTGCAGCGAAATATTACCGATAAGTGGCCGGGACCAGCCCCTTCTTCCCCTCCACGTTGGCTAGCGCTTTCATCCGGCGACGATGATCCAAAAGCTGGATCCTACTGGAACATGCCGCCCACTACTTGTAACAAGGCGAATGAAGTCGGAAAAGCCGAAAGTCCAATTGACATGACAGATAGAAAAGGCAGGAAGGTAAAAATCTATACTTGGGTACGCTTGAACTAGAACTTGTCATCTTTCCAAGAATCTGCAGATTGATAGGTTATCGATTAAGCACCAACATTTCCCAAATACCGGTGCTGTGGCTTACCATTGTGGAACCCTAAACATGACGTTCCGTAGGCGGTAAATGGTTGATGGTTAGCTCCAACGTGGATGAAAAACTAGAAAACTGCATGAATATGACAAGTTGGCCTAAAAACGACATCAACCGCAGGGAGGTTTTGAAAAAAGTAGCATGTGAATGACAGCACGGGCTGCCTCGGATTCTAAACACTAAAGAGACGGAGAGATGTGCGAAGACCGGCTGGTGAAACGGTGAATCATGGTGTGAGGATGATGGCAGTGACGACGCCTAGTTTGCTTAGGGACTGAACAAACAGTGGCTGTGTGTACTTTGCGGAAACTCCAGTAAGGACATACACAACCCAGTTGGATAGCGTCTCTTTCACTACTGCACTCTCTCTCTCTCCCTCTCTCTCTCTCTCTCTCTCTCTCTCTCTCTCTCTCTCTCTCTCTCTCTCTCTCTCTCATTCCGTTTTCCTGTCCTCTTCGGTCGGCCCTAGCGACCTATTCCTTCATCCTCCTGGTCTGGATGCCTTCATTCGGGATTCTCCATACACTCCGTGTTTCTGTAGCCGTGATGGTCCACCGGGTATCCGTCGCGCACCAGAAACATCATGTAGCTTGCTTAAGTTCTGGCTCCCCGTTCGGTAGCGCACATCCTTGAATCCGTTCCGCCAGACTCCACGTTTGGTGGAACGGACCTCGGCAATCCGGACAAACCAAGAGCTGACCTAGCAAAGAGACACGGAGAATGAACATGATCCACCGAGTGCCAATTGCCCTGAATCACGAACTACCAATTAAGGACCATAAGCACCATTGCCAGTTGATTTGAATCAGAGCATGATGCTTTCAACTATCAGATCCCACACGCCGCTTCGATACCTCTGAGTCATTACGGACACGCATACGTATCGGGGACAATTGCGATGATCGTCAGATGGGCGATGGCTTTGTGGCCCGTATGGACTAGTTCGACATCCGGGTACGTCTATTAGCTTCATCCAATAGGTAGCGTAAGCGATTATTGGATCGGAGAAATCGATGATCAGTTGGAATATGGAAATCCCGGTGGTTATGGAGCGCAAAGGGGTGGGCGCCTGAATGGAGAATGAGAGAGGAAAGGAACCGGGAAAGCATTCTGAGCTGTTACAGCGTTAATTGAAGTGCCGTTTTGGAGCCTGTGATTGCAATCGTACCAAACCGGGTGGCAAATGTTCTTTCGTAGGGCTCTTTTTTAGGTTTTCAGGAATTGAGGTGGCAGGCCTAGTGGTTGTCAGGGTTTTAGTGATCGTCATGTTTACACATCAAATAAGTATTTCACGATAAGAATCAGTCGTTTGTGCAGATTCGTGATATATTAGCATCCAGGAGGTGTTGACTATGTGGTATTACATTATCACGCGCCTAAATATACGAATTCGAGAATAATCAAATCGAATAGATTCAGCTATGGCGTCTATATGTGATTTCCGCCGAATCCTTCATTTGGAGGTTAAAGTGAACCGGGTCACATCTCGGATGATTTGAAAATGCCTGGGCACTTGCGTGCGGTAAGTTTGTTTTCAAGTTATAAATAAGAATCTTAGTTTTGCATTCAGCAAAGAAAATTATAGTTTTAATTATAGTGATCTTTCGAGTACCTGGTGAGCCAACCTCATCGCCCACTTTTGACATTGATCGCACCCCGAAAATGGTGGCTCTTCCGGGTAACCACAATTCCTCTACCCAAACGATATCAAGCCCGAACTAACCAAAAGTTCGAAAAGCACAAAAAATGACGAATTAATATTTCGAGTAACAAAATACGATCATCCAATGAGCATTGGATATTGCAGTCATTCAAATCGTGATCCAGTCTAACGTCATCCAATTACTGTGGATAATACAATTAATTTACGGATGAAAAATAAACTTTCAAATAACATTAGCGATGTTCGTGCAACTCCTATCATTGTATATGTATGATCCTGAATTAATAGCGCGACGTACCCTGCCCTCAGTACCCCCTCATAGTCGGAAAACAATAATGACACAATCCTCTACTTATCCTCATCCTCTCTCTCTCTCTCTCTCTCTCTCTCTCTCTCTCTCTCTCTCGAATTACCCTCTGCACTAGGAGCTCGGAATAAACCGATGAACCCTCTCCTTGTTATAACGTAAATTATTATCCTCCGTTCAGTATTATAATTTCACTTGGAGATTTAACGTCGTCCACGAAAGAGATGGTGACATCGAGAGAGGGAGAGAGAGAGAGAGAGAGAGAGAGAGAGAGAGAGAGAGACGCTTGTATTGCTGGTCCAACGTTTTCCATCCCCCTGGGAAATAGCCTCTCGGGTACAGACGAGCTCAGTGAAGAAGAGAAAAAAAAATGGTAACAAGAATCTAGGGATAAAGAGGAATACACGAATAGAGAGCAAAAAAATCATAATAAGATAGAGGCGAAAAAAATGGAGTGTTTTACGAGCATGGGGGAACGAACCAAATGAGGATTAAAGATACAGAGAGGGAGAGAGACAGACAGAAGGGATTAAATAGTACCTGGATGCCTATATATACGTCAAGCTATCCATACAATTCGGTGTACCAACTGCTTGGAGCCAAAAGGGCTTGACCCAAGTGACGTTTCACATCAACCCCTGTGTGTTACGACTTTCTACTTGCACTGCGGATTAAGGGCTGCTACGAATGGGAATTTTGCCATTTCCGTATCCCCGAACATTCTTGGTGGACCGTGTCCACCTCGCGCGTCTCCTCGTTTCCACACTTCCGGCCTAATGCACCATAATGGCTACCATGGAGAACGCTGGTAGCGTTCGTCAGTTAGATGCGAAGGAAGTTTGCCCATCATCCCTCTGATTCATGGCATCGAATTTCCAAAATGTTTATTATGCCTATATTGAATCAGGAAATTGACATTTCGATAGAAAAAATGGAAAATGTTATTCGGAATTTCTCTCGTCGTGATACTACCATAGCTGTAACAGTTGAAAATAGCTGATTTTCAGGATTTTTTAATAGAACATCGTGATAATACATTTTTACAATAATTAGGTATTCGAAAAACTATCATCTGAAGGACACTCCGTAATTTTTTGTGTATATATATATCTAATTATAATCGATTTCCAGTCGATGTTCGCCCTCCTGAACCAGGTTATCGAATATCAAAAAATTAAACAGATTTCGTTAGTATAGTATCCTATGATGTATCGAACGAGTTTCCAAAATGTCAAATTTAAAAAATCGCACGTGTTGAAAGTGAAAGTCTTAATTTTTTTTCGTTCGTCAAATAAAAAATATACATCGGAAAAAATCCTTCGATCAAATACCATATTTTTACATCTAGAAGAAGCCCCAAAAATTTCAGAAATATCAATGCAGTAGTTTTTGACATGTTTTGTTCTTCGACGTTAAAAACGCACTTTCGAGGAAAACGCGTCTAAAGTTTCGAACAACGTTCCCAGCGTTCAGACGGCCGTCAACATAACAGTCTATAAATCTGTCAATATTGATCCGATCGTGTTGAAATTTTCTGAGAACATTTATAAGATGATGTACTGTGTAAATACAGGGTGTTAGAATGGTCGATGCAAAGGGGGTGATAGGTCACCTCGTTATGAATATATCTAGCCTAGGTTACCTTAGTCCAAAGTCTTCGGATTTCGAGTTATGATAGTATGATTTTTCGAAAATTTCCCAAATTAGGTACTAACGGGGCATCTATTAATTAAGTGAGGTGATTTTGGCGATTTTTCGACCCCCCTCTCCCCCTGGTGAGATGTCGTGAGATTTTGCTCGACCCCCTCCCCCCTCCCCTAATCTCACGTGAGATTTTTCAAAATGCATACGTTCACGGAAAATATATTGTAGTAGAAGGAACTGCGGTTGTAGTACCCTTTACTCCACCATGTAAAGTAGGAGGGAGACTCTCCCTACGTGATAAAAAATTACGTGATTACTGAAATTACTAAAATTACGTGATATTTACCGAAGCCCCCCTCTCCCCCACGTGAGATTGGGTGAGATTTCGCTCGACCCCCTCCTCCCCCTAAACGCCTCACGTAATTAATGGACTCCCCCTAACTCGTTCATAATGTTCAAACAGACAATAATTGGTAACTAAAAACTTATTTGCGTCTTAGCTTAATGTGTATTCAATCGACAAACACCAATCCAATCATCTGTATCCACACAACTAATTAAATGGGACATGTTGAATAATTAGAAACTTGTCAAAAAATAAAAATACCTCTTATGTTAATGCTATTTTTAAAGAAGCAGCATTAACATGAGAGGTAAACGAGTAAGTACCTAATTTTGCGAAATTTTCCAAAAATCATACTTACCATGATAACTCGAAATCCTTAGACTTTAGACTAAGGTGACCTTGGTAAGATATACTCCTGACGAGGTGACCTACCAGCCCCTTAAGGCTATGTATCGACCTTTCTAACACCGGGTATATTGGTGTAGAAAAAAGTGATTTTTCGATTTTTACAACTAGGCATAACGCCTTAACGGAGACTTTGTCCTTGGAGTGCCATATTTCAGGTGTTTACCTTTTTTTTTAAAGGAAACGAGTAAAGCTTTTTAAGTGCGGTTTTTTTCTTGCTTTTATTCATGATATACAGAACGTTAAAAAAATTTAAAAATTTTGCGTTGCAGCTCCGCGAAAACAGGTCCTTAAATCGCGGGAGTTAAACGGCTGACATCACTGCCCCCTCTTTGTTGATCTGAAACACAAATTCAAAGCATATTATCAATCTGTGACCCTTTGGTCATGGAATGACGGATGGGTTTTTCGTTTAGTACAAATTTCGGAAAATTGCGGCAATTAAAAAAAAAACCGATTTTTCGCGTTTTTTTCGCATAAAAAGATAAACAATAAATGCAAAAATGTATCTATCGAAAAAACGATCCGTCATTCCGTGAAGACATATTTTCTGAGTATGATCTCCAAATTTCAGGTCGATATGTTAATTACAGCGGTCAGGAGAATGTCAGCCATTTTTAAAAACGTGTTTTCGAGAAAAACTCGTTTGAAGTTTTGTAATGTGTTTACACAAATGTGTTTATAATTACCGCTAATCGGCAATGCCTGGTCCATAGAGGCATCCCTCCTTTTCTTCTAGCTGCTCATGTTGAGCCGCCAACATCTCCCGCCGATTTCAAGGACAAAGTCTCCCTTAAGGAGTGAGATGCAGTCAGAGGCGTGAAAAAACGAGCATTTTCAATAATTTTTTTTTATAGTAATTGAGTTTGTTTTACCAAAGTGGTTACACATACTTTTTATGTTCTATTTCAACTTGACTTGTACAAATTTTCAAAGAAATATTTTGATTATTTATAACAATATCGCCATCTTTGTCGGACCCCCATCGGCATGTAGTGCTTTGCGGTGACCATCATAAAATTTTACTGGATCATCGTAAATCGAAAAACCAAAAAAAAATCATTAGTTTAATAATAAATCTAGTTCTTAATCGAAGCTTTTTTTTAATTAACAAAATGGTGGCTTCCGACAAATGACTTTCGATTTTCTACCAAAAAATCGCTCGTTTATTGTTAATTTTTTTTTTTTTAATTTTCAACAAAAATGAAAATCCTTTGATTAAGGACTAGTTTTTAATGCTATCGATAAGCACACCAAATTTCATAAAAATCCATCGAGTGGTTTTTTGAATTATAGTGGTCACCGACTTCAAAAACATAGTTTCGAGAAAAAACGCGTTGAACGTTTTTCCGTGTGGATACGGTATTATATGTTCGTAAAATTTTGAGCTCGATGGATAAAGCTCGACTTTTTTAAAATGTATTTTGATCCGCCGAATCCGAATATCCCTATTTTGCCGAAAAGTCGAGCATTCAATTGTTTATAGCCAATTGTTAAAACGATTTTTCAAAAAATTAAAGCTTCTCGAGATGAATTATTTTGTAAAAATATTTTGGGCAATTTCAAAACGAAAGTATTATTTATGAAATTTTGTTAAAGTTCATAGCTTTTGAGTAATACATTTTTGAAAATTTCTCAAAGAGTTTTCCAATTTTACACTAGACTTGTGTATAGAAATACTAATTAAAAAATTACTTTCATTGAATCATCAATTCCTGGCCCATACAATGGGGCTTCTGCCGATGTGGAAGCTTCCAAAATATCAATTTGTTATTGTCTTCGAAGCATTCTGCCTTCCCGGGTATCATCGTTTGCGTGTTCATCAGCCGCTGCCTGCCATGGGGACCCGACGCCCCTTCACTAATTGTGGAATATCCCGGAAACGGTTCATCGGATTGACTTGAAGTTTTCAAGTAATATTTTCGAAACATCGTACTTCAAGAAAATGTAAAAAATAGATTTTTTGAAAATTCTGTCTGCATGTCACCACTTAATGGAAGAGTTTGCTTTTTTCGAGTTTATTTCTCGTGCCATGGTCTCATAATGGGGAGGGTTGGGTTGTGTTGAGCGTTTGCTCGTTTGAATTAGGACGCCCTGTACGTATAGATATTCCCTTTGATTCTCAACATCGTTTTGGTCTTCCACGCTCGCCACAAGCCAAGAGAATGGCGATGAGTCCACAAAAGCGTCGACCGGAGTTAGCACAAAAGCGTCGAAAAGCTCTGAAACTTTTCGGTGCTCTTGCATAGTGTATGAGAAAAAAAAATTGCAACCAAGCCGCCCGCTAAGCATCCTATAAAATAAAAAATAAAAAAAATCGGATGGAAAAAAGAACGAAGCACAATGGCGTCACAGAATGTCGATGGGACGGAAAAAAAGAGCGGAGGGAGGAAAAGAGAGATAATGTGGACAGAAAAGTGAGGGAGCAGGAAAATGTACAATATGGGGAGAAAAAAGTTACGATAAGTTGATATACTGTGGCAAAAACGAAAAAAAGATGGTGGTCGGGTGTTGAGGAAATAATCACTGGGAAATATTTGGCGAGGGCGAAAAATTAAGAGTAAACAAAAAAGAAAACTTTTCTCTTCCTGTTTCTTTCTTGGTCGTGCGCACGATGGGATGGGGATGATAAGAGGTTTAAATTAAGGAAGTAGAGAATTGTGTGAGTGAGTGGGTGTATCTAAATGTATATATGAGCTGTTTCGAGCAAACGAAAAAAAGTTTTATCCACATTTTCCCCGCTTGCATCAAAATAATAGGCTAATAATTAAAAATTAAGAAAACGAATTATTTTCATTACTTGTATTGTTTAATATTTTTTATTTATACGAAATAATAATTAATTACTTTAAATTCTATCACTACATTTATCACATAATTAATAGTTAATTAGTAATAATGAAATAATAACAGGGTAATCATTAAAAGTGACTAAAACTCATTATTATAATTCTTTGTATTATCTCTTTTTTTACTTATGGAGAATGATAGTTAGTTATTAATAATAAAATAATAACTGGGTAATAATTTAAAATGAATGAAAATCACTATTTTTATTATTAGATATTTTAAATATTTTTATTCGTAAGAAATAAGAGAGTGATAATTTAAAATTAATCAAACTAATAATTTTAATTGTTGGTATTTAAAAAAAAATTTATATGAACCAGTCTGTCAAAGAAATTGAGACTGATAAAAGTGCTTCATGTGTTAATTATTATACGTATGTCTGCTATTATAATGTGCTTAATATATATGTGTGCTCAATTATTATATTATTGCGAGGACGAGCGATTTTGTGGCTATTTTTTTTATCTCGGGAGAAGCCCATGAACAATTAGGGAACAGCCGTACGTGTACATGGAAAAACTGACTATCGGTGAACAATGGCGTAAAATTCTATGACACAATGTTCAAACTTTTTTTTATATGGGATGATACGTTGGGTAGATGGAGCTTCTAGGGGCGTCTGAATTCAACATCAGCCAGAAAAAAGTATATATGCAATGTGGGCACTAACCGACTCTATACTTTCCCTTTATTTTGTTGACATGTAGGTATGCATGACTCTTTTATTTCTCTTTTCACTTTTCTACCGCGTTCAACGGATACTGGTCGACGAGGCTAGCGAGTAGTACAAAAGCCCCCCCTCCCCTCTCTCTCTCTTTATATATATAGATTTTTTTTCTCCCTGCCCTGTATTTCAATCTCACTCTCGTTCAGATTTGTTTCATAATTTTCTACGACTTTCGTTTAATTAAAAAAGAAACTCCGTTTTTACCATCCATTAAATTTTATCATTGCTGTTAGATACTGTAATTTTTTTTTCGATTTATACGCAGTTAAAAATTCGGGGGTTTTGATAGGAAAATAATAGAAATGGGAAGAACATTTTTGTGAACTTTTCAGCGATTGAAGGATTGAACTAAAAAGCGTATTATTATTTTTTATTTGGGGAGAACATGTGCACCTTTTTCTAGGACTTTTCCGGGCGAATTTTGTAAGGGGTAATTTGTATGCAATGGCTCATGGATCCTGCAACAATAAAAATTGCAAGAAGTGTCTTGTTTTTTTCGTTAATTAAATTAAAATTAGAATATTGTTGACATTATTTATATAATTGAAAAAATGGCAATAATTATACTTATTTATTTAGCTACTCTCTGTGTATTTTTGACTTATGATAAATCTATGTATGTGTACATTATGGTTATGCCTAGTTGTAAAAGTGGAGTAGTCATTTTTTTCGAAACCAATGTATTTTGACCATATCATCTTATAAATGTTCCTTGAAAATTTCAAGCTGATCGGATCAACATTGACAGATTTATAGGCTGTTATGTTGACGCCCGTCGGAACGCTCGGAGCGTCGTTTTTTTTCACAAAAGTACGTTTTCAAAGTCTTGTTCGATCTTTCTGAAAATTGTATTGCATTTTCAAGATGTAAAAATATAGCATTTGGTCGAAGGATTTTTTTTCCGATGTATACTTTCGATTTGATGAACGAAAAATGTCTATTTTTAGAGTTCCGTACCCAAAGGGCAAAACAGAACCCTATTAATGTCACTCTTCTGTCTGTCCGTCCGTATGTCACGGGTCTCTAGCTCCTCAACGGAATGAGTTACAGATCTGAAATTCGGATATTTCGTGTAGAATATTGACCCAAAACCAAATATTGAATTGGAAATTCAATTAAATCATTTTTCATGGGGGTCCCGTACAGGAAAAATGAGCAGATTTTTTTTCTTACCCTGGCATGTGGGGTGTCATTTTTCAGTTTTAGACCATTTTTGTTACGGGGTCTATCGAAAAAACTAAACTAGTTAGGAAATTGGAATTTCTCTATATTATTTACCATATACTGTATTTAAACAACAAATAATTAAAACGCCGATTCATAACATAGTATACATAATAAATTATTGTATACATAATACAATAAATTTACAAGGAAAATATATAAAATTATTGATATTTAAATATTTACAATACCGAATAACTTACTGTTGGAGTCGATGCCAGACAAGAAGGAGAGATTGACGTCACGGAAAAAACGAGATTGCAAATTTGAAAAATACTGTAGATCGTACATTTCATTTATTTTTCTTCGCTTCCTATTTTTCTGCGAAAAATGTGATACTATTGGCAATTGGCTGGTACTGACTCCAAAAATAAGTAATTTGGTATTGTAAATATTTGAATAACAATAATTTTATACATTTTCATTATTGGCTCACAGCAGGAGTATATAAAGCTTTCTTTAGCTATCATCATCGCATATGGCTTCAGTTTAGTACTACCTAAAAACTAAGACAGAAAAAAAGCATTACCCAATTTAATATCTAGTTAAAAAAAAAGTTAATTGGTCATATGTACGGAGCCCTAATAGAGCGAGACCCGACTCGCACTTGGCCGAGTTTTTTTTACAAATATTAAGACTCTCACTTTGAACACACAACATTTTTTTTTATTTCCTATTTCCCAAGTTTTTTCGAATAATCATTCTACTTTTATACTTTTCGTAAAAAAATTCATCACGATTTTTTAAAAAAATAAAAAAAGGAACTTTTTTCGACGAAAATTCGAAATTTGTAGAATTTTGTGTGCTTTTTTCGAAATTAGCCATAACGGTTAAAAAAATATATATCAAAGAACGAGCTTTTTTCGACTGTTACAACTAGTGACAACCGGATGTTAAATATCGTAGATGTGGCATAAAAATGACCGTCTAATTAGCCCACTTCTCCATTCATAAGTGGCCCGCGCGGAGGGAAAGTTTCGCCTTTACGAAGCTTCGGGAACGAAATGGCGGTTGTCCTCTTCATTTCTGCAAGTTTTCCACTTTTAGCATTCTTCTGCTCCACACGAAGCTCTTCCTCTTTATTTTTCAGCTCGAGACTTCTCCGGTGCACCCTCGTACTCATGCACTCTTTTTCCCATCTTGTGTCTCGAGCCTCAGTGCTTTTGTCTCTCGCCCCTTTGCTCCGCCGACAGAACTTGCATCAGAGATCTTTCTTCTCATTGTTTCGACCGGAGTGCCTCGGCTATGGGAGACTATGAGCTCTGTTCCTACTTCTCTCGATTTCTCGTTCAAAAAAAAAACAATGGCGAGATAAAGAATGGCGAGAGGGAGATGGACGGAGAAGGAGATGAGATAAAACGTCATTCTGTTGGAGAGAAACCGTTAATGAATGGGTGGAAAAGCACCGCGAGCAATTATTTCCCCCGCGAAAGCTCTCGCACCATAAACGCGCTTTATTTTCAGTTCATTTGCGACTATGCCAATAAAAATTTCAGCACGAATTCAGAATAGATTTCGAAATATCCAGCAATTAAAAAAATCCGAGGACGATAATGGTAACCATTAAGCTCGAATGAAACAAAAATTGCATTCAGACTGACAAGGCTTGTCAAGTGTACAAAAATTTTTTTATGATTTTATTTTATATCTAATTGTTTTCTTATTTGGGATTTTTTTTCGTTATTTTATTCATTTATACTGGCATTATTTACTTTTTATTTGTTATGTCAATATTATTCACTTTTTTCTGTTCTGTTTTTTTCCATTTAGGCGTCTTCTCACTTTGGACCCTAAAAAGGCTATTTTCGTGAATTTTTTAGATAGGTTTATATTATGGATGTTAATATAAAAGTTGTTACACTTAATAAATACACTTTCTTGATGTGTATTTATTAAGTGTATAGAAAAAGTGTGTAAAAAAATGTTATGTATTTATGTAACCCAAACAAACTTAAAACGCGCTTTTCTCGAAACAACGTTTTTCGACGGCTTGATGATAAAATGTTCGAGACTACTACACCGATCCTTATCAAATTTTAACCACATATTCTTTACAACTATAGCTATAGCGCATATTAAGAATTTTTGAAATTTCGATATTTACTTTTTTTTGCCAAAAACGGTGAAAAAACACGTTTTTTTCTAAAAACGTCTGTCATTATGTTATTTTTGTATATATAAAACATTGTATGATATGCGCTATAGCCATTAAGGGGTTACCCCCACTTGCGATTTTGAAAAAATCGATTTTTTTTATTGCATTTTTGTGAAGTATAAGTATCTGAGAATATGTCCTGAAGGTTTCAAGTCGATCCGAACAAAATTGACTGAGATATGAGCGTTGAAAGAGAAGAATCCGCGTTGAAAGAGCGTTGAAAGAGAAACTTTAAACGCGTTTTTCTCAAAATGGCATTTCTGAAGTCGGTGACCAAGATTACTCGAACACTAATGAACCGATCTTCTTGAAATTTTTCAGGCTTATTTAATACATAAAAATGTAGTCTTTAATCGTTCGATTTCTTTTTTCGAAAAAAATGGCCGTTTTATAGCCAAAAAACGGCCGTTTTTTTTCGTTAAAATCGAACCATTAACTTTGACTGTCCGCCATTTTGTGAAAAATGAATATTTTTTAAAATCCTTCGATTAAATACTAGTTTATACTTATATTTGACTAAATCCATCCGCATTTTTTTCTCAGATGATCCACTTCGCCGCACTGTTGGTCAACGCAAACCGTGTATATAAAAACATTATTTCATTGACGGCCATTTGCCACTAAACAATGTAATATTTTTCAATAAAAAAATTACTGAAAGTTCTTCAAGATGTGTTCTTTAAGATGGTATATTGATCGATTAAAAAAGGTTTGTAGTTTTCTTTAAAAAAATTCATGAAAGAGGCCTTTTTTGCGCTACAAGTGGGGGTAACGCCTTAATATACTGAATCTAGTACCGTTTGGTTTTTTTTGTTTCAGATGATCCACCTCCGAGATTTTATCAACAGCGCAGACCTACAATTTTTTAGGACTTTTTTCCCTACCATTTTCGTCGATAAATAGTCACTTAAATAAGTAAAGCATTTTTTTAAATGTATTTCGAAAGTGTATTTATTAAGTGTAACAACTTTTATATCAATATCTACAATATAAACCAATAGAAAAAATCACGCAAACAGCCTTTTTTTAGCGTCTAAAGTGAGAAGACCCCTTAATATAAAGTGTACAAAAATGATTTCACCATTTTATGTTATATCCAATTGTTTTTTAATATGAAACATTGATTTATCGTTTCGTTGTTTTATTCTTTTATACTTCCATTATTTACTTTTGATTTGTTATGTCAGCATGATTCATTTTTTTCTGTTTTTTTTTCCTTTAATTTTATTATTCTTTATTCATTTATTATTTTTTGTAATGATCAATTCTTTATTTTTTACGAATGTGTTGTGTCATTAATATTCATTGAATATTTTATTATTCGTAGTACTAGAATGTTATTCCTTGTGTACCCTTTTAAGGAGGTACACCAGCTTCATACAATGTTGCCATGCTAAACCATGGTAAAATTTCAAAATGGTGATAGATCAATAAAATTTGGTGAATATATTCTTTAGTATTATATATGTCAATACAATTTTTTTCAGATTTTTTCATTGTGCCGTTATCGAGTAATTGAACATTGAAGTTCACGTGTACAAGCATAGCGTTTTTATAGATATAGGTATATATTCCGGGTATAAGAATAAACGCTTGTGAATTATTTGTAAGAAAACGGCACAACCAAAAAATCTGAAAAAATTTGTATCTACATGAATAATACTAAAGAATATATTCACCAATTTTTATTGATCTATCACCATTATGCTGAAGCTAGTGTACCTCCTTAAAGGAGGTTTACATAAATGCCCCTCCCTTCTCATTTACATAAATTATTTTACATTGGTTTTATTATATCTATCCTAGTTGCTAGTTACTCGAATTGCCCGATGTAATCGCATAGTTGCGTTTTCAGTTGCACTTCTATTTTCCGCTCAATTTCTAACCCCCTGCTATTTTTCAACTATTGCTGCAGTTTATTCACTATTATTTGGTTTAATTTTGGCTTAAGGGGAGGGTAGGGGTTTGCACTTTAGAAAAATCGATTTTTTTCGTATTTTCTTGTAGTTTTCTTGTAGTGAAACATTTCAAGAATATAATCCCAAAATTTCAAGTTAATCAGAGCAAAACTCTCGAAGTTATTGACTATTTAGTCCCGCTCCTCTAACACTGTAGCTCCGACTTCTCTAAACTTCAAACGCGTTTTTCTCGAAAGCACTTTTTCAAAGTCCGTGTTCACTGCCATTTGAAAACTACATGACCGATTTATTTCAAACTTGGTACACACTTTCTACATATAAAATACCTCCCCCCAACGGTTAGTTTGAGATTTGTTTTACATTGAGGGGGTTTTCCACCCCCAAAATGGCGGAATTTTTCGTGAAAAATAGCACTCTTTACTTTACATGACCACCAAAAATGTTGAAACGAAAAAAAACTTATCAAAGACCGTTGGGGGGACGATTTGATGATACTTTGACTTTAATCTAAATTTTAATGGTACTTGATTAAATTCCTTGTTTAATTTTAATATTTGTGTGGCTGCCTATTTTTTCTAGCTCTTTCCTTTGCTTCTTTTATTTCTTTCTCCCATTTTGATGGGTTACAGTTTATATTATACTTGCATTATTTATTCTTAATTTGTTATGTCGATGATATACAGTTTTTTCTATTTTCTTTTTTTATTACATATTATTTCATTATCTCTTTTTTGTTAATTCTTATTTTATATCGTATCTTATTTGTTGTACTTATCAATTAATTTTTTTTTACTAATGTGTTGTGTCATTAATATTCGATGATTCCATTTTTTTATTATTTCATTTTTTATTCAGACTTTGTTCAAAGCACCTCCACTTAATTTAGTTCTTACGCTAATAATCTAAATGTCGACGTTAACGAGAATTTACAAGGTAAAAATGGAAAATTTGAATGTTCTTTAATATTGTAGGTACAATGCACGATAATTATTAAACAAATCGAAAAAATTGAACGCAGTTGACGATGAATGTCCCGTGTATCTCGTGTACATTGTTTTATCGATCGAAGAGTAAGCGTTATATATTCGTGTGCAGTCGCAATATATTCGTATGAATGTCCAAGAAGACGATGATAAAAACAACCGCCGATGCAGTGCGGGCTCCTCGTATCGTAATGTTTATTCCAAAGGCAATAAAAAGGAGCTTGAACTATAGCGAGCGGCTCCGGAGGGAAAATATTGCCGAGCCAACTGTAATGACAGATATCCGATATTGCAAATGTACTCACGTATAAAAGTTCTTAATATTTCTGTTCTCAGACGATTTTGCTGTCTGCGAAATTCATTCTTCTAAAAAAAAAAATCTATTCTACCCCTACTACAATAGGGAATTGTTCTTACAAATATTTCTAGAAAAGCTCAGAGACAGTTATAAAAAAAAATTCCATCGTTAAAAAAAATAATACGTTATTCGAGGTACAAAAAAGGTTTTTCTTTATCGTAAACAAAATTTGCTACCGCGAGAATCGATCGATCGAAAGATGATAAAAAAAAAACGTAGCAAAATGCGGGCGCGTAAAAAATAATGGGCTTTTTAACGAGCTTCGAAGCCACGCTTGGAAAATTATATTTACGATTTTTTTTGTTGTAAAAAAAATGTAACAAGGTTGAATGCGGACAGCAGGAAAAGTGAAAAAGAATCACGCGAGGCTGTCATGTTGCGAGGATGGAAAAGCGTTTGAGAGGACGTAAAACAGGCGAGCTATCGGGGTTTGCAGGTTTTATCGATTTTCTCAAGACACGGAACAGAAGCCACAGAGTATCGATGGGATAACGCACACACACACATATATATATATGTGTGTGCGTTATCCCATCGACACTCTGTGGCTTCTGTTCCGTATATATATATATATATATATATATATATATATATATATATATATATATATATATATATATATATATATATATATATATATATATATATATATATGCATGTGTGTGTATACAAGGAGATTATTAGAGCTTGGCGAGCTTACAACGTGCTCGGATATCCACAAATCGAAAAGAAAGGTCAATTTTTTTTTCTCCATTCGTTCGCTTTCTACCGGAAATCATGGAGTTCCCGAGGTCCTTGAAGGAATTACGTCAAACTTGGATTGAGCGCGTTAAACGGATAAAATATGTGACCAAAAAATATTGAAAATTCGTTGTACTATGAAAATACTGAAATCTTCAAGAGTCATTTTTCAGGCCTCCTTCAGGTAAATAGAATCGATAACGTGCATTTCGAAATGCCCGGAAGTTAACTAAAAAAATGCCGTGCGATCGAAATTAACTCATCGATTTTTGTGGCTCTGAGGCCGGACGAATCTAGCTAGAACCTTTTTCTTCGAAGAAAAATGAATTTTACGAAAACGTATTTGCAATTTGAAAAAAAAATACACATAAATCGAAAAAAGTATTAAAAACGGTTTTTGGAAATTGATAGTCACAATCAGAGAATTCGACTCCGAAATAGATTTTTAAACGACTCAAAAACGTCTCTACGTTAGTATATTAGTTTATCCGATGATTAATCGAAAGAATTTTCGAAATATCAAATTAAATAAAAGGTGCGTGCTCAAAGTGAGTCTTGACTCTTTGTGAAAAAACAGGCATTTTTTTTATCAAACCGAAAGTATGAACCGGAAAAAAATCCGTTGATCGAATACAACATCTTTTCATCAAACCCCAAAAATCTCAGAAAGATCGATGCAGTCGTTTTTGAGATATTTTGCTCGCCGACGTTGAAAACGTCCTGTCGAGAAAGCGATTAATCATCTTCAAACGTGCGGGGAACATTTATAAGGTGATATACTGTAGAAATATATTGGTTTTGAAAAAAGGGATTTTTCGACTTTTACAATTAAGCATGACCCCTTAAATCCATTGAACATTCTTTTTCTTCAAATATCCACAAATGAAATTTTAAAATCCACAAAAAATGTAAACCATGAATACATTTTTTTTTGAATGTATGAAAAAAAAAAGATTTTGGAAAATATTTTTAAAGATTGTAAAAATGCACAAAAAGAGTAAAAAAAATCCCTAAACGAACTTATAAAAAATCTTGAAAAACGGAGAGCCTGTGAGGTGTCCCAAATTGAAACGCGACAGGGTGGATGATGAGAAAATTTGACGTGGGGCTCTTGAGCTCCGGAACGTTCTCCAACGACGAGGAAATTCCGTGGTTCTTCTACACGAGCCCTCGTGTGTCTCTTATTTTATCTCGACTGAAACACTGCCCGACATTCCACGTTCCTCTTCTCCTGGGTTCCCTACAGGCTCTCGTATGTACCCCGGTATGGCAATGGACCCGAAAAATTCTCGAGCATCGAGAGGATGAATAGACACGATGGATACGTCAATTTCGCAATTATTTTTTTCCTACAGTACTTACAGACCCTAAATATGAAATGTTCAATTAAATCGCCGTATCACAGAATGCCTACCAATTTAATTGATTTTTCAAAAATACGAATTTTATAGACACTCATTCAAATCAATTTGAAAAATGAATACTTTTTAAATTTATTTACATCAGCATCGGCTTGGGCCATCACTTGGATGGGTGACCGCTGGTATCAGAAATGCTGAAGTGACAAGTTCAAAAATAAAAAGAGATGGGGTCCTAAAAGCCCGATGATGACGTAAAACAAGAAGTACAAACAATATATTCAGAAAAAGACAAAATATTTAAAAACTTGGTAAACATTTATCAACTAGCATTATTTTATAATTGTATAAACATCAAATATTCAGTTGCGAAATCATACAATACTTTGTAAAGCTATAAATGATCTTATAATTTTATAATGAATAATCAATTGCAATAATTTAATTTGAATTGAACAATAGTAATTTTAATAATTTTAATTTTAACAAGATAATTAGTTTCTTAATTAAATTGTGTTATTTTACAATTAAATAATCAAAGAAACAAAAACATTTTTAGGCGTTTTAAAAATGACCCTGAATGATTTTTCATTAAACCCTTGAGTACAGCGTTAAAAAAATCACGGCTCAAAAGGGATGAACAAAAAACTCACGAAGAATTGAGGCCTAGGTATAAACGTTAATGAGACTATTTTTTACTATTTTTATCTTACGTTTTCCACGAGCAAAAAATATCCCACCTTACACGCACGGTGGGATGATTTTCGCATTTCGCTGTGTTCTTCCATTTTTCCCCCCCTCACCCCCGACTTGGCGTGTTCATCAGCCCCCTCGAATGTATCTTCTCCGAGGGCTAGTCTCGTAACCTCCTTTCGCAGCCCCTTAAGTCCCGGGACTAATTCAGTTAGGTGGTCTCACCCTTCTGTTGACTGATGAATGGTTGCGATTCTCCCTTCGCCCTCTTCGACACACCCTTTTCTTTCATCCCTTAACGCCGAGTGCTTCGGAACTCTGCCTCTTTCTTTTTCAACGTGTCAACCCCCTCAGCCACTTCTACGCTCTCTTCCCGAAGAAAAAAAAAACTCAGCTCTCGACCTACCCCCCGCCCTAAGCAGGCATATTTACAACTACAAGTCCTTCCACGTCAGATCGATCTTGTCATAAGTATAAATAACGGAAAAAAAAATTATTCGAAATTCTCAACATCTCCAACGAGTATACCTGCGCACATTTTTATTTCTCAAGCTTGTTCTTATGGAAATTGAAAATAACAAATGGCGGCTTCTTCATCCTTCGTTGAATAGCCACTCACGAATTATTGCAAGCTCCAAAACAATCGCATCTTTTATTCATCGACAAATTCTTTTTTCTCCCTTCCTCCCTGACTTCCTCTATGGCTGCTATTTTGAAAAATGATCAATGTCGAAGATGCCTACATGCATTGTTCGACGTTGAATAGTCCTATATATTTACATAGACATACACATACATACGTACAGACATGCATATATATATATATATATATATATATATATATATATATATATATATATATATATATATAGGATGTAACGCTTGTCTGAATGCCTGCGTCCTCAGCCTTCCATTATCATCCCCTTCGGCCCTTGAGGAAGCTCGTCACACAGTCTGCCGCAATGCTGACGTAACGGGTCGCTGACGTCACGCTCTTGATGCAAGCTCGCAAGGGGCCAATGCGCTTGCAGCCCTTAATCCATGTATATATATATACGCGTCGATCTCGTTCATCCAATCCTTCCTTGCTGCACGACTCTCCCATGTAACTTTCCTCCTATATTAGCTCTCTCCCCGCCTCTCTCTCTCTCTCTCACCCTCTCTGTCTGTATACGCCTGCATCCATCTCTCACCATGAATCGAGCTTTTTCCTTTTTTCCCTCATCTCCTTGTTTTCATCGTCTGGCCGGATTTTATATTCGAGCGAACCTCTAGTACGGGCAACAATATATATTTAATCTTCACTTTATGACGAGGCGTAACACAGTTGAAAAGTAATGTTCTCGAGAATAATTTCCGGTTGGATAAAGTCATTAAGGTTTATTAGCCACTGCTTATTGGACAGAACGATAATAATTTGGGGAGGGCCACCCCCTCCCCAAATGATTATCGTTGGGTGGTTCGGAACAGGTGGATTTTCCGATCGAGAGAACATATTTTTAACGGCCTTTGGATTTTTTAATAATAATAATAACAATGATAATCATGATAAATGAGAACAACAACAACAATGATCAGAGTAATAATAATATTATATAATAATAATAACAACAAAAATGACAAGTAATTGTACTAATGTTTTCAAGCATGTCGATTTTCGAATCGAGAGCGAATGTCTTTAACCCATTTAAATTTTTTTAATAGTAATAATGATAATAATAACAACAGCAACAAAAATATAATTATATCATAATAACAATAACAAAAACGATAGTAACATGAATAATAAAAACACTTCATAACTTTGAATATATTTTTGGGTAAAAATGTGTGACCCATGGCATTTTAATTACATTATTATTTTTGCCTAATGTATTGTAAAAAAGGACCAGACGATCGATGTTTGGGAAGTACAGGATTTGACACCACAAGATAGCACAAGAGTTGATTTATTTACATGTATTTACATTACATTTACATGTATTTACACGCGCACACACACACGCACACACATTTACAATTGAGTAAAAAGAATAATAGTCTAAGAAAAATGTCATGCGTCAACCATATATATATATATGCATGATATTATATATATACAGGGTGAGGCACTAACTGTTGCCACCTTGAATATCTCTGTAATTATCGACGTCACAAAAAAATGTTTGAAACAAAAGTTGCACCGTACGAAAGGGGTCATCAAATGCGACCATTTTTTTTATCTCAGTGGAGGCGCTGTCGCACAGTAAAGGTCACCTCCACTTTTTGAAATCGGACGGTACATTTTTTATTTTCAACTATCCTGTAGAGCATCGAAAACGGCATAAAAACATTTAGGGGTCGAAGTCGTTCAAGGTCATTTAAGATAAAAAAGTGACATGAACTTAATTTTTATGTGAAATTACCTTTATTCACAGTAGACGTTCAAAGTGAATGTTTCGCCCAAACAAACCCAATATAACGATAGTAAGAATGGTGAGGCTAGGATTGATGAATCAAGCGAATGTAAATGATGGATTCTTTGAAGAGCAAACTGATATGCTTCTAATTCACGGAGAATGTCAGAAAAATGCAGTGAGAGCTGGAGACTGATACGCTGAAAGATTTCCTGAACGTTCTCATCCTACACGCCATACATTTCAAATGTTGTACACTGAACTGAGGACAACTGGATCCTTAACCCGTCAGGAAAGTAACCGACAAAAGCGAGTTACTAACGAAAAAAAGGAAATTGGTGTTCTTGCCGCCGTTCATCGAGACCCTTGTGCGAGTTCTCGTCAAATTGCGAGGGAATCTGGCGTGAGCCAAAGAAGTATTCTACGTGTTCTACGTCGTCATGAATATCATCCTTACCACATCAGTCTCCACCAGGAATTAACTGGTACGGATTTCATGACTCGCACTGAATTTTGCCGATGGGCTCAACGCCAGATTCAGAGAGATGACTCTTTACGAATCATGGAAGTATTACCTTGCATAACATGCATTTGTGGTCAACTGAAAATCCACATTGGCTGCGGCAAGTTGCACACCAAAGACCGTGGTCGGTTAATGTATGGTGTGGGATTATTGGGGATAGAATCATAGGCCCTTATTTCATCGAAGGGAATCTTAATGGAAGGAAGTACACCACATTCCTTCAAGAAACATTAGGCCCGTTATTGGAAGAAATACCTTTAGCAACAATAAACAAAATGTGGTATCAACACGATGGGTGCCCGGCACATTTTTCGCTGATAGCTAGAAATGAATTGCAAAAGAGATTTCCAAATCGTTGGATTGGACGTGGAGGACCTGTATCGTGGCCGGCTCGCTCGCCAGATTTGACGCCTCTGGACTTTTTCTTGTGGGGATACTTGAAAGATCTTGTGTGCCGAAGTGATAAGAAATTCTACACAATCCGTGATGAGGAGATTGCAATACTGCATTGATTCCAAGTGGCAATCACTTTGAACATCTACTGTGAATAAAGGCAATTTCACATAAAAATTAAGTTCATGTCACTTTTTTATCTTCAATGATCTTGAACGACTTTGACCCCTAAATGTTTTTATGCAGTTTTCGATGCTCTACAAGGTAGGTGAAAAAAAAATGTACCGTCCCATTTTAAAAAGTGGAGGTGACCTTTACTGTGCGACAGCGCCTCCACGGAGATAAAAAAAATGGTCTCATTTGATGACCCCTTTTGTACGGTACAACTTTTGTTTCAAACATTTTTTTATGACGTCGATAATTACAGAGATATTCAAGGTGGCAACAGTTAGTGCCTCACCCTGTATATACAGAGTGTCCCATTTTAATCTTACACCTGAATTTTCTCGAAAAATATTGCTCGGACGACCTATTGTGTGGAACAAAACTTCTAGGGATTGAAGGGGGACGTTTGAAAAAAAATTATTTGAGGAGCCAAAATTCAAAATGGCGGCGTCACAAAGGCTGACATGTTTTTTTCAAACGGAAACATAACTTTTTTTTATTGCCAAAGAATTTGTCAGCTGAAAACTAAAAACTTTTGTTGAAAAAATGTCTTGATAAAGTTCATAGTTTTCAAGTGAGAACATCATTTTCAATTATTTCAGATGTATCCAGGATTTGTGTGTGTGTGTGTGTGTGTGTGTGTCTGTGTACGTATGCATGTACATAAATATATGTGTGTGTGTGTATATATATATATATATATATATATATATATATATATATATATATACACATACATATTTCACCTGAACTGTTACACCGACCTCATTAAGGAGCTTTCAAGGAGAGAACCCTTTGTCTTCTATTCATTGCCCTAGCTTCCCTCGAGACTTTTATGACACCATACCAGAAGCAATGACTACTCGAAGCGAGACACTCGCAGACATAAAAAATGCAAGAAGCACCGACAAATATTCCTTCCGCACATTTCGTTTCTTTTTTTTCATTCTTTTCCCTATTCTTCTCGTAATCAAAGAAATGGCAAGAAGGGAAGAAGTGCATGAACGGGGTGGGGGCTAGCATATTTCTTACACTTTACTGGAAGCGTACACTTTCCCCGACGATTTCCGATTGAATATACCGCGTTAGTTATCGACAAAAGGGAGTGGGAAAAAATGGTGGGAGGAGGTGGAGCGAATGCAAGGGCCGCCGGTCTGCGATGAAATGAAATTCGTCGTTTTTTTACACTCTTGGCCAATTACCGGGTACTCCAATGGCGAAGACGAGAAATAAGTCTTATTTTTTTTATATCTTTTTTTTCATTCTGATTCTCTCTCGGTCTTCCGCCCCCACAAACTTTTCCTTTTCTCCTTTTCAACCCTCGCGCGCTCGCCAACACTCGGCCGAGCTCTTTCTCTCGATTCGAACCATTTTACGTCACGAAAGTACACAAATATTGCAGACTGCTGGGAGAAACAATATTATTCGTCGGTCATTTGAAGAAAAAAAATTCAGACGAGCGACGAAGCGTGCAATGTGAAAGGGAAACTATTTTGAAAAAAATTACGAAGTCCGTTTTCACTGTCGCGACCTCGCTTATTTTCTCCTCACTTTTTTCCTTCGCCATGAATAATATTATCGCGATTAATTTCTGCGGCGAATTTCGAGGAAAATGGGAAATAAAGTTGGAGAATTTTCGTTGTAGCTTGAAAAGCAATGGGTTTGTTTGGGTTGCGGAAAATTGGGAGTGACGTGGCTCGAGGAAAATTAGGAATAAAGTGCGTAGGTGCCATTTCGATTTTTGGTGTTATTGTCGACAGTGTTGGGACGTGTTTATACTTCAGGGAAATTTAATTTGATATGGAATAAAAAATTTCGTCCATATTTGATGTTATATTTATCGAATTAACCGAATTCGTGAATTAAAAAAAGGCTCGTTTTAGTCAATGATTGGATAGATCCAAATAATTTATCTACAATCATATCAGCACCAACAATTATTTTTTATTATTATTGTATCAAGGTTGTTATTGAAATTAATACAAGCTAATTATATTGTACGTTTTAATCGTGAATTTACTTTATCAATACTTGTCGTCCATTTGGCAATTCAGAAAAAATGAAAAAATAAAATGGACCATTCTTAAACTTACACACACAAAGATCGAATAAAATCGTCGTTTGACGATGATAAGTCATAGGCAATTTGGAAACGATAGTCCATAGTTGATGCTTTATCGTATTTGGCACGTTCCATTAAGGCGTTACCCCCACTTGTAGCGCAAAAAAAGGCCTTTTTCATGAATTTTTTTAAAGAAAACTACAAAACTTTTTTAATCGATCAATATACCATCTTGAAGAACACATCTTGAAGAACTTTCAGTAATCTTTTTATTGAAAAATATTACATTGTTTAGTGGCAAATGGCCGTCAATGAAATAATGTTTTTATATACACGGTTTGCGGTGTCCAACATTGCGGCGAAGTGGATCATTTGAAGAAAAAAATGCGGATGGATTTAGTCAAATATAAGTATAAACTAGTCTTTAATCGAAGGATTTTAAAAAATATTCATTTTTCACAAAATGGCGGACAGTCAAAGTTAATGGTTCGATTTTAACGAAAAAAAACGGCCGTTTTTTGGCTATAAAACGGCCATTTTTTTCGAAAAAAAAAATCGAACGATTAAAGACTACATTTTTATGTATTAAATAAGCCTGCAAAATTTCAAGAAGATCGGTTCATTAGTGTTCGAGTAATCTTGGTCACCGACTTGAGAAATGCCATTTTGAGAAAAACGCGTTTAAAGTTTCTCTTTCAACGCTCTTTCAACGCGGATTCTTCTCTTTCAACGCTCATATCTCAGTCAATTTTGTGCGGATCGCCTTGAAATTTTCAGGACATATTCTCAGATACTTATACTTCAAAAAAATGCAATTAAAAAAAATCGATTTTTTCAAAATCGCAAGTGGGGGTAACTCCTTAATTGCGGAAGTAGCCCGTAATTGATTCCACTGTTTTATATATATATATATATATATATATTAGGGTGATTCGTTTCAGGGCAACTTTTTTTTTGACCCATCGTGCCCGAAAACCTTTAGTTGGTACCCAAAAACGAACATTCGTGAAAGGGGGGTGTTGTCAAAAAATATTTAGAGGTCGCGAATTAAAATTGAAGGTTTCCCATTTGATTAACATTGAAAAAATGTTTTTCTCATTATTAGTGTTACCATTCCGCGAATTTTGATACCGCGATATTTTCCAAGTGGGTTCTCATAGGAAATATGATACTCCACAATAAAGTTCGTTGAGCCATGGCCGTAAATTCAACCGTTTCAGCGGCATCATTATTTCAAGTGAATATTGTGCGAAAATATCTATTCAACTATTATTTGAAAAAAATTCAAATGAGAACTATGTAGAGAAAGTAATTTGCTACAAAAAAGTCTTATAAACCGAGCCCGAAAATTCAACTCTTTCTCAGCTATAGGTGGATGAAGTAAAATAAAAAGATTTTTTTTTGTTAAAAAAAATATATTTATAAATAGATAATATAGTAATAGAAATATAGATAATAGAAATATAGTAAAATTAATAGATTTTTCTTTAAACAAAAAAAAGCTATTTATTTTACTTCATCCACCTATAGCTGAGAAAGAGTTGAATTTACGGGCTCAGCTTATAAGACTTTTTTGTAGCAAATTACTTTCTCTACATAGTTCTCATTTGAATTTTTTTCGATGTATCTAATAGCTTAGGCGTTACAGCCGTTTGAATAGATATTTTCATACAATATTCACTTGAAATAATGATACCGCTGAAACGGTTGAATTTCCGGACATGGCTCGATGAACTTTATTGTAAAGTATCATATTTCCTATGAGAACCCACTTGGAAAATATCGCGATATCAAAATTCGCGGAATGGTAACACTAATAATGAGAAAAACATTTTTTTCAATGTTAATCAAATGGGTAACCTTCAATTTTGATTCGCGACCTCTAAATATTTTTTGACAACACCCCCCTTTCACGAAACTTCGTTTTTGGGTACCAACTAAAGGTTTTCGGGCACGATGGGTAAAAAAAAAGTTACCCTGAAACGAATCACCCTAATATATATATATATTAAGGTGGCACAAATTTGAGCTCTATTTTATTCCTTTTTCTCACCTTCCAATTATTTTCTTTAAGGGGAGATATATACCTAGGAGCCGGAAAAAGATAATTTTTGTGAATTTTTTCAAAGAAAACTATTTGAAATTTCGGATTGGGGTTTAAATGATCTGAAAGTATATACATTCAAAAATATGTTTTATTTTCTTTATTTAAAAATATCAAAGATATACAAGGATATCGTATGATCCTTGGAGCCTTAAAAAAAATCTGCGTATATGATTCCCACTGGCGTTTCTTTAAAAATCATCTGAAAAAAAAACTAAAAAGATTATTAAATTAGATACTATAATCTAGTACTTGTCATAGCCGATTTTGAAAATATCGATTTATGACGAAATGGCGGACGTTTTTACATTAATAGTGATTTTTGGGCCAAAAATTAGTTAAAATTTAGCCCATAAAACAAAAACTAAGTAACGGGAAAAAAAATCCTATGACAAGTACTAGATAATGATGTATAGAATAACCACAAAAAACCTCAAGGCAAGGTTCATTGGTTTTCGAGAAATTTTGGGTACCGATTTGAAAAACGTGGTTTTGAGAAAAACGCGTTTGAAAATTTGGGAATGAATAAATCATGAAATTTGTCAACTTACACGGAATCATCAATACCAGGCCCATAGTGTAGGTCTTCTACGGTCGACGGAATGTTCATAGCTTCTAAATCCTCGACCTCGACCATCTAAGTGTATATCTCCCCTTTAAGAAAAAAAAAAATTGTCTCTATAGCTGCGAGCGGTCAAAAAAAATATAGACGCCGCTCAAGCATCCCAAAAATTCAAATTTTCATTAAAGAATCGATTCTTTTTTATCGTTCACTTCTCACCCATGAACTGTATGCTTTATAATTTTTAATTTAACCTCGCGAAAGCTCTAGCCGTTCAATGAATATTTGGTGGTCGCTCAAGAGCTTCAAAATTTGCATTTTTCACCAATTTTCTTCTACTCTTTTTACTCATAAATTTTACGCCTTTCAAAATGTTCAAAACAAATAATCGATTTTCTTTGGAAACAGATTTTTTAAATTTACGTCACACTACTAACCCAAGAATTATAATCTCTGTTTTCATAGCATAATTCTTTAGAGCTCTTGTCCGTAAAGAAAATTATAGGTTCTCCGTTATATCAGGGTAGAAGTGAGGTAAATTAAAAAAATACATAAAAAAGGATTAATTGTTTTGAAAATTTTACAAAGTGTTGAATTTATGAGTGAGAAGAGAAAAAAAAATCGCGACAATTGGAAATTTTGAAGCTCTCGTGCGACCACTGAATATTCATTGGCCAGCCAGAGCTTTCACGAAAATTTTTTTTTCTTTAAAGTTTTTTTTTAACAAGCTTTTATCTACCGTAGGGTCAGAGTGGGATCAGTCGCTCATTTTTTTCAGAGGTCTATACCTGCCTAACCGTTTACACAACCTCAATGAAACCTTGACTAAACGTGAGGTGTGATCAATGGCTACATTTTGTTAAAAGACACTGAACGGCCTAACCCAATAAATATTGAGGTAATAACCATTTTTTAATAATGGGATTTGATCCACTGTGTACTTGGGCGTGTACACAGTGAAGCATGCCTAATTTCGCAGTCAAACAAAATTTAGGTAGGTAATGGAGTGCTTTTCTCTATACAGGGGGAGAATTGTACAGTAAACTATTGAAAAATTAATTAAAAAAAAGGCAGCATATTATGCCATCAATCACAATCATTTATTGAATATTAATCAACAATGAGTACCTACCTAATGAGGTAGTACCAGTACCTATTTAAATCACAACGCGAAAATATTCATATTATGACTTACCTCTGTGTACCTCGAAAGATTGAGCCACTGTGTACTGACCCTCTCTTTTTTTCTGAAGCGGGTACTGACAAGTTTCTATTTTTGTTATTTTAACAAACACAATGCTCAAATACCGCAATATAGCTGTATATTGCGGGAGAACAATGACTTCGAACATAACTGCGATAGGTAAAGGAGCAAAAAATATACAAACTCAGTTCGTTTTTCAACTTTGACACCCAAAATAATATAAAATCACCTTTCACAACCGAATTGCGCGGGAGCTACTCACAGACAGGTTCAAACCTATTGGCATCCGAGGGCGATTCTAATGTGAAAAAGATGCACATATATACATGTCGACTCCTGAGAAACAGAAAAGATTCAGTGTACCCACTGTTCCCACTTTGACCCTACTAAAAAGGAGAACATTTTTTTTTGACATGTCACCTATATGTGACTATAAATAAAAGCTTGGGGCGCTCAACTTTTCGAATGTCTCATAAATTTGATCAATTCAGTTTCACTAACCGTATTGAATTTGGCACAATAGTCATTAGATAAATTATTATCACACGTTTATACTCACACTTGGGATTTTTATAAGAAATCTAAGGTTGTTTTACAGTAAATGAAATTCAGTTGATATGTTAAAAGATCTATGTAAATTTAAGATAATATGTTTAAATCTTAAGCACCCTAAGCTTTTATTTATTGTTACATATAGGTGACTTGGCAAAAAATAATTCTCTACTTTTCAGTACATTAAATAAAAGCTTCTTTACAAAAAAAAAAGTTTACATATAAATTATTTTCTACTTGTTAGTCTTTAATTGATTTTACTAGAGCTCTGAAATGTTTGCAAAGAGGGATCAATCCTTCCAAACGAACCGGTGTTATTGTTGGTTGATTGTCAGGAGAAATCCTGGAGAACTGTGATAGGTGGCATCTATCATAGATGTTGGCTTACCACCTATTGGACCTTACCTTTTAATCTATTTTACCTATTGGACCCTTTCAACGATTGCGCGATCCGAGAGCACTTAGAGCCAATTCACATGTACTCATGCACTTTCCATGTATTGTCACCATCTTACAAGGAACATTCGTCAGGTGACACCCTTCGATTTTGTTGAAATTTGGATATGTTATAAAGCACCGAAAAGTAAGCGATACGTATTTTTTTATCGGCGGGAAAACGGTTGTAAGGGGTGAAAACACCCCTTAATATAGGGGTGGTTCACCCCTTAATATAGGGGTGGTCCACCCCTTTTTTTTTGCAGTATCACTATATTTGATTTTTCATTGCTTCGGATTAGAAGAACGTTTTTGTTTCATTAAAAGACGTTTTTGTTTCATTAAAATCGGTGGACTCCTTGTGCGTGAAACTGCTATATTACCCCTAGAGTAATATAGCAGTTTCCTTTTTTCATAATACATAATAAAAATAGCACAGTGCCTTTTTTCGAGGGGTGGTTTCACCCCTTAAAACCGTTTTCCCGCCGATAAAAAAATGCGTACCGCTTTTTTCCGGTGCTTCATAACATATCCAAATTTCACCAAAATCGAAGGGTGTCACCTGAGGGATGTCCCTTGTTTAATGCATGATTGCAAAATTTCAGTGCTCTAAGTAGTCGGGAAGGGGGTGAAATATCGATTTGGAAAAAGAGGCTTTTTCGACTTTCACAACCCCCTTAAAGGTTACCTCTTAAAGGTTATTCCCTCCCAAAAATCACCCCCAGAACGGCGCTCTGGACAACAACACTGCCTTAATTTCGATATTTCGATGTGACATTTTGATAACTTGAATCTCGCACGTCCAGACCGTGTCACCCAAAGCGTACATTCCACATATCGCACAATAAAATCTACACGAAAATGTCAACCCATTAGGCTCGCTCATCGATTGCCTAAAAACCGAAACAATAACGATCAAGGAAGCACGAAACGTGCCATAATCGCCAAGCAAATGTCCCGATTGATCCATCGCTACGAACGCACTGGCGCTAAATGCCACGTGTTTCTTGAAATTTTGTTGACGTTTCATTAATGATCATTAATGCCGGGGTAAACCCACGAACGTAAGCCTAATTACCAGCCGACCGATTAATCATACGTCGTTGAACGTACACCGCGCGCAGTACGGTCAATGGCAATTTAAGGCGTGATCGTGTATACGTAATCACTGGCCCGTCCACGGCAGGATCGTTATCGAATCAGAGCCCCATCCACGTCGCGTGCCCTTCCCACACCCGAATAACGATCTACATAATTAATTGCCATTGTCGTAAATCCTGGAGATTTTGGGCCTCTGAGCGTAATAGGCTGGGTAAGTGAAGCTATGCTACAGAATTGACTATTCTTGTAAAAGTACACACAATTTTAAACAACTGCATTTTTAATACTTTAATGTGTGTATATATATATATATATATATATATATATATATATATATATATATATATATCTATATATATATATTTTTTTTAAGGAAAACATGTTCCCATTTGAAAAACCATTGATGACCTTGAGAGCGCAAAAACTATGACCTTGACAAAAATGAATTTTTCACTATTGTATCGGCCCTTCGAAATCAATCAAATTGCCATTTGACATTTTTTTCGTCACTCTGCAGGCAACGGAGATATTTGGGGTGGTCACGTTAAATATGGTCCACCCTGTATATATATATATATATATACTTTTTTTTAAATATTAAGACGCTATAGCTGTTATTCAGACGAATCCAGCGACCTACCATATCATGACCTTGGAATGATTTTTAATCAAAATACCCGTGTAAAAACCAAATTATTTCACCAGATATTTTGGTGAAAAATCAGTTCACAGTCATGATATCAAAGGCCGTTGGATTCGTCTGAATATCATCTACAACGTCTTAATTAAAAAAAAAACATGTTCCCACTTGAAAAACTATTGACGACCTTGAGAACGCAAAAACGATTACCTTGACAAAAATGAATTTTTCACCCCTGTATCAGCCCTCCGAAATCAATCAAATTACCTCCTCACATTTTTTTCGTCGCTCTAACGGCAACGGAGATATTTCGGGTGGTCACGTTAAGGTCCACCATATATATTGTATAATATAATAATGCATATTATAATTTCTATAGATTATTATATTACATAATATATATTATTTGCACATTATAAAATAACTGCATTGTATACCTGTAAATATATATACACACATATGTTTGTGCGTGTGTGCGTGTGTGCGTGTGTGGGTGTGTGTGTATGTGTGTGTGTGTATGCGCGCGCGCGCGTGTGTGTGTGTGTGTGTGTGTGTGCGTGTGCGCGCGTGCGTGCGTGTGTGTGCGTGTTTGTGTGTGCGTGTTTGTGTGTGTGCGTGTGTGCGTGTGCGTGCGTGCGTGCGTGCGTGAGAGAGTGTGTGTGTGTGTGTGTGTGTGTGTGTGTGCGTGCGTGCGTGCGTGTGTGTGTGTGTGTGTGTGTGTGTGTGTGTGTGTGTGTGTGTGTGTGTGTGTGTGTGTGTGTGTGTGTGTGTGTGTGTGTGTGTGTGTGTGTGTGTGTGTGTGTGTGTGTGTGTGTGTGTGTGTGTGTGTGTGTAAATATACCCTCGACTTTGCCGGCCTTAAAATCCGATTAGTTGCCAATATACCGCCCCTATCTTACTTCTTTTAAAAACGTGTTCTATTTTTTTCCGTCAATATAAACTACGTGTGGCGAAATTGTGTGAAAATAAAAAAATTACAGACTACGCAGCCCTTACCGTTTTATTACAGGTATATATATATGCATTAAGTGACGAATAACACCCATCGAGCTTGATCCAATCACAATAAATGACACGTTGAAAAAAGAAATCCTCAATCACGTTACACACGTAGCGCGAGCCTGTGGTCATTAAAGCCGGGAAAGTTTTGATTAATCGCGGCGAGAGAGTCACGCCACGTTATATTCCAATTTATAGTTGTTGGCATCGTAAATGGGCGGATTGTTCTAGCACGCGGGAGCACTTTGGCCCCTCGTTTTCGACATCGCGAAATAAACTTTTCTATCGAAGTATGTACGTGGCAACGTCTATAGCTGAACCCTCGAGTTTCTGGTTAATTTGCAACGACACGCAACCGCGTGGGAAGCTTCTCCATTGAATATCACACCGTCAATTCGCTCGATCCTTGAATCAAAAATAGACTCTCATCGAAGTCTGTCGGGCCGAAGTCCTTTTCGTACCCATTGCAAAATCCTTCGACAAATTAGCCAAGCAGAGAAAAGCAAAATTTGGATTTTTTTTTACACTTTCGGTGAAAAGTTTCCAAACTTTATTCCAGGCACCAGATCCAAATCAAGATCTGAATACCAGGGCTGAAAAGTGTTTCGCGGCCTGAAAAAATACAGATTCGTTTCGAAGTTCCGGCAAACCCAAATAAACTCAAACATGCCAATAAGCGTTTTAAGAAACGAAAACCGGTTCTTGTTTTTTTACTTTGCCATTTGCAGGCACCATTCTCGGGTTTGGTCCATAAAAAGGTAAAGGGTTACGAATTCGGCACTTAAAAAGGCAGAGGGGGACGATTTTGGTCGCTAAAGATAAAAGGGGTTGCGGTTTTGGTCCCTAAAAACGTAAAGGTTTGCGAAAGTGGTCCTTAAGCAAGCCAACGGTTGCAAATTTGGTCCCGGGAACCCAAAGGGTTGCGGATTTGATTCCTAAATTTCAAATGGTTGAGTATTTAGTCCCTACTAAGGCAAACGGTTGCGAATTTGGTTCCCGAAAAGGGCAATGGGTTGAGAATTTGGTGCCTACAATGGCCATTGGTTGCGTATTTGGTCGCATATAAAAGCAAAGGGTTGCGAATTTGGCGCCCGAAAAGCTAAAGGGATGCGAGTTTGGGCCCTACGAAGGCAAGCGGTTCCGAATTTGGTCCTCGAAAAGGCCAAAGGGTTGCGAATTTGATCCCTAAAAGTTGGAAGGGTTGCATATTTGATCCCCAAAGAGCCAAAGGGTTGAGAGTTTCGTCCCTGAAAGGACAAAGGGTTGCGAATTTGGTCCCTGAAAAAGCAGAGTTACGAATTTGGTCCCTAAAAAGGCAAAGGGTCGCGAATTTCGTCCCTAAAAAGGCAGAGGGTTGCGAATTTGGTCCCTGAAATGGCAAAGGGCTGCAAATCTGTCCTCAAAAGGGCAAAGGGTTGCGAATTTGGTCCCTAAAAGTTCAAAGCGTTGCAAATTTGATCCCCAAAGAGCCAAAGGGTTGAGAGTTTCGTCCCTGAAAGGACAAAGGGTGGCGAATTTGGTCCCTGAAAAAGCAGAGTTACGAATTTGGTCCCTAAGAAGGCAAAGGGTCGTGAATTTCGTCCCTAAAAAGGCAAAGGGTGGCGAATTAGGTCCCTAATTGGGACGCGGGTTGCGAATATAGTCCCTAATTTTTTTTTGTTAGAGGGTTTTCCGTCCCTTTATTTCTCTATCTCGTCCCAAAAAAAACAAAGTGCTAAAGGGTTGCGAGTTTGATCCCTAGAAAGACCAAGGGTTGCGAATTTAGTCCCTAAAAAGGCAAAGGGTTGCAATTTGGTCCCTAAATAGGCAGAGGGTTGCGAATTTGGTACCTAAAGAACTAATAGTTACCTTTTTTTTTCAAATTTTTATATACTTTTCTTACCAGTCATTAAGCACACATACGTGCGGCCGAGTCACGAGATTGACCCGATCATTCGATAAGGGAAAGTGAAAAAAAACTCGCTTATCGAGCCATGCTCATCTCTCGTTACGATAAATTCCAAGTGAGTGTAGAGCGCCAATCGGAAAGTGGTGAAAGCTTTGAATATGGCTTTTTCTGCACGGTAACGATATTATATTGCAACATAAATAATTCAAGTCCGCAAGCTCTCGTTGGAGCCGCAGCTTTTCACGGCTGATTTTTTCTCCACCCCTGTGGAGAAAACCCATAAAAGTTATCGGGACTGCGAGAAGAAAAGTAAAATTGAGCGAAAAAAAACGTGATTTCTTGCTTTTCCGTCGTTTTGAACCCGCAATGTTGTGGCTGCATCAAGGTGCGCGACCGAGCCAAAAAATAGTTTTTCCCGGGGGACGGTACACCGAGGGAAAACCGGAAACCGAGGAAAAAGCCGTAACTTATTCGGGTCTTCTTAGGTCCGTATGAAAAAATAAAAAGTGAATGAAGCGAGATGAAGAGGCGAGAAAGGATGATATATTCATAAAGGAGCGCGGTGGGAAAAAGACCGCGGGCCATTAAGGACCAAGATCCTGTCTGGTGAATAGTCAGCCTCGTTTCGTGGTCTGGTCCACGAGGCATTTAACTTCTCATCTCGTTATACCACTGGTGTTCGCCTACAACGCGGTACCCGGGGGAACGATGACTCCGCCGGTAAAGCAGCTCGTGAACAGTTTTCAGAATTTTTCTTGAGAACGGCTCGACCGAAAGGCTGCAAATTTTTACGGTCGATGTCTGGTTCCCGAAGGAAGGATTTTGCACTGCAGGATTTTCTTTGCTTTGAGAAAAAAATTGCAGATTCAGTTACCGAGCGAGCAGTGATCGAAAAGGCGGGAAAATCATTTATCAGTTGAGGCAATCGCAAATCGAAGAGAATGCTGCCCTAGCCATCGTAGAAACACGCATTTTGACATTGGAAACATTGCATTCCGTTAAAAAATGGCGGAGAAAAATGGCAAAATCGGTCGCGTGATCTCATTAATATTGTAAAATTGCGATATCTACCACTTACGTCTGTTTCGGCTGAAATTCAGCCAGTAAATTTAGTGTACGATACTGAGACGATAATCATCATTTTTCAAAATGTCTGTCAGTCCGTTTGAACGAAGTCAGCTGTTCAAACTCCATTTGAACGAAGTCAGCTGGGCTGAACCTTTTTAGTAACAAACAACATACAAGACCAGATTCTTTTAACTATACCACTTTTTAACTATACAATTCTACAACGCGATACCCGGGGGAACGATGACTCCGCCGATAAAGCAGCTCGTGAAGAGTTTTCAGAATTTTTCTCGAGAACGGCTCGACCCAAAGGCTCCAAATTTTCACAGTCGACGTCTGGTTCGCTTAGGAAGGATCTTGCACTGCTGCATTTTTGTTTCTTTGAGAAAAAAATTGTAGATTCAGTTACCGAGCGAGCGGTGATCGAAAAAGGCGGGAAAATCATTCATCAGTTGAGCGAATCGCGAATTGACGAGAATGATGACCTAGCCATGGTAGAAACATGCATTTTGACACGAGAAAAATTGCATTCCGTCAAAAAATGGCGGAGAAAAATGGCCAAAACCGTCAGCCACTCCTACCAATATTGTAAAATTGCAATATCTGCCTGCAACTTCGTCTGTTCAGGCTGAAATTCAGCCAGTAAGTTTGGAATACGATAATGAGACGATGGCGAAAACTTCTCGAAATGTCTGTCCGTCCATTTTAACGAAGTTTGTTGGGATGAAGCTTTTTTTTGTATCAATCTCTATACAAAACCAGATGTTTTATCTATACTATTTTTTAGCGACCTTCGTATACAACCTTCAATCCTGCGTTACCCTAAACCCATTCTCGAAACATTCACGAGCCAAATTTCCAACATATATGCGATCGAAGCCGCGGGCAATTGTCGATAATTGTGACCGGAAGTGCATGCGTGTGTGTGGGTATGTGTGTGTAGGCAAATTGGCAGCTATTTGATAAAGGTGTTCTCTGGGATAATTGCAGGTGAGGAACTGTGGATCGGTGACTCGATTCCTGGCCCCAGGAGTGGCCCAGGGGCTGACCCTGGGGGCCTGAAAGCAGTCGAACGGTTGAACGAGTAAAGTTACGGAGCCTGGAAGCTCCGGTGGCTGCGAAAGGCTGAGGCAGCTAAGGCCTCGGCAGCGTAGCAGTCAAAATAGGATCATCATCAGGAGGCGAGCGCTATGAACGCCAGCGTCAGCGTCGAGAGGAACTCCTGGCGGTTACCTCCCGACGAGACCGTCCAGGTCGCCGATCCTCGCTCCAAGTCCGCCCAGGTAAAAGAGGTAAACGACTCAGGCTTACACCTTCATGTTGGTGTTGCTCGTGTGTATGCCTGATTCGTTGTTTCGTGAAGTCCATTCGTCTGTTCTATCTCTTAAGGCCTTAGGCCACGCTACACGGAAGAAAAGAAATAGTACAAAATACAGGGGCTACACAGTTCGCATTGGACTCGAGTTATTGCACAGCGATATTTACTGAAACACAGTGCTCAAAATACAGTGTAGTCAAAAGTAAATTTTGACAGTTCAACTCTGTAATATAAATTGAACAAAACTTGTAATTTGACAGTTGGTTAATCTGTATTATGTACATTGAATGCGCCAGTTATATAGACAGAGTTTATGTAGACACACAAAAAAAAGTTTATCCATAAAAGGGGTTGAAAAAAATGTGTAGAAAATATTTAAAAATCGGTCACACACACAAGAACGTACCTTTTTGTAAGTAATTATCTCTTTTTTATAATTTCTTGAATTGTGTCGCACAAATTTCAACGTTTGCATCCTATCGACCACGCACTACTAACTGGCAATCCTTTGTGTCCTGGCGACGTGCCTCACCCCACGCGCGAGACAAGAACGTACCTTAAAAAAAAATGCTCTCTTCCTTTATAATTTCTTGAATTCTGTCGCACAAATTTCGATGTTCGCATCCCATCAACCACGCACTATTAACTGGCAATCCTTTGTGTCCTGGCCTCGTGCCTCACCTCGTGCCTCATTTGCGTACAGTATAAAAATCGGTGATCGCATTTAAATGTTACAGTTGAATATTTTTACTGAAATCACTGATTTATTTTTACTGACATTTTGACTGACTGATTTATTTTTACTGACTTATTTATTTTTACTGACTGATTAATTTTTACTGATTTTTATCAATTACTGAAATCACTGGTTTATTTGCAATAGAAAACTGCAAATAAACCAGTGTAACTGTAAAAATCGCAGAATGCATAGATAACGTCACGAAGTGTCGAAAGAAGAGTGAAACCACCGAGCCACACTGTAAAATTTAATGAATCACTCTGTACTCAATACAGTGTACACTGTAACCCTTGGTGTTTGCGTACAGTATAAAAATCAGTGATCTCATGTAAATTTTACAGTTGAATATTTTTACTGAAAACACTGATGTATTCACAATACCGAACTGTAAATAAGCCAGTGTAACTGTAAAAATCTCAGTGTGTACGGGAAAATTCGTCATTTTTGTCGGACAGGATTTACGTTACTCTGTTTCACTGTAAAATGAAATATGGCACCATGTTTTTTAGCGGTTTATATTGTGATTTTCGCTGTTTCTTTTTTTCCGTGTAGAAGCCGAGATATAGGCTTTTTGTGGATTTTTTTTCTTGGAAAAACGCCAAAATAAATCGAGATTACAAAAAAGGGTGTTTATCATACATATCAGTGACTGTATACAATAATTTTTTTGAAGCGATTAATCTCACAATGGCGGCTGTGTAGCGTTTTTGCGATGACGTCTCCGTTTTCCCAGAGTCCACGGGCGGACGAACAGCTCCTGTAATTTTTTAATTTTAATGAGACAATGATTTTTTTTCGATTATATATAATAACTGCTATAGAAGTACCTAGGATTTTTTCGGTATATTGATTATTGGCCAAATGGCGCACTTCTAAAGTGGAAAGTGAAAAATTTTCCTAAAAAATCGTCAGTTAATTGTTAATAACTAAAGAACTATGCAATATAAAAAAAAATCCCACGTACTTCCGTAGACAATGTAGTTTTCAAGATATACTCAACATTTCAAGTGAATCGGTTGAAAATTGTCTGAGTTTCCGGCCAACTTGAAAAATGCAGTTTTGAGATAAATGCGTTTGAAGTTTTGAGTAGCTCGCTGCGGACCAGGCGGCCTTGTACTAAAATTCGAAAACCGAGTACTTAGAGATTTTTCCCGGCCATAATCTTTTGGGACATCATTTTTGAGGTCCTAGGGGACCTTTAAAAAAAATCGCTTTCTCGAAAATTCTAAAGTGGCCTAACCCCTTAAGGTTGTTATGGGCTTTAGCCCACGGGGGTGAAGTACGAGGGGAGCGTCCTATGCTTATGCACGGAGCCGAGTGATCGTTACCAACTGTTAGCCTTCAAATAATCGTCATATCAAACGTACGTTTTCGAACTATTTTTCTACATCTATTTGTAAAAACATGCATTTTAGAACATTCGGTGATTACATTAAGTGTTTTCATTACTTTGTATAATTATTTTCTATAACTTTTTCTCGCTCAATTAAGGCAGTAGTCTGCTTTAAAAGCCGAAAAAAGCGTTTTTTCAGCAATTTTTTTGATAGGGAAGGAAATGATTGCGGTAAACGAAATTTTGAGACGATAGTGTATTATATTCAAGCTTTAAAAAACAATTTTTATTATTAAAAAATATTGAAATTTTTCAAAGTTGTAACGATTTTTCTGGGGCGCCTGGAGTCTGCACTTGTAAATCGGTGCCGGTGATGGAGGTCGTGCGATGCATCTGAAACAGTCGAACCAAATTTTTTTTTTTAGTTTTTATAAGTTCCTTTTCTATATGAACTAAAAAAATACCGAAGAAATGATGAAATTCCAAATTTTTCCGAAGTTTGAAAAAAAAATTCACTTTAAGTTGCAAAACAAGTAATTTAAATAGTACGTTTGTCCAACTTTTTTAGTTCAAATAGAAGATAATTTAATACTGAAGCTAGATCACTTTGATTTTTTTCGATCGGACATATATTGTTTTTGCTATCGCCGGCACCGTTTTCTAAAACTTGTGAAAATGAAAACTCGAGAAAACGGGCTTTAAAGTTTTCGGTCCAAAAAAATATAAGTTTTTGGATACCTACACTAATAAGATGTTAATCAGCTATCCCCGGGCCATACAATAATCCTTCCTCTTCTTCAAATCGATTTTTTGAAGCTTGTAAAGCAGACTACTGCCTTAACGCGAAACGAATTGGCAACGCCGTAAATCGTGGTATATCATAATGCTCAAGTTGGCAGAAGTGCCCCGAAGTTAGAGACATATGCGCCCTGTTCGTAACCTCAATATCGATACAAGGAGCTGTCAAAAATAAATATCGGTCCGAGTAAAAGAAATTCCGCTGGAAAGAAAAAGTGTGTACTAAATGTCTGTAATCTCGAAAAAATAAAACCTTTAATAATTTTCCGATATTTCAACAAAAAAAATATGCATGAAAAAAAAAATCGGCGTTACTTTGTCTTTGACTAGAAATACCGAGAAATATATAATTTCTGAACATAGTTATCAAATTAATGTTGAGTAATTATTACTAATTAAGAGAATAAGTACCAATAATATTCGCTGTTAATTATCCTGACCGAGTAGTTTGAGGCTCCCGAGCATAATTACCGAATACCGATAAGATAGGTAGCATTAGTGCCGTCTACGACGTTGCCATGATTGCGCAGTCTAATATTTTGTGTGCTGGATTTTCGCACAAATTCGCTATCAAAACATTAAAAAATTTATAAAAGTACTGTGAATACTCATTTTCACAGTACCAAGGGTTAGTCCGATAATTAGTCGAACCGTACCTATTTTTTCAGGTCCGTGGTAACGTTCACTTAGCGGATATTAATAATATAATGAAAAATGATCGGGAGTTTTCCATAAGCGTAATGTAATTAGCCCACGAAATGCGTCGGGTTGCCGATTTTTTTTTCTAAAAAAACGGTACTGTGGATCGTATTCAAACTGCACAGGATGATCAGCAAAGAGGTTATGAAGGTCCAGAAAAAAATTCAGCTCGTTGGTAACATGTTGACTTAACCCCATAAGAACCTTGAAACTTGTTCTTCCTGCTTAAGGGAGTGCGTCAAAAAAATCAGGATTTTGGGATTTCATTGGACAATAAATTCTCATGCGATTTAGTTTATTGGGTCTTTAGTACAGTCGTGCTGTCGCTCAAAAAGCCCGGAATCGGAGAAAATTAGAAGAAGGCTAGTTTTTTGACAGGTGTTTTTGTAGGTGCCGCGGGTGCTAAATCCAAGTTTGCCTAAAAATCGGGGTGTAGGGTTCTTTTTTAGGGGATGAAAGGAGAAGGGGGTGGATTAATGCCAAACTACAATCCCTACGAGGTCGGTGCCGTGAGACAAAATGTTCAGAAAAATCCGGGCTTTAGATTTGTCCACAGCGCCGAAGTTGTGGAGGTTCATTTTGGGGGTGAAAAAGTGGGGTGAAATTTTGAAAAATCAGTTTTAATTCAATAACTCTTTTAAAAAAATCGTACACTTTTTGTTCAAACGGGAACGTTGTAGCCCTTGAAAAGACGCGTCGATCGAGTATTTGATCATCACTCTCCGATAATATCTTCAACCCCCAAAAAATGGTTAAAAAACAACAAAAAAATTGTTTATTGAATAACTGAAAAAAATCGGTTTTTCGGGTATGGTTCAAATGTACGAAATGTAGAGAATAATTTTCTCCATATTTTCGTTTCTATGGACCACCCATGCATTTTGATTTTCTAACTCCTCTCGGGGGTTGAACATTCAAAATGAAATTCTGGGAAAACTATCAACCGCACGAATTCGCCGCCGTGGAAGAATTTGTAGCTTGAACCCTCAGCTACATTTTTGTCCAAAGCGCCAAACTCGTATCTCTTTAGTTTCGGTCAATAGTTTTCCCAGAATTTCATTTTGAATTTCCAACCCCTGAGAGGGGTTCTAATTTTGCATTCGAAAATGCAAAATTCAAGGATGGTCCATAGGAACGAAAATATAGAGAAAATTATTCTCTATATTTCGTACATTTGAACCATCCCCGAAAAATCGATGGTTTTTGAGTTATTCAATAAACAATTTTTTTGTTAATTCTTCAACAATTCTTTTGGGGGTGAAGATATTATTGGAGAGGGTTGATCGAATACTCGACCGACGCTTCTTTTCAAGGGCTACAACGTTTCCAGTTGAACAAAAATTGTATGAATTTGTCCTAAAGAGTTATCGAATGAAAACTGATTTTTCAAAATTTCACCCCACTTTTTCACCCCAAAAATAAACTTCCACGACTTCGGCGCTATGGACGAAAATAAAACCCGGATTATTCTGAACATTTTGTCGCCCGGCGCCGACCTCGTGGAGGTTGTAGTTTGGAGTTAATCCACCCCCAACCCCTAAAAAACCCTACACCCCTATTTTTAGGCAAACTTGGTTTTAACACCCGTGGCACCTACAAAATCACCTGTGAAAAGAACTAGCCTTCTTCTGATTTTTTCCGATTCCAATATACAGCACGACTGTACTACTTCGTAAAATGACCTTTTGAAAAGTGTTTAGTCGAAATTTTTGTAAACAGTGAAAAATAATGTTTAGAAAGATTATCTGTACGTGTCGGTTCAATGTTTTTCCACACTCGAGAGCTTTTGGATTTTTTTAGATACGCTGCTGAATTTTTGGACATCAATGATGTATTGAAGGCATTTTCTAAATGGGTCAAGCGAAAATCGGGAAAACGCTTTGAATTTCAAGAGACTTTTGTTTTTCCGAAAATGTCCTTTAGCGCGGGTGTTTTTATAATTTTTTTAAATTTCAGGGAAATAGTTTTTTTTTTAATTTCTTGGAAATATAAATTATTTTATTTTTTCGGTAGAGAATCTTACATTATATTTTCAGATTAAGTTTGGCGCTATTTGAGAAAGGGCCTACATTCCATGGGAGTTTTATTTTTCAGAAATGCGGTTTTCATGCTATAATTATTTTGAAAGTTGAGATATCGGGATCATTTTTTTCTACGGGAATAAGACTGACCACGGAGTATTTTCGCAATAAGTTTTGCAAAAATCGGTCAAACATCTTGGATTTTGGGGAAGTGTTAATTTTCAGAAAACTGCCTTTAGTTTTTATTTCGTTCGATGGTTAAAAATAAAACTATATTGTTTTTTATTAGTGTTGATTGAACTTGATTAGTGTTCCTAGCTTCTGTAAACGACGGGAAATGATTTGACGCGTCACTCCGAGAGAATTACCCAGTTCCTCTTACAAGGAAAAGTCGCGAGCATGTTGGCAATTTGGCATGTTTGTAGAATGGATAAAAATAGGGTAAATATTCGGAAGCGGGGCTCCTGCTAGAATCAGGCTAATTTTTATTTGGGTTAACAAACAAACCCAAACAAAATTAACAAAATTAACCTGATTCTAGCAGGATCCCCACTTCCGAATATTTACCAAAAATAGGCAACACGTATTTTTTTTATGTCTGCGGAACTTGATTTTTAAGGGGTGAAACGCACCCTCGAAAATAGGGGTGTTTTTTTGTTTTTCGTCGATATCGTTTTAACGGTACGAGATATGAACAGAATTCAAATTGCAACAAAGTTCATTTTTCCGTGTACTATACATTGGAGATGAGAACGATAATATTCTCGACGAAAAACGAAAAACACCCCTATTTTCGAGCGTGCGTTTCACCCCTTAAAAATCGGGTTCCGCAGATATAAAAAAATACGTGTCGTCTATTTTTACCCATTCTACAAACATGCCAAATTTCATCCAAATCGGGGAGTTCGACCTTGCGACCCTTCCTTGTTAGTTTGGCAAGAATTAGCGTTCAATAACTGCTCCAAACCCACATTATCGATTTTTATTGGTTTTTTGGTTGAAGTTAAAATTTCCGCCTCGAAACAGCTGGAACCACTTTTCGCACGTTTTTTATGACACAGCGTTTTCACCAACAGCCGAACAAATCATGCATTTCGCTTTTAAGCACGCTTTTAAGCCAAGTTTTGTTTTCAATTGGAATGCGAAAAGAAAGCAATGCCTCAAATGTTCCTTTTCGAAAGACATTGCGTCAACTACTAAAATTTTAGGTTATGTGTGTGGTAGGATAAAGTTTGGTAGCTCGATTAAACGCTCAGAGATGGCGCTAGTAAATGTATGTGTCGCGGGAAAATTATTCAGATTTGAATCGCATTTATGATCAGTAGAAGTTAGGGGCCGAGAATTAATTTGCAGACGTAATATATTAATCGACCATTCCTGCCTCGTAAAGTGTGCTTTCCGCGACTTGGAAATCATGATTTTCTGAAGCTCGCTCTAACTATGTAAAGTAACTATGTCAAGTAAGTAAATATCGCTATAACTATGTAAATATTGGGAATTTCGGAATTTTCTTTTAACGACATATTCTTAAGGGGGGAAATCCCCTTGGACGCCCGAAAATGAGCCATTTTTCTATGAATTTTTTTAAGGGGATAAAATAATCGCATCATTCAAATTTTTGACATTATCTTATTACAATTTTCAAGTGTTAAAATTCTTTTTATTTTTTAAACACAACAAAACGGTGGCTTCATAAGGTATTCGTCTAGACGTCTGTTGAAAAACTGCTCATGTCATAGCTCAAAAAGTTATCGATCGATCTGGCTGAAATTTTGAGGGGTTTTTCACTATAACATTATTGGAAGAAAAAAAGTATAAAATTAAAAATTAAGTAGGCTTTGTAATCAAATTTTTATATTTTTGATCATTTTTTCGACATTTTTTACCCCGAAAAAATTAATTTACGCGATTACCTCAAGAAAATTTATTTACGCGATTACCTCAAAACTTTGGGCATATACTGTACTTTAAGCATATGTCAAAAAAATAGATTTTTTCAAAAATCTATTTTTAGACTAGTGAATGTCTTATCAATTCTAAATAAAAAAATTGGGGCTTCGATATAAGAAAATTACAGCTATCACCCAAAACAAAAGAAAAGTGAAGGGAGTGGAAGCGATCTATTTTTTTATTGGCTCATTCCACAGTGCTTGTATTATTGCTAGTTATCACAACCGAATTATCTTTTCGAATTATCTTTTCGAATTATCTCTTCGAATTACCTCGAGTTCGTACGGGACACTTCTCGACTGCTCTATAGGACCAATAGTGCTTCCGGTCTCATCAAATGTCTATATACAAGTCTTCTTCTCGTCGAAAGATAAATGCTCGGGCATCCGGTTAAGGCTCTAGTCTTACTTGTTTACGCGTGCTTACGAGATTTGCTACGTGCAGAATCGAGTGATGGAAATTCCGTGTTTCAACGTTACAAATCTCCTTGCGACGCCCGACTCGCGGAATTGAATTTACAGACAACCTTGAATAAGAGCTCGACCAAATTGAGACAAGCGTCGACGGCGCTGACGCTCGAGAATTTTTTATTCCCCCGAGCTCGTAACTTTACGATTACTCTTCCTGACCATCGATATGTACGAGGCATTCCATGCCAAGACCTCTCTTATAGTTTCCCACCCCTCTATTCTCGTAGCCCTATGGGGTTAAGGGGCTACGTGGGTTTCGAAGCCAAAAAAATCATATTTACTCTATTAAAAAGTATATAATATAGAAATTATTTTATTCAAAATGTTAAGCACATAAAAGAGCATCATTTCAACAATAATTTTAAAAAATTTCATCCAAAAATTTGGGAAATTCAGCCGGTAAGAAGTGGTTTCCAGATAACCCTAAAAAAGTGTCCTCGTGGTGGTCAGGATAACTCATGATAGCTTCATCTGGAATTCAAAAAACAAATTTTTTCTGTTAGTAGATAAGTATAGCTCGTGATTGACCGAAGGATTTTTGAAAAAATTGAAATTTGATTTTTTGGCAGAGTTGTATACAAAATAGTTCAATTGTTGGTACAATTTACACTACCTTGTAAAATTAGTTGTAATAAAAAAAAACCTTAGTTCAATCACTTCTCAATGCTATTTTGAAGTAGTGTGCAAAATTTCAATAAGATCGGTGCATTCGTTTTTGAGAAATCGTGTCCACCGACTTCATAAATAGTGTTTTGAGAAAAATGCGGTTAAAGTTGAAATAGAAATAAAACGAAGACATTTTGTTTTTTATCTTACATAGAATCTTCGATTCCAGCTCCATAAAGCAAAGATCCTGCTGCAGCTGCGATGTCCAGGGCATCCTTTTGTTCCTGCCTTGATTTTTTGAAATGTTCAAACCCACGTCGCCCCTTAAAGTTTGCATCGTTGGAACGCCAGGAAGGTTATTTTTATTTTTATTTCCCTATTTTTTTGTTATGGCAAATGTTTTTTTTTTAGATTTTTATTGGAGATATCTAAATAAATGTCTTAGGAAATAGTTAAGGGAGGACACCCCTGTGACAGGCCGAAAAACGTCGTTTTTACCAATTTTTTTCGCCTCCTGGATTATTTATTTAGGATTTGGAAAAACGGTATGTTATTAAGCATACATTGAAGTTATTCCGTGAATATTTTTATTCATAAAAAATTACACGAAAACAAAAAAAATGGCTTTCTCGAAGGCATGTTTTTGAAATCGGCACGCAGCAGAACTCGGATAATTTTCGTCCAATCGAATTCAAATTTTAACTGTAGCTTCTTAAATTGCTTTAACAATCAAGTACGAGCGCTTTGTCCGATGAATTGAAATTAGTAAAAATATATCACTTTTTATATGATATTTTTTATCGAAAAAAAGAACTTTATCCAAAGTCGCCTCTATTTTTTTTCATTTCCCCGCGTCCTTGACTCCTAAAAGTAATTCAATAAACGAAAATATTTTTCTCTCAGTTTCCGGATTAAATTTACGACAGTTCTACTGCGTGCCGGGGAGAGGGTGAAAACCCGTAGTGCTATAGCGACTCGTCCGCCGCCATTTTGTATTCTTTTGACAAATACTTTTTTACATACTTCAATATGTACCTAATAAAACCTAAAAGTTCTGTTGACCATGTATTTTAATCCTTCCTTTAAAAAAAATTGCAAAGAAGACGGTCGAAAGTAGGCAGTTACAGTGGTGTCATCCCTTAAGAAGTTAGGGTATGCAAAATTTGCCAAAAAAAAATTGAAGGAATATTAACTTTCATTGCACTCCAAGGATGCAAATTTCGATCTCATTGTAACCCTTCTATTGAAAATCGAAGTAATTTATGGAAATAGAATGTAGTGAGTGATTTGAAACAACATTTTTGTCCTTGCTCCAAAATAATTAATCAATTATTATTTACAATCAATTTGATATGAAGAAATTAAGAATTCATTGTTCCATTCAAGAATTCGAGTATCTGATATCATCGACAATTTCAAAACGGAAAAGGGGATTCAAATTTTCCTTAACATTTGAATGCGAAAATCGCGAAAGTTTTCAAAGTATTAAGGGCGTTGAAAATGTATATATATATATATATATATATATATATATATATATATATTTACTCAAATGACAACCTGGATGTTTAAATAAATATAAGAAAATACTGAATCAAATTTTCAAAAGAGGTGGCTCTACGACTTTTCCCGCAGTGTACCTAGTTGTAAGAGTTAAAAACTGATCATTATTGGATTTTTTTTTAGAAAATCGTGATGATAAATTTGTGCAAAAATTAGGTATTTGAAAAAGTATCATCTGAAAAACACTCTGCAATTTTTTTTGCGTGAAAATATATAATCATATTCGATTTACAGCCTCGGAGAGCCCTTCTGAACCAGGTTATCTAATATAAAAAAATCAACGGATTTCGTTAGTATATTAGTTTATCCTATGATTAATCCAAGTAATTTTGGAAATATCAAATTTAAAGAAAAATGGCGCGCATTTAAAGTGAGTGTCTTAATTTTTGCAAAAAATGGCATTTTTCGTTCTTTGAATCAAAAGTATATATTGGAAAAAAATCCTTCGATCAAATACTACATTTTTACATCTAGAAACAGCCCTAAAAGTTTCAATAAGATCGATGCAATAGTTTTTGAGATATTTTGCTCACTGACGTTAAAAACGTACTTTCGAGAAAAAAGCGTTTAAAGTTTCGCCGCTCCGAGCGTTGCGACGGGGATCAACACAACAGTCTATAAATCTGTTAATTTAAATCGGATCACCTTGAAATATTCGGGGAACGTTTTTAAGATCATATGCTGCCAAAATATATTGGTTTTGTAAAAAGTGATTTTTCAACTATTAGAACTAGGCTTTCCCCCTTAAAAATTGAAGAAAAAATCTGAAAAGTGTTGACCAATACCGAAACCACTTTTCAGATTGGAATACTCCACAGATCTTTCAATCTCGGTTACGTAAGAAATAAATGTCGGGTAACTCGCGTTAAATCCTCAGAGATTGGAAAAATGCATGAGGATCACAGTACATTTTGGAGGTAGAAATTGAACGTTGAGAAATGCATGAGTCTTCACCCCCTGCAACCCTTTTCCGATCATCAATTTCACGCCATCCCACTTCCCCTTATTCCCGTCCCACTTTTTTCACCGTTGTGTATTTTTGTTTCTCTTCTTTCGCCCATTTTTTTTCTCTTGCAATCCTTGACGCTCGTTGTTGTGGCGTTTTAGCCGAGTAGAAAGCCAGACCACGAATCCACCCTCAAGGGTTGAAAAAAAATAACGATTCCGGGAGTACTCTTCAACGTGATTAATTCTCGACTCGGCGAATTCGGAACAACGACAATTTTTCGAAAAGCTTCGAGAGAGAGAGGGAGCGAGAGGGAGAGAGAGAGAGAGAGAGAGAGAGAGAGAGAGAGAGAGAGAGAGAGAGAGAGAGAGAGAATTCTCCTTTCCTCATTATAATGGTTCAGACGAATTGTTCAAAATACAAAAGAAATGTTTTTTGCGCCTACGATATTCTACGATATGCTTTTGCCTATACAATATTATTTACAATATTATTTATTTTTTGATTTATTTGACTTATTATTTATCATTCTTCTTATCTATGAATTATGATCTTTCATTTAAAATCTCTCACCTATAATCCACCTATTATTATTATTGATCTATTCCATTTATTATTCTTGTTATATTAATTATTTAATTTTATCCCAAATACGATATAGATTTTAAAAAAGCAAAATATCGTAGCAGTAGTTTTATTTCCTCGGTATACCCTTTCAAGTTTTTACACAGTACCCACCCTAATACACATTTTTCCCCTATAAGATTATAAAACAATGCAATATAATACCGTTTTATTGCTCACGTGTTTTGCCTCACCCGCTAAGCCATACTGGCATAGTTCTTGCAGCGGCCCGCCTTTCAATGGGCGGTCTATTTTCGCTTTTAACTTTTCCCCTGCACTGCTATTCACCCATATCGTCACATCATCAACCACTTCTTTGGATGAGGTTTCGAACACCCCCCCCCCCCTTGCCGCTCCGACCGAGCTGAAATTTTGAACAAACCTTCCTCTTAATATTTTAAGACAACCTCTAGAGTAATTTTTGACAACTCGCAATAGTTTTCGATGTATTGATTTTTTAGGTTTTCTACGCGCGCCGACTATATTTATATTTGCTACGTCTCCGTTCATACCTGTATATCTTATCGCGGTCTCCGTTTTGTCCAAACAAAAATACCCAAACAAACCCAAATCCAAAAACTATTGCGCGTCGTCAAAAATCCCTTTGGGGGTTGTCTTGAAATATTAAAAAGGAAGGTTTGTACAAAATTTGAGCTCGATTGCAGGGGGGGGGTTTAAATTGTTATAAATAATGAAATAATGCATTGAGCGATATGAAAAAAATAGTGAGGTATAATTTGAACCTTGTTCAATCCAAGGATATTGGTTAAAAATCAAAAATTATATTTTAAATATGCAAAAAAAAATATGCATAAAAAACGTGCAAAATGACTTTTTTTTACAAAAATTGGTGTTACTCTTGTAATTATTGACAAAAAAAATGAAAAAATGGTTTCATAATCTGGAAACAATGTACTTTGACATAGACATAGCGGTTTCTGTGGACTTGTCAAAAAGTATATTTATTTCATCCAACGCAGGTGCGATTTAGAAGGAAAGAATGAAACGCTTACGCGCATTAAAAAAATGTATGTTTTATTGGAAAAAAAAGTTGTACGGATTCAAAATAATTTGTTTGGGTCCCGTGGAACCAGTGTGACTATTAAGGGTTAAGGGGTTACGTGGTTTTTGAAGGCAAAAAAGCAGATTTTCTCTATTAAAAAAATATAATATATAGATTATTTTATTCAAAATGTTGAGCACATGAAAGAGCAACATTTCAACAATATTAAAAAAAAAATTCATCCAAAAATTTGAGAAATTCACCCGGTGGGACCTGGTTTCCGGAGACCCCTAAAGAAGTTTACTCGTGGTGGTCAGGGTAACATGATGGCTTTATCGGGAATTAACAACCGCAATTTCTTCTTTTAGTAGATTATAGCTCATGATTGAACGGAGGATTAAAAAAAAATGAAATTTGAATTTTTGGCAGAGTTGTGTTCAAAACGTTCAATTTTTGGTACAATTTACACTACGCATAGCCTTGTAAAATTAGTTGTAATCGAAAAAAAACTTTCGTTCAATCACTAGTCAATGCTATTTTGAAGAAGTGTGCACAATTTCAATAAGATCGATGCGTTAGTTTTTGAGAAATCGTGTCCACCGACGTCAAGAATAGTGTTTTGAGAAAAATGCGATATACCTGCGTCGCTCCCGGCCGCTCTTTCCCCACGAGGGCAATTCCCAAAGGCTCTCTCTTTCCTAGACTTTTACTCCGATTGACTTAAAACTTTGGAAAAATATTCTAGACATGTTGTACCATTAGATAATACATTTTTTTTAAATCGATTTTTTTACATTTTCAAACCTACTTAACCCCTTAAGCTCTCCTTCCTCTCTTCCCACTTCAGTACGTTAACTTCTCTATTTTGCTACAGTCTTTCTCTATCACCTGGTCAATTTGTATTTCGCTAGCCCGCTCTATAGCCAGCTCTACTCCTCCCGCAACCCTGTTTATTTTTTTTGCCATATTTGCCCATCCCCCGCTTCTTCCATGGCTAATTTCATTTCCTTTCCCCATTCCGGTGGACTTCCGTTAACGCGTTACCCCCACTTGTAGCGCAAAAAAAGGCCTTTTTCATGATTTTTTTTAAAGAAAACTACAAAACTTTTTTAATCGATCAATATACCATCTTAAAGAACACATCTTGAAGAACTTTCAGTAATTTTTTTATTGAAAAATATTACATTGTTTAGTGGCAAATGGCCGTCAATGAAATAATGTTTTTATATACACGGTTTGCGGTGACCAACATTGCGGCGAAGTGGATCATCTGAAAAAAAATGCGGATGGATTTAGTCAAATATAAGTATAAACTAGTCTTTAATCGAAGGATTTTAAAAAATATTCATTTTTCACAAAATGGCGGACAGTCAAAGTTAATGGTCCGATTTTAACGAAAAAAAAACGGCCGTTCTTTGGCTATAAAACGGCCATTTTTTTTCGAAAAGAAAAATCGAACGATTAAAGACTACATTTTCATGTATTAAATAAGCCTGCAAAATTTCAAGAAGATCGGTTCATTAGTGTTCGAGTAATCTTGGTCACCGACTTCAGAAATGCCATTTTGAGAAAAACGCGTTTAAAGTTTCTCTTTCAACGCTCTTTCAACGCGGATTCTTCTCTTTCAACGCTCATATCTCAGTCAATTTTGTTCGGATCGATTTGAAATTTTCAGGACATATTCTCAGATACTTCAAAAAAATGCAATAAAAAAAATCGATTTTTTCAAAATCGCAAGTGGGGGTAACCCCTTAATAATGTATCTAGCTTTCTCCCTCAGGCAAACCAAAAACACATAATATTGACGCACTCCCCTCCGAGCCACTGTGAGAAGTGGATGGAGAGTGTCCAACGATGAGTCGGGGATTACCTGAAAAGTTATGTTTGAGGTATTTTATGGGTCCTGAAAAGGACCGCGTTCACAAAAATGCCGCTTCCGTGGGCAAAGCCCCGGAAGTCGGAGAGAGACTGAAAATAGAAAGTAGGAGGGGAAGGGAAGAGAGGAAGGGCTTTACGCCGAGGGGGGAAGCTCGAGGAGGGGTTGCCTACCTCGAGGATTGGTGGGCGTCGGACGAGGACGAGTCGGGATGCGGGAGGGGATGTATTCTGGGATGGCCTTTGCGGTGCGACGGGAGGTGGAAGGGATGGGTTTCTCTACCTCCCGGGCGAGGGACTCATAGAGTTCCTCGAATTCGGTGTCCGAGGACCACGGGGAGAGGGGAGGAGAGTCAAGCGTCGGAGGAAGGTTTTCTTCGTTACCGACGGTGCTTGCTTCCTCCGGCTCCTCCGGGTCCACGGGCGTACGAATTCGAGGGTCTGCAGACACTGCCTGGGGGATAGAGCGAAAGGAATCTATAAATTGTGAGAGAGGAGGGAGTTTCTCGCCATGGAGGAGGGTTCGTTGTGCCCACTGGAAGTGTGCCTCGTAATTGTCCGTTTTGATAGGAGCTAGAGGTAGGCGAGGATCCGGGCGATGTTGGGTGCAGGTAGAGATGGGAGTGTAGGGAAGCCCGGCAGTCTTCCGTTGGAGTTGTCTCCGAATGAGGGCCGGGTTCCGTGGATTTTTCGGCATAGGAGGTTTTTTTTTTTTCTCTCTTTTTCTTTTTAAATGGATAAAACAGAGAAAAGAAATAAAGAAATGGTAAGGTTTTTTTTAATGAAAAACAGGACTATTTAAAACTGAGAAACAGTAATTACAAAAATAATAAAGGATAATATATATATAAAAGAAAATAAAAAGATGGAAGTTTTTTTGGAGAGGTAGGAGTTTTCTTGTTGGAGCCTTTTTTCTCTTCGACACGGGACTGCGTCAAAAGAGAAGACAGGAATGCGATTTTTTCTCTTCTACACCGTACGGCGTAAAAAGAGTAAAAAAAATGCTATGCTTGGATATGGAGAGGTAACGGGTCTGCGACACTCTCCGATGCGTGCACGAACTGCGAACGCATCTGTTTTTTTTCCAGCCCGGATCGTAGCCGGTGGCCAGGTTATATTCCCGACCGAAGCTATCAATGGTTGTGGGAAAGCGCGGAACAGGGCGCCGACCCTCGGGCGCTACGCGAACTATGCACGACCATCGGTCGTCGCGTGCGGCCGAGGTGGGTCGAGCGCGGTCGCCGGGAGCCGAGTACGCTGCCGTGTGCCGAGCGCGGCCGACGGGAGCCGAGCACGCTGCCGTGTGCCGAGCGCGCCATGCGCTCCGCGAAGTTTTTACAATGGCGGTGCCGCGGAACGCCGGGCACCCGTTTAGCTAGCCTATGACACGCGGGTAACCCCGAGCTGTCATAGGCGAGCTGTACAGTCATTTCGTAACTTGTTCGCGAAGTTTTATCGCTACATTCGGTGCGCGTGTTTTTTTTTCCCTCGTTTAGGTAGATTATGGGCGATCGTCGAGGGATTTCGCCCGCGTGCCTGGTAAGTGTGCGCGGGCTCGTCGCGTGCGCCGGTAAGTTTTTTATACACCTAATAATTAAAAGAAAAGAAAAAAACGTAATAGCGGTAGTGGTGAGGGGAGGGGAGGGTTATTTATACGCGTTTACCTAATACCAAGGGGCAGGGGGCAAGTCATGACTCAATTATTAAGGGGAGGAGGTAAAAGTGACAGCGGGAGGTTAAATACAGAGAGGGGATTTATTTACAGGGAAATAAACCGTGGGGATGAATGTCGGGTGTCGACATGGTCATCTACGAGGTTTTGATCTTTTCTTGACCCTTCCAGGCGCAGTGGCAGTGTCCGGTGTCTTCGCGAGGACTCTACGCAGAGAGGCAAGCCGATGCGTCCCCAGAGACGTCCCCGGCGAGGACCTGCTTTCCTCGGAGGAAGCCATCGGTCGTCGAAGGCCTCGTCGAGGGACTTCGCTGTAGGAGATTTACCCCGGAGGGCTTGCCGAGGGGATTCGCTGCATACGAGCAGCCATGGACGCATGGTGCTTCGGTGCACTGATCTTCTCTCGGCCAGAGGGTCGTTCCGGAGGAAATTAGGGGTATACGGTTCGTAGGGAACGTGCGGACAACAAATGCCCCCCCCTAATGATCCGGTCGATCCCTGGTCGATGGTTGATTTCGTGGTTTCCTGGGTCGCAGCTGGTACCGAGGGCTGTGATGCTCGGTAATTCCGGTTTTTAGCGTGGACGGAAATTCGTTCTTGCGTCCTCTTGGCCGGCCTCTTTTGCGCGGCCGGTTCAGTGGTGTTGGCACCTCAATCGGTGCCGGGTGACATTCCTCAGAGCTTGCCTTAAGGTTCAGCTCGTCTCTGGGGAAAGTGTCGTGGTGGGGAACCTCAATCGGTTCCCGGGTGTTTCCCGATGACTCCATCTCCTGGTTTGATGGGTCTGTTGTGGGAGTGGTGGGGGGGAGGACCTCCATCGGCCCTTCCACGTGCTCCGGAGGGTCGGGTGTCGACTGCTGGAGACTGATGGAGGATTGAGTCCGTCCTGGCTCGTTCGTGGTGTGGTGAGTTGCAGATTCGTCCGTCTGCATTGCTGAGTGTGCAGGTTTTAGGAGATTGCCGTGCACTTTACGGGCGTCGTTGTCCCGCTGGATTGTGTAGATTTCCGCTCCAACGACCGCGCGGATTTGGTATGGTCCATTCCATACCGGCGCGAAACCTGCGTGAAACCCTTCGGACGCCTTTGACAGTGGGTGTTGCCTGGCGTATACCCAGTCGCCTACTTGGTAGTGACTGGTGGTTGGGCCGGCAGCGTACCGCTGCTGGTACTTGTGCTGTCGGTCCCGGATGACCCGAATCCTTCGTTCGTGGTCGGTGCTTGCATTAGTGTCGTCGTTGGGGAACTGCCAATCCCCGGGGCGTCGAAGGTTTTTCCCCAGGAGGGCCTCGCTGGGGGTGAGCCCAGTGGCAGCGTTCCGCCTCGTTCGAAGTCCGAATAAGACCTTCGGCAGGTAGAGGTCCCAATCCCGATGAGGCTGGTCCCGTAGATGTATCTGAGATTCCTACTTCTGGTTGGAGGCGGCGGGGCGGGGTGGATCCGCCGCCCGAGGCGAGTTTCCCGACTCCTGACTGGCAGCCTTCCGTTGGGCGAGAACTGGGCAGTCACGGTGAAAATGTTTTTCTGGACAATGCCAACATTGAGGCCGAGAAGTACTGTCCGCGGAGGATTTCGTCGGTCTTTCAATTTTGATCGGTTCTTCCCGTTTTGGTCGTGACGGTGGGAGGGGCTCGGTCCAATCATATTCGGCCTCCATAGCCTTCGTCATCAGGGCGGTGAGGGTCTTCGGATTTGATGGTCGAATTGCCATCCGGAGGTTCGGTCGAAGGAGCTCGAGGAGCGTTGCGACCCTCGTGGTCTCAGGTTCGTCGGCCCGGATCCGTTGATATAGGAGATACTTCTGCTGTAGAAATATTCCGGCTCCCTCACGTTCGCCTTGTTTCCGAGAGAATAGCTGCCCGTTTAATCTGGAGATGATGACGGGGCTATCGTAACGGCCGAGGAGGAGTTCCTTGAATTTCGACCAGTCGAAGTCCAAGGGCTGGTAGACGGTCCACCACCGTTCAGCGTCTCCACGGAGACCATTGGTAGCGGTTTGAGTTCGACTGATGGCCGGTGTGCTGGTTGCAGAAAAATAGTCCTCGCATCGACGCAGAAATAATTTCGGATCCTCGTAGTCGCTTCCGCCGTATGTGGGCATTGGCGGTGGAGGTGGTGCCCCGTGTTGGAGGAGGCGCAACAAGGGTTCCCATGTGTTGAATGCGTCTAGAGGTGGCGCTGTTGGAGTGGTGACGCAAGGGTTAACCGTTGCTCCTCGCGGTTCTCCGTGGAGAGGCATTTTCCCTGAAGTGTCCTGGTCGGCCATGCTAGGCGTAATTGGCCGAGACGATGAGGCGGTAGAAGTGTTGGGCGCCACCGGGTCTTTAATCACTCCCGGAAGTGATTGCTCTTGGGAAGAGTGGAGTTCCGCGAGGCGTTCCGAAGTCCGAGTAGGTGTTCTCTTCATCGAGATTTTGCGAGGACGTCCCACAGGCCGTCGAGGTACATCCTCGGGTACGGTGGGAGTGAGCACGAATCTCATAGGTGTTGGTGGGTAGGTGATTTAGCCATTTAAACCGTTGAGGCCCCACGTTGGGCGCCAGTTTGACGCACTCCCCTCCGAGCCACTGTGAGAAGTGGATGGAGAGTGTCCAACGATGAGTCGGGGATTACCTGAAAAGTTATGTTTGAGGTATTTTATGGGTCCTGAAAAGGACCGCGTTCACAAAAATGCCGCTTCCGTGGGCAAAGCCCCGGAAGTCGGAGAGAGACTGAAAATAGAAAGTAGGAGGGGAAGGGAAGAGAGGAAGGGCTTTACGCCGAGGGGGGAAGCTCGAGGAGGGGTTGCCTACCTCGAGGATTGGTGGGCGTCGGACGAGGACGAGTCGGGATGCGGGAGGGGATGTATTCTGGGATGGCCTTTGCGGTGCGACGGGAGGTGGAAGGGATGGGTTTCTCTACCTCCCGGGCGAGGGACTCATAGAGTTCCTCGAATTCGGTGTCCGAGGACCACGGGGAGAGGGGAGGAGAGTCAAGCGTCGGAGGAAGGTTTTCTTCGTTACCGACGGTGCTTGCTTCCTCCGGCTCCTCCGGGTCCACGGGCGTACGAATTCGAGGGTCTGCAGACACTGCCTGGGGGATAGAGCGAAAGGAATCTATAAATTGTGAGAGAGGAGGGAGTTTCTCGCCATGGAGGAGGGTTCGTTGTGCCCACTGGAAGTGTGCCTCGTAATTGTCCGTTTTGATAGGAGCTAGAGGTAGGCGAGGATCCGGGCGATGTTGGGTGCAGGTAGAGATGGGAGTGTAGGGAAGCCCGGCAGTCTTCCGTTGGAGTTGTCTCCGAATGAGGGCCGGGTTCCGTGGATTTTTCGGCATAGGAGGTTTTTTTTTTTTCTCTCTTTTTCTTTTTAAATGGATAAAACAGAGAAAAGAAATAAAGAAATGGTAAGGTTTTTTTTAATGAAAAACAGGACTATTTAAAACTGAGAAACAGTAATTACAAAAATAATAAAGGATAATATATATATAAAAGAAAATAAAAAGATGGAAGTTTTTTTGGAGAGGTAGGAGTTTTCTTGTTGGAGCCTTTTTTCTCTTCGACACGGGACTGCGTCAAAAGAGAAGACAGGAATGCGATTTTTTCTCTTCTACACCGTACGGCGTAAAAAGAGTAAAAAAAATGCTATGCTTGGATATGGAGAGGTAACGGGTCTGCGACACTCTCCGATGCGTGCACGAACTGCGAACGCATCTGTTTTTTTTCCAGCCCGGATCGTAGCCGGTGGCCAGGTTATATTCCCGACCGAAGCTATCAATGGTTGTGGGAAAGCGCGGAACAGGGCGCCGACCCTCGGGCGCTACGCGAACTATGCACGACCATCGGTCGTCGCGTGCGGCCGAGGTGGGTCGAGCGCGGTCGCCGGGAGCCGAGTACGCTGCCGTGTGCCGAGCGCGGCCGACGGGAGCCGAGCACGCTGCCGTGTGCCGAGCGCGCCATGCGCTCCGCGAAGTTTTTACAATGGCGGTGCCGCGGAACGCCGGGCACCCGTTTAGCTAGCCTATGACACGCGGGTAACCCCGAGCTGTCATAGGCGAGCTGTACAGTCATTTCGTAACTTGTTCGCGAAGTTTTATCGCTACATTCGGTGCGCGTGTTTTTTTTTTCCCTCGTTTAGGTAGATTATGGGCGATCGTCGAGGGATTTCGCCCGCGTGCCTGGTAAGTGTGCGCGGGCTCGTCGCGTGCGCCGGTAAGTTTTTTATACACCTAATAATTAAAAGAAAAGAAAAAAACGTAATAGCGGTAGTGGTGAGGGGAGGGGAGGGTTATTTATACGCGTTTACCTAATACCAAGGGGCAGGGGGCAAGTCATGACTCAATTATTAAGGGGAGGAGGTAAAAGTGACAGCGGGAGGTTAAATACAGAGAGGGGATTTATTTACAGGGAAATAAACCGTGGGGATGAATGTCGGGTGTCGACATGGTCATCTACGAGGTTTTGATCTTTTCTTGACCCTTCCAGGCGCAGTGGCAGTGTCCGGTGTCTTCGCGAGGACTCTACGCAGAGAGGCAAGCCGATGCGTCCCCAGAGACGTCCCCGGCGAGGACCTGCTTTCCTCGGAGGAAGCCATCGGTCGTCGAAGGCCTCGTCGAGGGACTTCGCTGTAGGAGATTTACCCCGGAGGGCTTGCCGAGGGGATTCGCTGCATACGAGCAGCCATGGACGCATGGTGCTTCGGTGCACTGATCTTCTCTCGGCCAGAGGGTCGTTCCGGAGGAAATTAGGGGTATACGGTTCGTAGGGAACGTGCGGACAACAATATATATTAAAAACAATCAAATATGTTAAAATGACAATGGGTACCAATGACAACACCCCTAGCTACATATGGCGAATGGAGGCAGAAATAAGGGGTATAGGAATAGAAGCATGGAAAAGAGGAGCAAACTACCTACGGGAGATAATGAAAATGCCGGAAGATAGGTGACCGAAAAAGTGTTTGAAAGAAGAAGCCAAAGCGATATTAAATGCAAACCCATCCAAATGGCGACTGCAAATGAAGCCATAGAGGAGATAGGAGTGGAAGCAGTATGGCAAAGGATAAGGAGAAGACGTAACAAGACTGGAACAAAATGGAAAATTCGAGGTATTGTAGGGAGCACAAAAATCGGAAAGAACGTACAGAAATGGAAAAGCACTGGGGAGAGAAGGGCATAAAGGAAAGAACTAAGGAAACATGGGCCTGCTCTTGCAGGAAGGAAGAAGAAAGTTTGGAACACATACTGGAATGCGGCAAAATAAAATAAAAAATGAATATGGAAGTGGTAGATCGTTTGGAAAAGTGGCGAACAGGCTACAAGGGCGGGGGCACTAAAAGAAAAAAATAATAACGAGTATGCGAATATGTAAGAGCCTTCAATACATGGTAAGAAAGGACAAAAAGGACGAATGTTTAAAAAAAGGGAACGTGTAAAAGGGTATCAATATAGAAAGGGAAAAACGATGTCAAAACCTGCGAGGGTATACTTGGAAATAAAGAATACCCGAGTAGACGTTGTGCTAGCCTGTCTCCGTTACGACATGGTAACAGGTTCGCCCAATTGAGCTCACATGAATTAACCAATGGTTGCCTATGAGCCAGTAATATTCTGAATGTTTTGTTATCCAGCCCGTATCTGGTCACTGCCCAGCCGATCTTGGTCACAAATGACGAAGTGAGGTTACGTGACCACGTGTAGTTTCATCGAGCGATTGGCTCATGGCTGGCTAAGCAACTTGAGTTATAGATGGCGTTGCGAATGAACAAAATCTCAAGTGGGTATGTCGCCATAACCTATAACACTAGCTAACTGCGGCTATGCACATCTTGGCTAGTTACTGCCCAGCCGATCTTGGTCACAAATGACAAAGTGAGGTTACGTGACCACGTGTAGTTTCATCGAGCGATTGGCTCATGGCTGGCTAAGCAACTTGAGTTATAGATGGCGTTGCGAATGAACAAAATCTCAAGTGGGTATGTCGCCATAACCTATAACACTAGCTAACTGCGGCTACGCACTTCTTGGCTAGTTACTGCCCAGCCGATCTTGGTCACAAATGACAAAGTGAGGTTATGTGACTACGTATAGTTCCATCGAGCGATTGGCTCATGGCTGGCTAAGCAACTTGAGTTATAGATGGCGTTGCGAATGAACAAAATCTCAAGTGGGTATGTCACCATCACCTATAACACTAGCTAACTGCGGCTATGCACTTTTTGGCTAGTTACTGCCCAGCCGATCTTGGTCACAAATGACAAAGTGAGGTTATGTGACTACGTATAGTTCCATCGAGCGATTGGCTCATGGCTGGCTAAGCAACTTGAGTTATAGATGGCGTTGCGAATGAAAAAAATCCTCAAGTCGGTACCGCACGATTACCTAGCCAACACTAGCCAACTGCAGCTGCACTAGCCAGAATAAATGATTGAACAAATACAATTTAAGGTTATGTAATTCTATGCGGTTATCGCTCTCAATGCGAACGAAATTAAGTCATTGATCCAAAAATGTTATTTACGTTTGTCACCCTTTGACTGCACACTGGGTCGTTGTGACCCCATTTTTTTCCAATTGACTGTATCGCAAAACGGGGTAATCTATTCAGCCGCAGTGCAGCGCTGGGATGTTCCCCCACCCCTACTCTATAGGTGGACACTCGGCCCCCATCTTACATCTCGCCCGTGTACTGTGGACTGCTGCCGAAAAAGGACCTGGGGTCGAGTCGACCCCGTTTATGCAGTAGTGCGGTAAAAGTGGAAACATTTTTTTTTTGTGAAATTTGGTGTTTCATTACTACATGTAAGTGAGTTACGATGGAAAATTGCTCATAGCTATATTTATTTCGCGCTACTATAGTGAATTGTGTATTTAGAATGTCGATCATAAAATTAAAAGCAAGTGTCCGTTATGCAGGAGGGCTATGTGCAACGAGCACCGAACGTACTTATGCGTCGATTGCGGTCAATGTGAATAATAACTAGTCATTCAAATTAATCTGTCGACGTAGTCGATTTTTTCCATTTTTCACTATCCCGAAAATGCTCAAATTGAAAGCTCCGAATCAATATACTTTTTGAAAAGACCGTCCAAGCTGTCTTTTTTCGTATTTACAAAACTTCCTTTTTGAAAACCTCATAGAAGTTTCTTTTTTAAATTAAAAAAAAAAACATGGGCTTTTTTGTACAAATACGTATTTTTCAAGGCAGACTTTGAATGAATTTTTGGGCATTTAATTTTTGTTTTTCTTAAAAAATACATTTTGGGCCCTGTAATTAGAATCATTGGCTACAAAAAATGTCTCTACAAAAAAAAAATGTATATTTACCGAAATACAACGATCTGAAAAACGTCTGGTCCGGATCGACCCCATGTGGAGTCAGAGGAAGCGAAAGTGTGAACGAAGAAGTAAAAGGGCGCAATTATGTAAATAATGTGCAGAAAAAAATCACGAATATATATATATATATATGTGTGTGTATATATATATATAGCCGCAAGATTATTTTGTCTAGTCATCACCTAATTATTCGTACTCAGTCAATAGACGACCAAAGCGTTACAAGGCTGGATAGTCAATAGCTAAAATGACTAGCCAATGGTCATTCGAAACATAACTTTACTGACTTGTGGTTAGGCGGTGATGAGTAACATTTTCCACTCGGGTACTACGACTACTATATTACAAACAATGCAAGAACTTTCGAACTTTGGGAATCCTTCGAGCCCAAACAATCAAAAGCCCTTTGAACCTTTCCAAACCAACCGAACCCAACACCAAACATTTAAAAATCCTTCGACCTCAAACAGACGTACAAAGAAAATCCGAGTAATTGATTATTCCCAATCAGTTACGTCGTCAGCAAGAATGTCCATATTATTTCCATAAATATCCTCAAGCGTCCTGAATATATTGCCAGATCCGTCCCGATTGAAGCGAAATTCTATAACCGGTACACCGATCAGAAAAATTGAAAGAAAAACATTTAGAGCCCCTCACTGTTGATTCAACCTTCTCCACTCTTCACGATGAAATTTCAATAATTCGGAATAATTGATTTTATCGTTTAGCACGAACCGTGGAGAAGCGTGAGTATGGATAATGCTGCCACTATGCAAATATCGCCTCGAAATTGCATGCATCCAAATGTTTGTCCTGGGAATTCTCTGATGTTGATAAGGTCATTTGGAGCACAGAAATGCATCGTGCTTCAACTGATGAGCGAGATTTAGGAGATACGAAAGTTATACATGAATATATATGAATATATATACATATATATATATATATATATAATAAATCCCCCTGTATTTTTGGATCGCGTGTCCAGGATCCTATGAATGCAAAGTGTGAACACGACGGTACACACGTAGAGGGTGCTGCACAATTTCCCTCTAACCTTCGTGGCTTCCTCTTTCGTGGCTGCGTCGAGGCTAGTTTGGGCCAAATATATTTATGGTAATTAATTCGCCATTATTCAGTCCGTCGAGCGAGAACAGCAGAGAGTAGAGTTTTAATTATGCGTGAGCCTACAGTTGAGATAGATAGAAGCAGAGAGAGAGAGAGGGAGAGAGAGAGTGAGAGAGAGAGAGAGAGAGAGAGAGAGAGAGAGAGAGAGAGAAATTACTAGACACAGAAATAGACAGAAAGTTAGTGAAAGATAACGAGTGATAACTACCAACTTCGTTGACTCAGTGTCTCTGACGATATATGCGAGAGTGGTGTTTGCACGGGTGGAAGGGTTCCTGGCCCCGATTGCGAGGCATAAATATTTTTGCCCGCGGGCAGGATCGTCCGTAAACATCCATACCCCACCCACGCACACACATGCATATATGTACAGGGTGTCCCGTTTAAAAAATATCGAAATAGATTGAAAATGTGTCGTCGTGGAACGAAGTTTTTGCTTCGAAATTTTGATGGTTTTGATGGGGACATGCAATGGCGACACAAAATATTTTTTTGTCAACACGCCTATGACATACCGCGGTAACTTACAATTTTTTAAACGTAAAGAAATGGTTTTTGTTTTTAGGAAAATAGCTGATTTTGAAACGAATCCAACGAAAAAGAAAATAATGTTCTAGCTCAAAAATAAAAAAGTTACGGTGGTTTAAAGTTTTTGGGAATATCCCACGCTTCATATATTACAGCGGCGAATTTCGAAAGGCGTATTCGATGTCGAGAAGTATGATCAGTTATGGCTATTGAGTGGAAGTTTAGGGTTTTTTCGAATATGGCATGTACATGAACAAAAGTGAACTTTTATTCAAAGCGAAAATGTTGTTTCCAAAAACTTTGAACCACCATAACTTTTTTATTTTTGAGCTAGAGCATTTTCTTTTTTTCCGTTCCATTCTTCTCGAAATCAGCTATTTTTCTCAAACATAAAAACCCTGTCTCACTGTTCGAAAAGTTAAATATTACCGTGTCATCTCGTCGACGTGTTGACAAAAAAAAATATTTTGCATTATCATCGGATGTCCGTCTCAAAACCATGAAACTTTAGTAGGAAACGCTTTTTTACACGACCTCATGTTTTCGATTTATTTTGATGCTTTTTTTCTAAATCGGACACCCTGTATATACATGTGTACAGACGATGAAACCCCGAACTCTAGGGAAGAGACAGATATTCGAGATATCCCCCTGAATCGTGCGACCACACATATAGTTACATCCTCGATAGGTCTATATATCTGCCCACGATTCAAGCGAACACCGGGAAAACAGAACGCAAAGCGGCAACGAATGTTATTAAATCATGCCACCGTGGGGCAAAGAAAGCTGAGCGAAGACAAAAGAATTTTCACAATAGCTTTATCAGGATACGCTCAATTATCGTGGCCTCGGAAGAAAATAAGGAATAAAGAAATAAGTCATTCATTTTTAAAAGTGAAAATGGAGTTTTTACTTTTGGCGAGAGAAAAAATTGCTGATTTTTATGATTTTTTTAAGAGGAAAGATTGCTTCACTGTTTTTGAGACTCACGGTATGTTTTATTATTACTTTCGGCTATTTCATGGTATTTTTTTTATTAATATTTAAAAATGGTGGTGGCATGGCCCAGTCTTCTGAAACAGGTTGCGGCGGATGTCAGACGGCGTGACCCGTAGCGTCGGCGGGATTAATCCGAAAAAATACCAACGAAGATTTATCTTTTATTAACACTCATATGCAGAATATGAACCAAGAAAAAGTGAAAAATGATAAAAATCGATTGAATAGTACGTTTTGAAACGAAAACATTGAATTTTCCGAACAAAAAAAATATTTATTGCAAAATGTAGCATTTTGCAATAAATATTTTTTTTCAAAACCATTTAGGGTATTTTTGTAGAAAATAAGGGTGGAAAGATTTTTTTTCATTTTTCAACTTCATCAGAACCGGTCGATTCGTTTCTTACCTTTATGTCACGCCATTTGTAAAGATCAATAAAAAAATACCTTGTAAATGTCAAACTTAGTCATAAAACATACCCTAGGTCTAAAAAAAGGTAAAGAAAACTTTCCTTTAAAAAAAAAGTGATCAGCAAATGTTTTCCTCGCGCAAAGGTATCTCCTTATCCCTCCTTAACCGAGAATGAGGGAGAAGGGCTGACTGGTATTATTTACTTTTTCGCCCTTTTTTAAGGGTTCAAAGGCCCGAACTAATTCGCGAAAGTAGCATCGAGCCCGAATTCCCAAGGGAAATTATTGCGGTTACTGTAAAATAATGAATGTACCAAGAGAAGAAATAAAAAATAATAAAAACGAGCTTTCATTTAGCAGAAATTCGTCTGGCGGATTTTTGACGGCGCTTGAAAAAAAAATCTTGCAAGTTATAAATAATCCGATTTTTCAAAACACCGTTATTTGATAAACGATTGATTTTCGAATTTTCTTAATTAGCTCAGAAGATATTTTTTTTCCAACCGCTGAGAGCGTTCAAGCGATCCTTGTGATGATCGATGACGAGTTTATGTCCATTGGAAACTGAACGAGCGAGGGACAATCGGGAAAGCCGCGAGCCGTGAAAATTCCCATCCGATCTCCCAATGATTCCGCTCGGTCGAGCATCCGATCGAGCGATACGTTATCCGGGGCTTTAACGCTGAACTTGCACTTTCCCGACCCTGATCCATTGCGGATAGCAAACCACCAGACCGCCCTCGGACGTAGAAAAATAAACATTGTTGACGTTTTGAGATTGAAATATCGGCCTCAACGTTGCTACTGTTATTGGCAGGGCATCGATGAACGAATCGATTAACATCGATTAACGTCAATTAATCAATCATTCTTCAGGATCAATCATCGACGATTCAGCGGAACAATTGTCAATTAGTAATAAATTAATACTGCCCCAGTGGCAGTATTCGTAATTAGTGAATATAATAATAGTGAACTAATCAAAATAACTTAATAAAATAAATAAAATTAAATAATCGATTAATATCAATCGAAATAAATCAATACTAGGTTGTTGGCCAGAAGGAGCGTTCAATTTTTTCAGAACATTTCCAGATCATTTATAAGTTTTGGTCTAGGTTGATCATGACACAAATTGAATATTAGTGAACAGCAAAATTTTTAGTAATTTTTGGAGCTAACGAATTACTTTTGATTTATTTCTCAATTAACCTGAATTTGAATTTAAAAAACTTTAACTAATTAATTGTTGAGAGAACAACAGCAAGCATGGTAATAATAATAATCGTGATAATGAGAAGTATTGTTTCTCAGAGCGAGAAGTGTGAATAATTTACATCAATAATAGGCATTCGATGTGTAGCATAAATATGAATAAATAAATCCACATCGCTTAAAAATATAATAAGATAATTTCCCATTGCTCGAAAAAATAATTTGTTGAATAATTCCACGAATTGTAAATTACACTTTTTTATTTCTTTCAACTCGATTTGAAAAAAAAAACTTATTCCCTCAATTTTTGAAGTAATAATAATAGCATTAACAATGATTTAACGGAAAGAAGAGGTATGTAAATTTTTTACTTTAGTGAACGAATATTCTCCGTTCTGCAACAAAATGCAAATAAATTAGTTGACATTACCGAAAAGTCAGAATCAACAAAGACAACGTCACGTATTCTTAATTGTATCGTAGCACTTACAAGCACGCTATTTTTTAACGATATTTCCATATTATCACCTAATTATATTCATTGATTTACATCAATTTATATCAATCTAATATGAAGCACTGCAAAATAGTAGCCACAGCTAATACGACAGCAGCAGTTGGACGTACGTCTCAATCATTTTTAAACAATTATTATACTTGTACTATGATATGTCATGAAATATAATTAATTTATTTACATCAATCTAATCTCAAAACAAAAAAGTAAATTACTCCAAAATCTATAGTAGTAGTTGAAAACACGTCCTTGTAAACACGAGCCTTGTAATTTTTTCCGCAACATATAGTGAGGTAATAATCCATGCGAGTTGCAGAGATTTTGGTCCATTGCATGTTTACTTGGTAGTAATACATCCCCTAACCCTACTTGCGTACGAGCTCGTGTTGAATCTCGCAAATGACATCAACATATGTCTGGATCAGACCCTAGGGGTGACGGGTGGAATGGCTGTCACGTGTATCACCAGCTCACATCACCCACGAATGTTAAACTGTCGCGATGCACGTGCTCGAAATGTGTCTGTGTGTGTGCACATTGATATTTACGATCTGATTTACGTTACCCATGTTTTATATCATCCCTTGCACAAGAGGCAGGATTTTTGTGTCGTGACCAGTTATTGATCAGCCTCAAAGAAAATAAAACGGTTTAGGTGTTCGTGTAGAGACGATTTGTAACAATTTTCACTGAAATTTCTCCGATACTGAGTTTAAAACGTGAAAAAGTCTATGGGAAAAATTCAACAAAAATGGCAAAGCCGTGTAAGTTTTGGCGTATTTTTCATTGAGAAATACCACAGTGTCGTATCCCCAACGCCCTTGCGTACTATATCCAGAGGCACAGATCCAAGCAACAAAAGGCTCAACATGGAGCTTACCCAACTTGCTACTTAAAGCCTATGCTTATGCACTACTCTATACATCTATATATATGGCTGCACAGTGGTTTCTACTCCCCACGCGCGTTTAGAGCGCGGTTCTTTCACTTCCGGCTCCTTCGCGCCCCCCTGGAGCTTGGCGTATTCGTTTCGACGCCGAGCGGTCTGTAGCTGCGGCGACAAAGAGCCACAAGACGGCAAGGACGGGGTAACAGACGATCTGACGATGTATACGGGGTGTCATAGAGGGGGAGTCTCAAGCTTTACAGGGGAGCTAGATCGTAAAATTCTGAAGAGAAAATTCCTCTTCGATTTTTCTCCGCGATGCACCGTTAACGAGATATTCCTCATTTACCAACAGCCAATGCGGAGCGCAGCGAATAGGACGTGTGGGTAGAGGGTGGGGGCGGGCACGCTTCTCGCTTGCAGGCTGGCCACGCCCACCTCATCCGATTGGCTGTCACCAATCCATCGATAACTCATCAACGGTAGATTCCACAGAAAAATGGACAAGGACTTTTCTCTTCAGAATTTCACCTTCTATCTGTCCCCCAAAGATCGAACGGGATTTTCGGGTCACTGGTGCACGACAAATGGATAGTATGCGGTTAGAGCGAATGTGAGTTTCGTGTAAAGGGGACAAAAACATTTTGTGCTAGCCGAAGGAAGACGGAGCGCGTGTATTAGTGAGAAACCTCGAGGGAACCACCGACCGACCAACCAGATTCCATAGTCGGGAGCAACAATTCTCTCGATGCTCCTGGGCTTTAGTTGTGGTCACAGTTATTGGCCAAGCCGATACTTTGCACCGAATAACTTCCGACTCGACACAATTGTGCCAACCATCGGGGCAGGGGCTTGGTTGCTTATCTCTTTTCTTTCTGTTTCTTCCTTCTCCTATACCACGTGGCCAATAACCACAGTGCTTGGCCACTTCATTCGATATGTATTACTGTGTAATAACGTGGCCCAGAAGCTCGAGGAAGCGAGAAAGAGTGGGTGAGTTATAGAGGACCACAGAGACACATCAGGCTTAGTCTAGGATTGTTTCCCCACGTGTCCGTATCGACGACTCTTTGCCGCGGTTTATATCTCATGATATATAAATACAAACATATATACACACGCATCTATGTCAGGACTGTTTGGACATTTTGCAGCAAAGCCTCTCCTAGAGAATTCCTGTCAAAGGTATATGTGTGTGTGCGGGCGCGCGCTTAAATGCCTATGTATAAGAAGGCAACTTCATCCCTGGGGATTTGTCATGACTCGATGCTTACGACTTCCAGAGTGTCTGGCGAGTAGGTGAGAAATGGAATGTGCGAATAAATAGTAATAGAGCGAAATCCTTCATACGTGCACTTTGACTACTTGCTTGCCCATGCTTGTTCATTAATTTGTTTGTTTGACGATACGGGAATTCGATTTTAGGACGCACCGTAGATGGCGCTAGCACTTCCACAACGGATGCGCACTTTCCAGAGTACAGTTTCGAAATGAAATATCATGGTATGGGGAATTTTTTCTGCTAAAGAATTGTTGTCTCGAAGTTTATCTACTTTGAAACGCGCTTCGCAGCGAGCTTACGAGGCAAAAACTTATTGTATGGGGAATTTCCTAGGAATCGATATATTTTTTTATACGAAATACATTCCTATATAGGGAATATGTTGCTATATAGGGAATTTATGTATTCCTTTATAGGGTATTTTTCAGCGCTCTGACGCCATCTTCTTATACCGGGTATCCCACTTCAATCATACCTGTACACCTGATTTATCTCGAAAAATACTGCTCCGATCAAGTATTAAGTGTAGTGTCATTTTTAGGGTCCAGAGGGGGACGTTGCAAACACATTTTTATTCCAAAATTCAAAATGACGACGTTAAGATGGCAGACTTGTGTTTTAAAATCAAAACATGACTTTTTTCTTTCACCAAAAAATTGTTGCGGCCAAAACTAACTTCTGTAGGGAATTTTTTTTGATAGCGTTCACAATTTTTAGGCTAGGCATTGTTCACTATTTTGGAGCTATGCAGGATGTACCACGAGGAGGTAAAGTCTTTAACATCCCTAGTGTAAGTGTGCGTGTATGTGTGGTTGTGAGTTTGTTTGGCTTTGTCTGGGTTTGTTCGTTAACTCAACCAAACCCAAATAAGGATAAGGTCATTGCAGGTCGTCACTTCCGTCATCAAACTATCCCAAACAAACCACACGCACACTTACACTACGGATGTTGAAGACTATACATCCTCGTGGATAGCGCTAAAATAGTTAAAAAAGGTGTCCTAACCTGAAAATTATGAACTTTATCCAAAAAAATTCCTACAAAAGTTGTTAGTTTTGGCCAGACAAATTTTTTGGTGAAAAAAGTCGTGTTTGCATTTTTTTTAAATATGTTGGCCATCGTAATGACGCCATTTTAAATTTTGGACCCGAAAATATTTTTTTGAACGTCCCCTTTAGAACTTTAAAAGTTTTATTATAGTCAATACTTGGTCGAAGCGGTATTTTTCGATATCAATCAGGTGTAACATTAAAATAGAACACCCGGTATGTAGAGACCCGTATCCAAAAAATTTTCGTCCCAATTTTTTGTTTTCGAACTAACGAAAACGCGATTTTTTCTTAAGGCGTTACCCCCACTTGTAGCGCAAAAAAAGGCCTTTTTCATGAATTTTTTTAAAGAAAACTACAAAACTTTTTTAATCGATCAATATACCATCTTAAAGAACACATCTTGAAGAACTTTCAGTAATTTTTTTATTGAAAAATATTACATTGCTTAGTGGCAAATGGCCGTCAATGAAATAATGTTTTTATATACACGGTTTGCGGTGACCAACATTGCGGCGAAGTGGATCATCTGAAAAAAAATGCGGATGGATTTAGTCAAATATAAGTATGATCTAGTCTTTAATCGAAGGATTTTAAAAAAGATTCATTTTTCACAAAATGGCGGACAGTCAAAGTTAATGGTTCGATTTTAACGAAAAAAAAACGGCCGTTTTTTGGCTATAAAACGGCCATTTCTTTTCGAAAAAAAATCGAACGATTGAAGACTACATTTTTATGTATTAAATTAGCCTGCAAAATTTCAAGAAGATCGGTTCATTAGTGTTCGAGTAATCTTGGTCACCGACTTCAGAAATGCCATTTTGAGAAAAACGCGTTTAAAGTTTCTCTTTCAACGCTCTTTCAACGCGGATTCTTTTCTTTCAACGCTCATATCTCAGTCAATTTTGTTCGGATCGACTTGAAATTTTCAGGACACATTCTCAGATACTTATACTTCAAAAAAATGCAATAAAAAAATCGATTTTTTACAAATCGCAAGTGGGGGTAACCCCTTAAAAGAAACGGAAAAAATCGCCGATCGCTAGGTGTCCAATTTATTCGCAAGAACTCGAGCCTCATGCCAACATCTCCCGAGCACTTTGGCGCCGGAATAATCTCCCGAGAAAAAAAAAGTAACACCATAATCTCCGTTTTTCATTCTTTTCTCGATGTAGGCCTCGCCTCATAGCCAAATGCAAACGTCCAAACGGCAATAACGCCTATTTTATGCGGTAATAAAAAAAAAAATAATAAAAAGGACGCTGTTCACGGACTCTTGCCGAGGGACTTTTCGATCGTCTGTGCATTACTGGCCGTATCTACTTTTAGCGGGTTTTCTCGCGCGTCGTCGTTCACGAGTGAATAATGACGCGAGAGTGGCCTCTCGTCGTTGGCCGAGCATCGTACGAGATATTTCACGGCCACACTCTCGAGCATCAGAAGCGCAGACTCTCGCGTGTTGCAGCCGGAAGAGATTTCCCAAAACATTGTCAGTTTCCTCGATTCTATCTTTGGACTATTCGCTAGCCCTCGAATAGTCGACCATTGTCTCTCTCTCCGATCGGAACCTCGCGGCCACGCGAATCTTTGCAAGCACGCTTTTCTTTTAACCTCTACTTTATAAGTTCTATGCTCGTGTGGGTGAGTTTACTTGTGCGCGCGTGCATTGATCGAAAACAAATAAACGTGCGATAAATTCTGCGGTTAATGCATGACGGAGGTTTATTTTCTTGAAAAGTAAATTTTCAACATTCCAATCGACTCGACCTGTCAAAGGAAGCTCATTAAAAAAAACTTTTATTATTTCTACTATTATTATTATTATCTTCGTAAATAGTAAATTGTTGCTTCTAATGATTTTACAATAATAATAATAAATTATAAATTATAGCAAAATATGAATTATAAATAATAATAAATCATAAAAATAGTAAACAAAATAATATAAAAATTAAATAAAGTTGGTAGCGCAAGATTTGTTGATTGGATCTATTATAATCGATGATTGCACGTGGCGGTGGAGCAGCTGTTGTACAGCAATGCACAAAAATCCAAACGTACCTGGTGAGTTAGCTAGGATGAAACAAGTGGCGGGAGCGAAAGAAAAAAAATTGGAAATTTATAAATTTCCATTTATATCATTTCTCTCGTCAGGCGACGCGCGAGAACGAAATGGAAGGAATTTCCATTGATGGCAAAACGATTTGAGAAAAAGTCCGCTTTCACCCTTCCCTCGTAACGTGAATGCGAGATGCTCGACGTCTCGTTTCTTCTTTATATTCCGACATTTTTCTCGCCACGACCAAGTTTCGGGATGAAAGATACGCAAATTCGAGAATTCTCATTCTCAACTCCTTCCAGAGCGATCAAGAATAAAACGATGGCTGCCAATTTGCCGCGTCTTGCAAAGAAAAATCCTATCTATATATACTCTCTTTTTGAGGGGTTATGCCTAGTTGTGAAAGTCGGAAAAACACTTTTCTCAAAACCAATGTATTTTGACAGTGAATCTTATAAATGTTCCCCGAAAATGTCAAGGTCTTCGGATCAAAATTGACAGATCACAGGCTGTCGTGTTGACGCCGGTCGGAACGCTCGGAACGTCGATCGAAACTTTAAACGCTTTTTTGTCGGAAGTACATTTTCAAATTCGGTGAGCAAAATGTCTCAAAAAATACTGGATCGATCTTTCTAAAATTTTTGGGAGTTTTTCTAGATGTAGAAATATAGTATTTGATCGAGGGGTTTTATTTACCGATGTATACTTTCGATTTGATGAACGAAAAATGCCAATTCTTTCCACAAAAATCAAGACGCGCACTTTGAACTCGTGCTATTTTTTTAAATTTCATATTTCGGAAATTGATGCGATTAATCATACGATAAACTTATGTTCTAACGAAATTTGTTTGATTTTTCAATATTAGATAGCCTGGTTAAGAAGGGCATTGCTCACTGCAAAAGACGTTTTCAAGAGGTACTTCCCGGATTTCGGCTGTAAATTGATTATATTGTAATTAAGGATGTATTGCTCGTACATTCCCTACCAATAGTGAGTTTCGGCGAGAATTTTGAGTACTTTGCGATGAGAATAAATATAAAATATTCAACGACATTGAAGATGCTAAGAAGATTTCCGGTATAATAATGCAAAACAGTTATAAGTGAATTGTAGAAAAAAAATTGTTTAACAAATGTCCGGTTAACTACTTTTTTATATTATAAAATGAATTCGTAGATTTTTCTGAATAGGTATGATTTTTTAAAGAATTTTCTTTCCATTTTAATTTTAATTTAATTAATTTTAAAAAATGTATGACGAGTCACAAATTTTCAATATGTTTTCGGAGCAATGTTCCATAGTAATTCCAATAAGTGTCTAGGGTATTGAACGAACAGTGTCATAGATACAGCCTCTGAAAAATTCCAAAAACGGGTTTTTCGAAGTAGAGTAGAAGTAAGAAATTTTGTAAATAAATATTATTTACAAAATAACATGCATTCAGAAAAATATCATAATTGATTTAATGTCACAAAAAATCAAGTTTACCGGAGATTTTTTAAACAAATTTTTGTTTAAACAATTTATTTATAAATGTTTGGCATTCTAATTATTCAAAACCAATGATCTTTAATACGGTTGATTTTTTTCAGATTTTAATGTCATCGCAAAGTACTCAAAATTCTCACCGGAACTCACTTTGGTAGGGAATGTATGGGCAATACATCCTTAAATGTTAAATACAAAAACATTACAGTATTCTTCCGATGATACTTTTTCAAATACCTATTTTTTGTTAAAATTTAACATCACGATTTTCAATTTTAAAAACCCAAAAAATGAGCCGTTTTGCGAATGTTTAAAACTAGGAATTACCCGTTAAAACAAAATATTTTCAATCCAATATTTGTGTTTATTAAAAGTGTAAAAATGTTTATAAAACCATTAAAAAAAATTACAATAAAGAAATATGTATACATATACATATGCATATGCATATATATGTGTGTGTGCTATGAACGTAGAAACATTATTCGTGGTCCCCAAAAATAAAATATTTATTCCGAGTGCAGGCGACGTCGTCGTTAAATAATTAATGATTTTTTAAAACCGATTATATTGATGCCACGTATAAAGTGGACTGCGAATGGACAAAACTTAATCGGGACACCGGGGTCGTTCGTGTTTTTTAGGACTTGACGTACGGAGAGGGTGGTCACAACTGGAGAAGCATAATATTTTCGTTGCTGGTGATCGGTCTCGTTATCGCTGGCATCGTCACCGCCATTTATCTTCTAGGGTAAGGCCCTTTTTTCTATCCCCAAGTGGAATAAATAATTTATTATTAATTATTCCTTGCTCCATTTGAAGTTCGATTTTGAAAATATGATTTAATTGCTGTGGAAATAATAATGGTAATAAGAAGAGTAATAAGAATAAAACCAACGACAATAACAAAAAAAAATGTAACTATACCTTACCGTTCCATTATTATTATTATTATTATTATCTCTTTGAAGAGAAAGAACGAAAATAAACGAAAACGAATAACACAGAAATTAATTGACATCACACAAAAAATAAAATAAATAAATTCATCACATGTCAAAATTGTTAAAATAATAATAATAATAATATACCGTTTCTTTATTCTTATTATTATGATCTCTTTGAAGAAAAAGAATAGTAAGCTATTTGTGACAATAAACCAATATTCGTTCTCATGCAACGAATAACACAGAAATTAATTGACATCACACCAAAGTCAAAATAAATAATTTGACATGTCAAAATTGTTCAAATAATAATAACAATAATAACTGGTCGTCAGACAGAAAGGAAGTCTGAATCAATTATGTCAGTGGTCGAATATTCAATGTTTCGTAACGAAATTAACAAAAATTGATATCACTGCAAAGTGTTCCGTTGGTTAAATCAACATGTTTTATTTCGCTCTTCCCGAGCGTAGGTACGTTGATGAGCTTCTTTATTGGAGCGGTAGACGTCTAACATTGGACGAGTGCCTTAGCGGTGATCTTTCACCCCATCGTTTACCACCGGCCTGGATTTCACACGACAAATTTGTCTATCAGGCCGATGACGGTTCTCTCGCTCTGCTCGATACTTCCAACAACTCCGTGTCTCTTCTCGTCTCCAACCACACTCTTGTACGTATTAAAATTATTGACAAAATAATCCGTCCCCAATTACCATTCGAGGATTCGAAGAAGTCTTTCGTTTCAATTTGTTTGAGTTCGATTGCATTCGCTTGGGGGGGGGGGGGGGGGGGGGGGTCCAAAGCCCACCCTTTAAAAATTGCCGATATTCATGGTTTTTTGAAAAGAACATATTTCTTCGCCATTCTTGAGACTTGGGGTATATTTCATTACTACGTTTGGCTGTTACAAGGTATTTTTTTCTTTTATTAACACTTATATGAAACCCAGAGTATGAAAAAAAACGTGAGAAACGTTAAAAATCGATGAAACGTTACACTTCGGAACAAAAATATTGAATGTTCCGAAAAAATGGCTACATTTTGCAATAAAAATACTTTTTAATTTTATTTTCAAAAACATTTGGGGTCATGTTTTGCACAATAAGGTTGTTTATACCAAATTTAATCAGAATCGGTCGATTAGTTTTTTAGCCATACGACACGCCAGTCTTGAGAGTGCGGTTTAGAAGATCGTGCCATACCTCCACCATTTTTGAAGATTAATAAATAAACAATACCATGTGATAGCTAAAAGTAGTAATAAAACATAGTCTCAAGAAAGGTGAAGAAATCTTTTTTTTTAACCATGGGAATCATCAAATTTTTCCTCGCCTAAAAGTATTTCCCCCCTTAAAAATTCCATTCGCGAGGAACTAGAAACAAGTGACAGGTTTGTCGAAATATTGTTTTTTTTTACAAATAAATAGTAAACAATAGGAGTAATTTGAGCAATCGTGGATGGACTGCTCAGTTTTTGTCCTGTGCTGCATGGCGGGAAAAAGCTCTCTCGATAGGAAGCCCACGAAGAGTTTTTTTTTCGTTCGATGTATTGATGTACACTGCCAGCTCTGGAGCTGGGAACCAATTAATTCCGGATGCAATTACTGGCTTTTCTGGTATCACGAGGATACCGACTGTCCCGTTCTATGTCGACACAAAGAGATAACGGACTAATACCTCGAGAACCCCATGTCATGTACATACAGAGCTACCAGATTCAATTGCGTGCAAGTTTCTATCTCGACCTTTCCATCCTCCGTTCCTGCTCGCTCTATCTCCCTCTGGTCCTGCGCCTCTATATCGCTTTCTCATCTCTCTGTTCCTCCAACCCTCTCATACCTTTCTCTCACTCTGCCGTCACCTCCTTTTCTCTTGCAGCTCTCTCTCATCCTCCCTTTACCTCCTTTTCCCTCTCCCCCCTCTGATCCTCCTCTATAAATTTTCCTCACTTACCCCCCCCCCCCCCCCTCTACCTCTCTCTCTCTCCTCCTCTCCCCCTACTGGCTTTGGCACCCTCTCGTTGGTCCGTATCCATGAAACGGCATAACATCGATAATTGATTGGCCCCTCGTTTCAGCGTGGCCTCTAAACTACCCCTTTGTTAGGAGCATTGCTCACGAGTGTGCGAGGCATTGTCCTTTTGTGCTCTCCGTACGACTAAAGGGCTCCCCGCATTTTGCCTGTGACGCAAAGGGAAAACTCTGCTACAAGTTGGACAGCCCTTCAAAGTCGTTTTTTTTCTTCATATAGTAGAGTTGTGCCTAAGATGACATACTTTTTCTTTGACGATAAATATTTGAACAAATCACGTCAGATAAATGCAAAGCCAAGCGTATATGCATAGAGGGTTATTATTATAATGAAATAGAATCAGTTTCGGGCCATTAGTTACTTAAATAAAAAACCACATGTAGGTCAACGCGTGTAAGACGACATACTTCAGTTTGACAAGGAAATGTTGTGAGGTCGATCTCTCCGATTTCGTTGAAATTTTCCATGCTTGTAGAATGGGTAAAAAAGGCGACACGTATTTTTTTATATCTGCGAAACCCGATTTTTGAGGGATCAAACGCAGCCTCGAAAACAGGGGTGTTTTTCGTTTTTCGTCGATAACGTTATCGTTGTCATCTCCGATGTAATTTTTTTCATATTTCGTACCGTTAAAACGTTATCGACGAAAAACATCCAAATTTTCGAGAGTGCGGTTCAACCCTTAAAAATCGGGCTCCGCAGATATAAAAAAAAACACGCGTCGCCTATTTTTACCCATTCTACCAGCATGTCAAATTTCATCGAAATGGGAGAGATCGACCTCGCAACGTTTCCTTGCAAGATGACATCGTATGTCATCGTACACACTTCGACCGAATAGTGCTTAGATTCGTTGATTTCTAGGTTAAAGGTTAGTTCATAGTGACGAATATTTACCGAAACATTGTTGTAGTGACGATGAAGTGTTGCCTACGGCAGGTTAAAACATTTGGATGCTAAAAGCCAACCCACTAGACTCTTCTTTACAGCTTTAATGGTCTTGGTGATATGTTGGTTGTGACAGTTGTGACCAGCTCTTACGTGTCGAGGTTCGTTGATAATAGCCAGGCACCCAATAACGATAAGCCAAAAAATCTGATTTCATATCCGGTTTCGTACGCAGCAGGGTAAGATGACATAGTCATCTTACCCCGACGCCTGATATGTCAACTTACCCATAAGTGAATGCAGATTTCGTTCATTTGTTGCGACAAAATCTTTATAGCTAGAATATCCGTTGTGCAGTATTTGTGGAGTACAATAACCCTAGATTATGAATAAGTTGGTTCAACTGGAAAAAATCTTACCCGACGGGTATTTTCAGCCCCAGATAATGACGTGGTGAGTTTTGCATTTCAATGTCACAAAAATATTTACTACGTAAAAGCTCGCGTTCACTGACGACTAAACTAGATTTCGCGTCTAGCGACACTTGTTGGCCGACCATAGAACGTTATCGTTACTCTTATAGCGCGAATATTTGAAAAGCCATTGAGGATGTATCGTCTTATCAGACTGTCATCTTGAGCAGAACTCCCCTACAACGTAAACCCATATTGTACTCGATCAAAGTTCCCCTAGGTGAGAAATGCTAGCTTTTTTTTACTTAACGAATTCTCAGCAGTACACGGTCCTTCGTCTGGCAATTGGACGTTGACTGTGAAAATTTCAAGTCATTCGGTTCAGTAGTTTGGGAGAAAAATGCGAAAAACTTTACTCGCCCCTTCATCGAGAACGAGTATCGTTTCGCCTGAACAGTTGTGACGACGAATTTCCGAGCTCGATACTTCTCCGCGCTTACACAATGAGAGACAATGAGTTGACACTTCAGCCAACAAAAAAAGGCGCCATCCACCAAAATTAATCGCCAATGATAGAGAATTTCACACCTGTTGGCCAGCCTCATTCCTCGTACACGTATACATTGGAGGTCGTACGTTTCATGGGGATATGAGACCGCGAGAGAGTCATTCGCGTTATTGGGGTAGAGGGGCCAGCGAGGAATTGCATTAGGGGTTGCTGTGGTGAGTTTTCGCGTCGTCACACGAGCCAAAATGACATGTGCCAGATGCATTTTCAGCCTTGCCATTTTGTGCCACGCTGAATATTCCAGGAACGTGTGTACAGGCTCCGCGGCCTGTCTACACAATAGCGCATTTGTATTCGATCGAAAATTCGGATATTTCGTTGGCTCACGCTTTCGAGCTAAATTCCAGCCCAATTTTCATACGAAGACGTGCCTGGACATTCTTGTATACTTTTTATTTTTTTTTACCTCACTTTCGTTTTGTTCGAATATTTTCATCCGCCCTCCCCGTCTTCTCGAGGAATTCTCGATAGCGGGGCGTCGACTTTTTATCGGAAGTTGGGAGCTTGAATGTTCATTGTTCACTAACGGAATTTCAGCGGCGAAAAATGTGAGGAATGCCTTCAAAGAATACATATTTACCAATACGGGCCAAATTTTTCACTATCCTCGAGGGAAATAAAAAATTTAAAAAAGAATACGTGCTTGCTGAAAAATGCGTCCCTCCACGTCCCAATGTTCGAATATTCCCCACACCTCGTTCCTTCGAGAGAAAGAAGGAAACTTTTGAAATGATTGAGAATCAAGGGAATGCGCAGGATTGCAAATTTTAGCTTCGTTCCTTCCTTCCTTTCAACGATTTTTTTTTAATTTACGGTTATTTGGCTTCCAGGAGTACTTGCATTATTTAAAAGTGAGTTTTTATGGAATTCATCGCTACCGGATGTTTATCGGCTTATGGGAAATTTGTATCGAGTTCTGGTGTATATTACGGATAATTAAATTGATTGGAATATGTGTGTATATATATATATATATATATATATATATATATATATATATATACACACAAGGTGTCCCTCTTATCTCTGCCACCCGAAATAACTCGGTAATTATCGACGTCACAAAAAAATGTTCCGAACAAAAGTTGTACGGTGTGAAGGGGGCCATCAAATACGACCAACTTTTTTTATTTCGGCGGAGGCGCTGACGCACAGTGAATGTCACCTCCACTTTTTTAAATGGAATGGTACATTTTTTTCAACCATCTTGTGGAGCACCTCAAGCCGCATGAAAATATTAGGGGGCAAAGTAGTTCAAGGTTATTGAAGGTCAGTATCGATTATACAAATCTAAATAGGTGACCTTGAACGACTTTGACCCCCTAATGGTTTTTATGCGGCTTAATGGGCTCCACAAGATGGTTAAAAAAATGTACCATTCCATTTAAAGAAATGGAGGTGACCTTCACTGTGCGGCAGCGCCTCCAACGAAATAAAAAAAATTGAGTGTGTGTGTGTGTGTGTGTGTGTGTGTGTGTGTGTGTGAGTAAATATATAAGTTCCTTAATTATATAATTAATAAAATTACATATAAAATTAGTCTTTAACAAAGTAATAACTTATACTACTTACATAAAATTTATTTGAATGTATATATATATCTTATTATGTGTGTATATATACAAAGCTACTGGTTATTGGCCACGATACCATGACAAGGTTGTAGAACATGGTTCCCGCTATCAAACAATCTAGTAATGCTTTATACAATAGTGAACCATTTTTCGAGATATCATTTTTTTTTTTCAGTGACGGGTAGACAACTTTAATTTTAATTATTTTTTAAGCTGTTGAATCAAACTGTTTTATTATTTGTAGTTTGAGGACATACTAACAAAGAATTATCAACAATAAAATAAGAATAATTATTAGACTTGAAAAGTTTTGGACCCCTAATGAAAAAATGTTAGCCGATTATTCTTATTTTGTTGTTGATAATTCTTTGCAACCGTGTCCTCAAACTATAAATAATAAAAAACGTTTGATTCAATACAACAGTTTGTTTTCATGAATTTTTTAAGTTAAGTGAGGGCTAGGCCACTTAATGAAAAGAATGAAAATAATATCTCGAAAATGGTTTACTTTTCGGTAAAGCATTACTGGGTTATTTGATAGTGGAAAACATGTCCTGCAAAAAATTGATTTCGGAAACTTTATTATACATACGTTTAGGTGGAGACATTTTTTTTTCATAGTTTTCCAATTGAAAATGCCGGCGTCTAAGTCCAAAACCGCAGAGTACCTCTCATGCAGATTTGAATGAAAACTCCCACCTGCGTGCATAAAAATCACATGAGTAATTGTTTATAAAAAAAAAATTAAGATCTATGGAGAATGCATCTGAGATGATACGTTTGAAATTTCAAGCAAATCGGTGCATATTTTTGTGAGTCACCTTTCCAGCCAGTTAAAACAAATATGATTTCAAGAAAAACGCATTCAAAATTTAAACTAACATTTAGCGATGATAATGTCCATTTTTCTTCGATTTGCAATCCCAGCACCATACATTTAACCTTCCGAATCGACATTGTCCTTTTCTTTTTCTTTTCTGAAAATTAAAAAATCTCCGAGTAGCTTTACCTCTTAAAATGAGGTAAAGCTACTTAAAATGTATTCGCACATATCGCTTTTCTGAAACAACTTATAGAAGAAGCGGATAATATTTTTGCAGACTACTTTATTCGATAATTGATTCGAAATCATAAACAATCGATGTCAATGTTAATATAGATAGTTTATGTTAGTAAGAACCCCTGGAAATGGTCCAGAAAAAGTCAGGTGTGCATATCATTTTTTTCACTAACTATATCTATATATATATAGTATGTCAAGAAAAAATGCAATAGAGGTATTGTATTTTTGTTGTGCTTGATAGCTCGATCTCTTGCGGTCGTGTGTACACGGATCGTTGCGTTTGTAAGCAAAAGCAAAGAGCTTTCCCGTTATATGTATGCTCCTTTGTCAAAAGCTTTACAGAAGAGGGATAAAGCAACACGAAAGAGAAAAAGAGAGTCGGAGAGACACATGCACCGAGTGATCGATCTTAGTCTCCGAACATTCTGTTGAGACGCCATCGAAGCAGGGAAAATGAAAATAAACTCGAACGTAATCGACAGACGAAGAAGATGAAAGCACAAAAAAGGGAAAAACGCATTAAGGGGTTATGCCTAGTTGTGTAAAGGTCGGAAAATCACTTTTTTCAAAACCAATATATTTTGACAGTATATCATCTCATAAATGTTCCCCGAAAATTTCAAGGTGATCGAATCAAAATTGACAGACTTATAGGCTGTTACGTTGACGCCTCTCGAAACGCTTGGAGCGTTCTTCGAAACTTTAAGGGGGGAGATACCTCTAGACGAGGAAAAGATTTGCTGATTTTCATTATTTTTTTGTTTAAGGAAATATTTCTTTACCATTTTTGAGACTTGGCGTGTGTTTTATTATTACTTTTGGCTGTTACATAGTATTTTTTAATTAATCTTTAAAAATAGTGTAGCGATGTCACGGTCTTCTAAACTGCATTTTCAATACTGGCGTGACGTACAGCTAAAAAAGTAACTGAACGATTATTCTGAAATTTTATATAAATCTTTCTAACCTTATCGTCTAAAACATAACCCTAAATAATTTCGGAAATAAAAAAAAGTACAGAAAAATATCTCAAAGATTTTTTGAGATGTAAAAATATAGTATTTCATCGAAGGATTTTTCTTCGCCAAACAGGCGCCATTTTTTATTTTTTCGATATTTCGAGAATTCCTTTGATTAATCATAGGAAAAACTGATATACTACCGAAATCTGTTCGATTTTTTACATTAGATAACCTGGTTCAGAATGGCATTGTTCAATGCAAAAGACGTTTCCGACATCGGCTGTACATTGGTTATAATTAAATATTTTTACTCAAACAAATTACAGTATTCTTCAGGTGATACTGTTTCAAATATCCAATTTTAGTAGAAATATATCATCTCGATTTCCTATCAAAAAATTCCAAAAATGAGCTGTTTTCGACTGTTACAACCAGCTAACTTTCGACTAGTTACAACGACCTATTACCGATTGGAGCTTCGAAAAATTTGCCTCCCTGGAGAATTCCGTTTTATGTACTTTTCGTTAATTTGTACTCAAATTTTCAGGCGAAAATGGACGGCTCTTGAAATTGAAGCGGGCAAACTATAGAATAGCCGAGTTCAAAGAGTCTGGGTTTGTGAATCACCCGTTTCCTGGACGAATTCCAAATTCTCGATTCTCCAATACCCCTGCAAGGAGCTCTAGTCCAAGTTGATTCTCATTTCCCTCATCTCCCTTTTTCGGAATTGAATCAATAATTTTGCGACTCTTTCATCAAATTTGCAATCCCAATGAAGCAATTTGTATTCATTCTGCGTATGTTTTTTTAACCACTATTCTGCGAATTATCTTGCAATTGGATTTTACGATGGGATAGGTAAGAAGAATGCAATTTGGAGTCGTTTGATTGGGAGAACGAATAATTGCAGATCAATTCGGAAAGCTTTAGGGTATGCAATAATTTCTGTCGTGGGCAGCGGATGGTCGGGTTGGCATGAAATGTCTCATATATGCGGATACAGCAAACCCTTGAACAGGGGTGAGCGATATATACGTCTGTCTTTCTCTTTGATATATATACGCTTTCCAATCTCCTACTCTTCTTTCGAGTCAGGGAGCGGAAAACGCGGATGGAATATGTATAGATATGGAAGTAGGAAATTCCGCGGGACCAGCACATCGATCGGTTCGACGATCCGTGCCGGTACTCACGTCACTATGCGCGAAGCTCTGTATGGGAAAATCCGAGACCGCAAAGACGTGAAACAGAATGGCTTATGTAATAACGTTACAAACGAGCGAAACGTAAATGTAGTGGTTTTAAAACACTTTCGTTGCAGTTTCACAATTTTTTAAATCTTTATACTTCTTGAAATGTAATCGTTATTGTGTACTATGAAATTTAACATTTTTTACTATTTATTATAATTTTTAAAAAATTTGTTGATTCCTTTCGTACGCCCTTAAGGATTCAACGTCACCCTTACACTTCTTACACCCTACTCGTCACTTAATTATTTCCTGTATTTGTGTGTTGCCCACAGTCAATCTTTTTCAATTAATTAAGGTATTTCATTTTCACGAGGGCAAAAGGAAACCTTGGGAAACCTGTGTCTATATCGTTGGCTGTTTTTTTTTCAATTCTGTAATAATTTTGAGATTTTTTCTTTCAACCCTTTCATCCCCCGTAATGTTTTACAAAACGGAAACGACGAATTCGGAAAGAATTGATTAATGTATTGAATCTCCACGAGGGTACAGGGTAACTACGGAAAACTCGCCTCGAAACCGGCGTCTCATTTTTAAATTCAACAATTATTTAGAGAATGTTTGTTCCCACCCCTTTTTCCATCCCTATGAAAGTTTTATAAAACAGAAACGGTGCATTTGAGTCTTGTTGCGGCCCAAAAAATTGGGAAACTCGTATGAAAGAAGACTAACGCAGTGAATAATTTGACAATGACTTTTTCGCAGAGGCAGCTCAATGTTCAGGGATACCAGTGCAGCGTCGATTTACGCTACGTACTTTTCAAGCACGATGTCAAGCCGGTAAGCATCAGCGAATAAAATGCAAACGCGAAAGCGTAAATTTATATATAAAATAGTTAACAGCTTCGTAGAGCGGCAGGTAGAAAAAAAATTATATCCTCCCATATGCTCTAACTAAATGGACGCTACACCCTGATTTAATTACGCTTCAGCAAAAATGCACGACGGTTTTCCGGAACTGCAAAGTGCGTGGGAAAATCCTCCGAAAGGCGTTTGCATTTTTGTTGTATCACCAAACAGGGTGTCGACACTGTAAATGCGAAAACTTGAACAGTAAAGTTCGAGGCTTCGTAAAGAAATTAGAATTTCAGTGAGCATGAAAATCGTAGTGCACATGAAAACAGTTTTAGTTTCCAGGATGTACCATTTTTACTTCCATCAAATCCTTTTTTAAGCATAAAAGTAATCAATTACTGGGTTCAAAATAATGTGTGACCTAATTTGGAACAGCGTGTTCATAAAGATTATCATATGTCATGAGGTTTTGTTTTATTTATTTGTTGAAGAATGTTATTTTTCGGTTGTTGTGTTGAGTTGGCATTCAGAACCTTCCGTTAATAAGGATGGCCCAAGGAGGAATGTAAAGGGTCGCGGAAACCGAGTAGAGGGATCCCTTCACCAGAGGTTTCCTCTTTGAACAAGTTCTAGATTTTCCGCTGGCGAAGTTATTGCAACTACAATCCAGCCACCCTGTGTACATGCGTATTGCCAAGAGACCAGGCGGGTAGTTTAGCTCGCTGGCCCGGACGATTTTCCAGTGTCGACGTCCTTCATCCCTTTCCCAAGCGGGCGCATCCCACTAACGTTCTTGTCCTCTGGTGGAAACCTCGCTGCTTCGCATTCCTTAATTTTCGCCGAAAAAAAAATAAATGCTAGAGTATTGCCGTGTACGAATTCTCGCGAGACGGCATGGTGCAAAATGGAGTTTGCAGTCCGTTGAATCCAAGAGATCGCAGATGTTCTTCGTTGGTTCTTGATAATTTCTTCAATCCATTTCTATTTCGGATTTCGTGGAGTAGAGTTTGAGGGTAGGGTTGATGAACTGAATATCAGGTGAGCTAGTGATTGATTATGGGGTTGGACATGAACGACTCAGACATGGTCTGATGGAACGGGATCGATTGATGGTCTGCAGAACTATAAGAAGATCATTCACGAAAGTTCCATTCTAATAGACCGACGGAAATGTGAAATGTCTCGAGTCTTTGTGCTGTTTGGTGTCGAAGAACCCAAGGAATAGTCGAAAGATGTAGAAGGCTTGTAGAGGAATGCGAAATATTGATTTTTAGTTGCTTAGAAGTTCCATCATGATCAAGACGAAGCAGAACGGAAGGATGCTGCCTTCTACACAGTTCGAGTTCGTAGGACCAAAGGAATAATGGAGAGAGTTGGAACCCAATCATAGCAGGCTAACCCGCATTGATCATTGGGCAGTGGAAGAGTTCTCCAGTCATCCACAATTCCAACCCGTTAAATCAAAGGGTCCATATAAGACTCTGAAGCCGATACTAAACGAACCGATACAGGGTAGTCCAAGCTCTCATTGATGATGAGGAAGAGATCACTAGCTTTCTAGAATCCCAACCGGATTCATTCGACAGCCCGTGCATTGATCCGAAGCCAATGGGTGCTCTATCTTAATAAAGCGAAGGAGCAATAAGCAGGTCTAAAATTCTTGTGGGATTCAAATTAGTTGGAACAAAGAAACAGTGGAGAAGGCTATAACCCACATCCGGCTAAAATAATTGATTGTAGGGCAGTGGAAGAGTTGATCAATGCCTAAAAGTTCCACGCTCATCAGTCAAACTCCTTCCACACTGCAAACCCAACGACCTACTGAAAGGATCATAAGATTCGAAGCACCTTCCCTCTAATCCAGCTGAACCTTTCGACTTGCAGTAGCTTCCAAAAATCCCACTGGTGCTTCCAGCTCCCTGATCTGTTATGCAACCAGTTATGGTGTTTCGCCAAATCCACCAATGGCTACAGCCCTTGACCCGACACGATATCCCAAACCCAAACGAAAAAAGCATCAAGAAATCTTGTTTGTTGGCTTTGAATAAACTGCGCGTCCGTTTAAGGAATTCACGTGGAATGTAAAGCCGATGTCGAGGGAGAATGCGCACGACTTAGCCGACCTACTCTCGTGAATGAGCTCTCTACGGGCGGTTGACCATGCTGGCCATATCCATGACGGAAGGGGCAGGGGGTTCGTCGATAAAGAGGGTAGAAACCCCCAGCTATACGGACGGCCGCGCGTGACGTCAACAGCCCGGTTCAACAACAGCTAACTTCGGCCCCTTTCGGATCCATTCACTGTTGCAGCCAACCCGAGGCATTTGACGAACCTAGCGCGCACTCTAATCCTAAAAAACTTGGAGACTTTTCTTTACGCGGAAATCGACGGAACCCCTGCTGTATTTTGCAATATCCCTAATGACGTTTCCGTTGAAGTATGCGACGTGGCGAGGGTCCGGGGAAAAAGGATTGCCGAACAAGTAGCTGTCCTGAGAAATGCGGGGTTGGGTGGGAAGTTTTCCCGGCCTCGGGCAGGCTCCTCGCATCCCCCGTGTTTACAGGGTAGTTTGCATATATTTGCCCCATTCGAGATTCTCCGGCTGCCGAAGGAGTTTTCCGTTTAACCATTTTTTTTACTTCGTTTTATTTTCCGCTGTATTCTGTTCCATCTTATCTCGGCGATCCTTGCCAGGAAGAAGAGGCATTTTTTCACCCCCGGTACACGTGGGTCCGGAGAGCAACGCACGGAACATACATACACACTTGGCAACACCGGAAAAGCATCGCGGACATGTATAACGACGTGATCAAGCGCACTTTAAAGTCGTTTAAGGCGCGCTACGTGATTTAAATTTTCTCAGCTGAGGTGAAAGGCAGCGGGCTGAAGGGAAGCTGGAAGAGGCAATGGAGATGAAGAGCTTCGTGCCGCGAGCACGCCTACGTCTGTCGCCGTATTGCTCCTTCCGCAACATTCCACCCTTCGACCTCTCGCGTTCCTTACGACGAGACGAAAAATTGCCTGGACGCCCCTCAGGCTCGGAGGTGACAACTATACATTTTCCGCCTCTCCGTACTCATCCCCTTGAACATTTTTTGCTTACTATTTGCATCAAGGACTTTCCGAGCAACGAGTTTTATTTTCCTACTAATGGCCCAATGTAAACGCCATTCAACTTGTGTTACACGTGATGATCGTTCCATTTGATTCGACTTGGGAACTGGAGACCTCTCCCACATCATCAAGAATACTCCGAGCTCTCAAGCTTTGGCTATTCTGTATCAGTTTCATAGTCTTCTATGGATCCTTTGATTAAGGGGGATGGGATTGAGAACGGCTGGAGTACCCTTGCACTGGTCATTGATCAATGAGGATTAGCCTGCTATGTTTGGGTTCCAGCTCTCTCCGTTATTCCTTTAATCCAACGGACTCGAACTGCGTAGAAGGCAGCATCCTTACACACTGCTTCTTCTTGATCAGGATGGAACTTCTAAGCTAACTAAGAATCAATATTTTGGATTTCTCTACGAGACTTCTACATCTTTCGACTATTACTTGGGTTCTTCAGCCCTAAACGGCACAAGGACTCGAGACATTTTTACAGTTCCTGCGGTCGATTGGAGTGGATTTGTCATGAATGATCTTACAGTTCTGGAGACCATCAATCGATTCTGTTCCAACAGTCCATTCCTGAGGTGTTTATGTTCACTTCCGCAACATTCCATCCCTCGAACTCTTGCATTTCTTACGGCACGAGGGCAAATTTCTTGGACGCCCCTCAGGCTCGGAGGCGATAACTGTACGTTTTCCGCCTCATCACACTCATCTCCTTGAACACATAACATAACTTGCGTTATACCATGTGATGATCGTTCCACTTGGTGGGTACTGATGTAATAATCTTCGTGAATTTTCCACCGTCGAGTCACTGGTACACGAGGCTTGATACTTTCCGGGTTTCCATGCATAATATCATTGGTTATCATGTTTAAGATTATTTTTCTTCGAATGCCAGTGTCTTGTTACCTACGATGGTCTTCTTGGCCCCGCTGGGTTTTGATGAAAATCTATTACAGTCGAAATCGTTTGAGGAATGTTGATTTTTTCGGTACTGATATAGATTAAATATTGTTTTAGGTATTCCGGCACACTTTTACTGCGCTCTACACGGTCTACGACGTCACCAATGAGTGAGTAATCATTTTTGGCTCTATCTAGCTATTCTTTATGTGTGCCAAGTAATAGCCCCGGCCTATGTCGCTTGACATGGAAGATCACCGCAGCTGCTCATCAACCGCGCGTCTACTACTCTCAATTCTGTAAACTCCTTATAGTTTTTCAATCTCTGAGGCTGTAACCTCGCATAAGTCTCTACAAAGGTCCCATCACCAAATGGCTGATAACCAATTGAATGTTCGCAACTGATACGTTCGATTCCTCGTTTACCAATGGGTGTTCCATTCTTTTGTTTCACAAAGTCATCACACACCCATTCGTCTTCAAGCATCGCCAAGAATCCAGCACACGCGTCTTCAATACGCCGCATGGTTGGGCAACACAACGGCCCTTCTCATGATATCCGACAACGATATTTACATGAGGCCGGGGCCTACGTTCCCGGAGGACAAGAAATTAACGGACACGGGTGTTCCCGGTGTAATTTACAACGGGGTGCCTGACTGGTTGTATCAGGAGGAAGTTTTACCGAGGCCCGAAGCCATTTGGCCAAGTGCTGACGGTTCCAAGCTCATTTACGCTACGTTCAACGACACCAAAGTCACAACTCTGGAATTCCCGTGGTTCGGGAGTCTCGTCGGTCAGGATGGAGCCAGCTCGAGTCCCTTGGGTGCTGCAAGCCGGGGCACTTTTCCACCGTCGAGATCGATCAGATATCCGACACCGGGATCACCCAATCCCGAAGTTGATCTCTGGATGTTGGATCTCAAAGACAAATCGAACAAGAACGCGACCAACGCTTCGACACTGACGCGGATGAGGCTGAAACCACCGACTGTTCTTGATGGCCAGTGAGTAGTTTACAAGAGGATGGCTTAAGCCTCCAATCTTGATAACGTTAGGCAGCATCTTTGTTTGAAGGACCATCTGGTGGAGAAACTTCTTTGGGAAAATTTGATGAATGAATCAAAGTTCATTGTTGTCTGAGTCTGTTAGGGTTTGATTTTCTGCCATTGTATGCTGCTCAATTACCAGTTTTAAGCAGACGAGCTCTTGACAAGCATTGCTGCATCGAAGACTAATTGTCCTTGGGTTCTGATCGCAGAGAATTCTATCTGATATCCACCGGGTGGATTGGTGAAAGCTCGAATCAAATAGCCGTTGTCTGGATGACGAGAACGCAAAATCTCTCGGTCGTGTCGACGTGCCAAGCGCCTTCGTGGGAATGCACGGAAACACATTCCGAAAGAGCACCGGAGGGTCAATGGTTGGACGCTCAACCACATCCCATTTTCGCCCCGGACGGTGACAGCTTTCTCCTGCTTGCGGCCGTTCAGGAGGGCGGTCAGGAACACTTCACTCACATCAAGCACATAACGTTGACGCAACAGAGGATAGCGGTTTTGTCGCATGGTCGATACGAGGCAAGTGTGTCCGGTCACGTAACCTTTGCGAGGGAGAAATGGGAAGTTGTCTTAGCTCAAAGTATCCATTGGAATCTCCCTAATTGGAAATCCTAATTTGATCCTGTTGAATCTAATTCTATTAATCCAAAATGCTGATGACGTTCTTTTCAGACTTCGTTTTTTTGCCTTCTTTTCGAACTGCCCTAAAAAATCAATATTATAATTTCATTCTGATGGAAATCGGGCGATTTTTTTAATCGAAGCAATTGAGTCTCATTGGTTATTGTTGGGCCTAATCCCGTTGTTGTCACACAAATCCTAAAGTGTTTCGAAAATAAAGATTAGCTCTGGGATGTTGTGGTGAGAATAGGAGAGCTGAAAGAGAGCTTGTTCTTCCACTTGTCAAAATTCCGATTAGTTTGATTGTCCAGGTAAAATCAGAACTTAATTATCCGGATCTCGCTCTGCTGCAATGTGCGATATCAAGCTTTGTAGAATGGGCATCACTACTTGTTTTTTTAGTAGTGACTTTTACTTTTCCATTCGCCGAATGCGAATCTTCGGCCGCAAAGTCTGCTTGATCAAGATCCTGTAGCTCATTGAACCGAGCAGCTCAGGTTCTCCAGCTTATCCCACGATCGTTGATCATCGACTAACGGCCCGATGTTGTCGATTTCGGGCACTGCAGGTTAGCGAGATTCTTGCCTGGGACACGAAAGCTCACCTAGTCTATTATCTCGCCACGAGAGAACGGAGACCCGGGCAGAGGCATCTCTACGTCGTCAGGGATCCAACAGCCGATGATCCTCGTCGTTTGGAGCCTCTCTGCGTAACCTGCGATCTCGGTGATGTACTCTGGAGTAGTAGATTCTATTACACGAATTGCACCCACTTTGGTGCATCGGTGAGCCCGCCGAGTGACAACACATCGACGACTACGAATGTCCAGGGCTATTACGTGTTGCATTGCGAGGGTCCTGGCCTACCGTTGGCCGGCGTGCACACGATGTCCAATCACAAAATGGTACGAGTGCTCTACGACTCGAGGATACAGCGAGCTGACAGATTGTCCCAGCTGGCGCTCCCCACGAGGCGAAGTTTCGAGGTCAGTTACCGGTCGTTTGACCTTTTTACCTTTCTCAACCTTCTCTTCCTTCTTTTCTTTCTCATTGGAGAAAATGAAAACTTCAACGTCATCTTAGACATCAGCCTTTCTCCCTGAGCTAAACAATTTTGAAAAACCAACTTGTTTTCCCACAACGAGTATTACGGGATGCTGTAGAAGACCAAAAGTGGTGCTCCAATTGCGCGACTATAATAGGTTATCCGCACTGATCTCAGGTTCCTCTTCCGCAAGGCTGGCGAGCTCAGGTTCAGCTGCTGCTGCCGCCCTCTTGGCGGGAGGAGCTTCGGGATGCGGCGTTTCCGGTGTTGGTCGAGGTAAACGGTCGTCCCGGAAGTGAGGCCGTCACGGACAAATTTCGTATCGACTGGGGCACTTACATGTCCAGTCACAATGACATCGTGTACGTCAGGCTCGATGTTAGGGGTGCTCGTGGCCAAGGCAAGAGGGCGCTCTTTCGTAGGATCGGAGGTGTCGAGGTGCAGGATCAATTGACGGTGCTTCGACACCTTTTGGACACCCTGAAGTACCTGGACGAGTCGAGGGTCGGGGTTTGGGGCTGGGGATACGGCGGTTACGTGACCGCCATGGTACTTGGCAGTCAGCAGAATGTCTTCAAATGTGGAGTCGCCGTGAATCCGATCGCTGACTGGTTGTACTACAGTGAGTATTTCTTTGTCCTCCTTGTCTTCAGGCTTTTACTCTCTCATTTTTTTCACTTTAAACTCATACTTGCCACTTCGGTATTCTCGATGCCTCATTTTCCAACACAATGGGCCACATCATTTGGTATTGTTTCAGTTATTTTTTCCGCTTTTAACCTGGATGCTGATCTGAATTGTAGATTCCGCTTTTACGGAACGAGTACTGGGTGCGCCAGCTGAAAACTACAAGGGTTACGTGGAGGCCGATTTGACTCAACGTGCGAGATTAGTACCGAGTCACAGCCTCTTTCTTCTACACGGTCTAGCCGACCTCACAGCGCCTTACACGCACGGCATTGCCTTCGCCAAGGCTCTGTCCGAAGCGGGAGTTATCTTTAGGTACCAGGTAAGAATCTGTGATCGAAAGATCTACACGTGCATGTTAGGGTGATGGAAACAATTGACTATTTTTTTCGAAATGTCCCTATTCTGTAGTTGGCCGTGCGGAAAATTGACAGGGCATTCCTCATAAAAATAAGGGCCTTTAAGGGCTTATTTGAGGCTTTCCTTATCAGGGAAGCCTCAAATAAGCCCTTGAAGGCCCACAATAGGGCCAGGTTTGGGCATTATAGGAAACGGACCAGTATACATAGCTTGGACTAAATCGTTTGTGGTATTTTAATTACTACACTCAATTATTCGGTAATAGATAAAAATAGGATAAAAACGTGAGGGCATTAAAAATGATTATATATTACATTTACAAATCCTTCAAAAAATTACATATTATTCTTATTGCCTCACTGACTCATGAAGTGATGCCAGCGCGTATGTTTGAACAATCCCATTCGGTTTTTTTTACATTTTTATAGTGACTATTTTTCGCCGAATACTTTTATTAAAAATTATTTCTTCCGAAGATTTTGATGATAGTTTCCACTCATGAACTTTACCCGATTGTGTAGGATAAGTCAATAGATCGGTTTTCGTTTTCCAGATATTACCTTCCAACAAAAAAGATTCTAGACATTGATTGGATCCCAATATTTTTCTAATTTCTACTACACATCCATTGCTTAAAAGCACAACGTTATTTGGCGCGGTAGTGCTAATTATAGTGCTATTATTAAAAATCAATTTTTCAGAAATTATTTTGTTGGCTTTAATGAGCTTTTTCGTAACTGAAATTTCCGAGGAATTTCTCTTGGCCGCTCAAAGAAATTGTCTTTTTCATTCTGTCTGCGACAAAATTGAACCAGATACCTATTTGGACTTGCAATAGAACGTTTTATTTTTCCAAGGTAATTTTCGAAGGGGAAGCAATTTATTTTGCTCAAGTTGCATCGAAAATTATCAACGTCATCTACTTCATGGCAAAACAAACACCTACACTGACAGAGAAATTCTATTGATATTAACTAACCGCGTCTATTCGATTTGTTTAAATTTGAATTATCTAGATTTCCCGTGGAATCACATTTTTCTTATTGCATTCCATCATTGGAATTATTTATTTTAAATATATTTATTTATTCAAATCACAATCTATTTAATATCGTCCAATAACTAAATATCTTATTTAATCCTAATAAATCTGTGATTCGGTTGCATCTGTTCAGAAAACAATTTACTTGAATTCGCTAAAAGGATCCATTGGATTTTTAAAATTTTAATTAAATAGAATTTTCGTAGAGTCAACCATTTTTCTATTTAATGGAACTAATGGTCTGTCTTTATTGCAACACTCATATCAAAGGGGTGGGGGGGGGGAGAGAGGGTGGAGAGAGAGAGAGGAATTATTATATATATATATATATATATATATATATATATATATATAGGTTATGCGCATGTTATTCGATAAAACTCTCTAATTGTCACAATGATATTAACTAATTGATATAGTTTATGTGATACAGTATATAATTATAGGAACTAATTTGGTCTCTTATGCTATATCTGCGACTAAGATGTTCTAGCACTCGGTATCATAGGGGCAGCGTGCGTAGCTATGAGTAGATAGGTACTAGGTTCAATACCCATATGGGTAAAATATTTATTTAAAAAAAAATCATTCCGAAAGGCCAGGGCATGACGGATTACGATACAAAATCGTTGTGGTAAACTCTCAATTAAGTGCTTAATTTCATTTTGGATTTATGAAATATTTTACGCACATAGTACACTTAGATTTACAGGGCACATTGTAAGCAAATAAAGATCCATTTGAATCGAATCTTTATTTTTTTTTGTATATATGATATTTAAAAAGAATAGCTGAAACGAATAAAAAAATATATTTGAAGCAAATACGATCGTAGTAGGCCGTGAGCCACGGAAAAAACCTATCTCATTTAAATAGATTCTGTTTAAATAAATAAAACAATTGGCAGTGTATCGTGACCTTATATAAACGGACACATATATGCAGAAACACATACATTTACACACACGTGAGCATATCCATTGACAGGGATAACTTATGGGCACACCATGGTTTACATAAGGCGTCGATCAGGCATCCTTGAAGTCCCTCATTATTTTGCCTTTAATGGCCCTCAGTAGCAAAGTGTGACCGGCCACTAAGGGCCCATGTGAGGCTACCCGATTAGGGCCCTGTTAAAGTTAGGGAAATTCTATATGGGCCCGACCAAAGCCCTAGTTCAATTTCCGCACGGGTGCGGTAAGGAGAAATGAGACGCCTGATGAAATATGAGCCCTTTATGTGATTATTCAGAGGTTGCTCGTCGCGATTTTCTATTTTTCACGATAACATCGAAAACACTTTGCTTGATACTTTTGAATTTTGTAACTCGCCGACGGGTGAACGTACGACAATGCTTAAGGCATTTTTGTCCGGAATTGAACGGTCTATAAAAAAGCTCTGTGGTCGTTTTGTGATAAATCTACCGTTTCAAAAGTTATTCCAGGTCAAAGTTGAATTTGTAGTAAATTTCAACATTTGTTGTACTTTTCCAGCGAAACCATCAGACTTATGACAAAATGTCGTAGGACCTTTTTTGTAGATCAATTCATTTTCTATAAAACTATGTCATCAAATCATTAAAAAAATTAAATAGTTGAATAGTTAACGGCGTTACAAATTCATTTATTAGAGAAAAGTTGCTATTTCTGTGAAAGTAATTGTTATATTAACCAAAAATATAAATGAAAAGACGCCAATTTTTATCAAGTTACTTTTTATTGTTTATTTGCAATACGAAAAAGTTCTTAAGAAATATTTTTCATAACTTTTATATTTATAATTTTAAAAAATATTGTTTTAGAATTTTGTTATTGACGGAACGCAAGCAAAACTGATGTGTTTTACAATTTTCATCAACAGTGAACACTGAAAAGTAACTTTAAAAAATTGGCGTTTTTTAATTGACATATTTTTTGTTAACATAACAATTAATTTAACAGAAATAGCAAATTTTATTTTAAAAAAAAATGAATTTGTAGTGCGGTTAACTATTAAACTATTGCACCTTTGAATTATTCAATAACATGATAGTTTCGCTGAAAAAGTGAAAAAAATCGTGTAATTTACTATACATGCAACTATGACCTTGAATAACTGTGAAAGAGTAGATTTACCATAAAATGTTAAGAGACCTTTTTCATAGAGGGTCCAATTCGCCCCATAAACAATGTATGTGGGCATCATCGTGCGATTACCCGTCGGCGAGTTATAAAATTTAAAAGTAGCAAGCAAAGCTTCCTCGATGTTAATAGCAGGGGAAATTGGAAAATCGCGATAAGGAACCTCTCAATATTAATATTACTGGCTTTTATTTTAACAGGCGTCTTATATCACCTTACTGCACCCACTGAATGGGGGGGGGGGGGGATAAACAGAAAAAGTCGATTTTGTTGAATCACCCTAATATATATGTATATTTTGAATTCACAATTATCAATAATTGCATAAGCTTGAAGGCTCAAAGGACCAGTCAATTATAAGTATTTTTTTATGTTGAGAGTATCGGGATAACGAGGTCGGAATTTTACACATAATTACTACATATTCTAACAGAGTTTGAGTTTTTTTCCATTGAAGAATATTGATAAACAATGACGCTATTATTATTTAAACAAAGTGCTGCCGCTACTGCATGTCCCATTGGTGTAGGTGCTTTTAGCAACTAGGTTGACCTAAAATGAAAAATGAAAAAGTGTACTTTCAAGATAATAATCAACCTTTCGTATAAGATACTTTTTTTCATCAAAATTTCAAAAACGGTAAGCAATATCGATTTTCGATTAAAAAACAAATTTAATCGTTTTTAAATTAACAAATGAATAAACATATGAAAAACGCATCCGATCATGCGATAGAAAATGTTCTGAACTATGCTCTACATGAATTTTAACTGAATTCGAATTCCATGAAATTTAGTTTCGATAAAGACGGAAAACAAAAAGCAGTGCAGGGGGCGATCTCACCCTTCATAAAAAATTTCATAACTCGCAGAATTTTTGGAATTTGTTTGAAATTTTTTAATTTTTAATTTGGAATTAATACTCTAGACTTTAAAGGTAGACAATGACATTTTTTCTTCAAATTTCAAGCGTGTGCATCGCACTTACGTCGGGAATTTCTTTCGATAAATAATAAATGCTACTTAAAATGGGTTTCAACAACATTTGGAACAAAAACGGGTTAAACATTTTTTAACTAGACAAGGGCAGTATCGTTTTTTGTTTTCTGAAAGACCCCTCGACGACGAAATGATAGCCGTTTGGAGAAAAAAAAACCCAATTTTCGAGCTCGCTTGTTTGCTCCAGTGGACGAAAAAAATATTTCTAAAATAATTTTTAACAAAAATCGCTTCCTGATGGTCCCGCAAATTGAATTTCCTTTCAATTGCGCAGCGATTCATGTGAATCGCTGAAAAATGGTTTCCAGAAAATCGCATGTAAGCCTTCGACTGCACACTTCCGGCACGAACCTCTGACCGTGCATATGGGGTCGATCCGACCCCAGACGTTTTTCAGATTGTTGTATTTCGGTAAATATGCATTTTTTTGTAGAGACGTTTTTTTATAGTCAATGATCCTTATTTCATGGCCCAAAATTTACTTTCTTAAGAAAAACAAAAATTAAGTGCGCAAACATTGGTTCAAAATGGGAGATGCATTCAAAAATACGTACTTGCACGAAAAAGATCATATTTTTTTTCAAAATATAAACAAAGACTATTGACGTTTTTAAAAAAGAAGGTTTGTAGGATACTAAAAAAAGACAGTGTCTTTTCAGACGGTCTTTCCAGAAAGTACATTTTTTCGGAGGTTTGAATTTTAGCATTTTCGGGATAGTGAAAAATGAAAAAAAATCGACTCCTTCGGCAGATTAATTGTTGAAAATGTATATTTTCCGCATTCCTTTACTTTAATGACTTATGAATTATTCACATTTACCGCAATCGACCCATAAGTACATTCGGTGCTCGTTGCACATAGCCCTCCTGCATAACGGACACTTGCTTTTAGTTTTATGATCGGGATTCTAAGTACATAATTTGCTATAGTAGCGCAAAATAAAATATATCAATGAAGATTTTCGATCGTAACCTACTTACATGTAGTAATAAAACACCAAATTTCAAAGAAACAAAAAATGTTTTCACTTTCACCGCACTACTGCATATACGGGGTCGATTCGACCCCAGGTCCTTTTTTGACAGCTACCCTCAGTACACAGCCAGCAAAAAAAAAATGCGTCAATTGAAAATTTCGAAGCCCTTGAGCGACCACTAAATATTCATTGGCCGGCTAGAGCTTTCGCGAACTTAATTAAAAAAAATTTAATCGTAAAATCCATGGGTGAGAAGTGAACGAAAAAAAAATCGATTTTTTAATGAAAATTCGCATTTTTGGCAGGCTTGAGCGACCTCTAAGTATTTGTTGACCACTCGCAGCTTTCGCGACAATTCTGTTTTTTCTTTGAAGTAGATAATTGGATGGTGAGAAAAAAGAAAAAAATAGAGCTCAAACTTGTGCCCCCCCAGTGTCCACCTATAGAGTAGGAATGGGGGAACATTCGAGCGCCACACTGCGGCCGAATAGATTACTCGGCTTTGCGATACAAGGAGTTGAAAAAAATGGGGTCAAAATGACCCCGTGTGCAATCGAAGGGTTAAAGTTCAATGTTACAAAAAATCGTATTAAATGTTTTTTTTTGACGACCCAAACAAATATCCCACGTGTTCTTGACACTTTAAGGGGAGATATACACCTAGAAGCCGGAAAAAGGTCATTTTTGTGATTTTTTTCAAGGAAAACTATTTGAAATTTCGGATTGGGGTTTTAATTATCTAAAAGTATATACATTCAAAAATATGTTTAATTTTTTTTATCTAAAAATATCAAAAATATACAAGGATATTGTATGATCCTTGGAGCGTCGTAAAAAAATTTGCGTATACGGTACCCACTGGCGTTTCTTAAAAAATCATCTGAAAAACGAAACCAAAAAGATTATTAAATTAGATCCTATAATCTAGTACTTGTCATAGCCGATTTTGAAAATATCGATTTATGACAAAATGGCGGACGTTTGAACATAAATAGTGATTTTTGAGCCAAAAATTAGTTATTATTTTGCCTATAAAACAAAAACTAAGTAACGGAAAAAAAATCCTATAACAAGTACTAGATAATGGTGTATAGAATAACCACAAAAAACCTCAAGGCAATCGGTTCATTGGTCTCCGAGAAATTTCGGGTACCGATTTGAAAAACGTGGTTTTGAGAAAAACGCGTTTGAAAATTTGGGAATGAAGGCAGTAGTCTGCTTTAGAAGCCGAAAAAAGCGTTTTTTCAGCAATTTTTTTGAAAGGGAAGGAAATGATTGCGCTAAACGAAATTTTGAGACGATAGTGTATTATATTCAAGCTTTAAAAAACAATTTTTATTATTAAAAAATATTGAAATTTTTCAAAGTTGTAACGATTTTTCTGGGGCGCCTGGAGTCTGCACTTGTAAATCGGTGCCGGTGATGGTCGTGCGATGCATCTGAAACAGTCGAACCAAATTTTTTTTTAGTTTTTATAAGTTCCTTTTCTATATGAACTCAAAAAATACCGAAGAAATGATGAAATTCCAAATTTTTTCGAAGTTTGAAAAAAAAATTCGCTTTTTTGAAGAAAAAAAATTCACTTTAAGTTGCAAAACAAGTAATTTAAATAGTACTTTTGTCCAACTTTTTTAGTTCAAATAGAAGATAATTTAATACTGAAGCTAGATCACTTTGATTTTTTTCGATCGGACATATATTGTTTTTGCTATCGCCGGCACCGTTTTCTAAAACTTGTGAAAATGAAAACTCGAGAAAACGGGCGTTAAAGTTTTCGGTCCAAAAAAATATAAGTTTTTGGATACTTACACTAATTAGATGTTAATGAGCTATCCCCGGGCCATACAATAATGCTTCCTCTTCTTCAAATCGATTTTTTGAAGCCTGTAAAGCAGACTACTGCCTGAATAAATCATGAAATTTGTCAACTTACATGGAATCATCGATACCAGGCCCATAGGTAGGTCTTCTACGGTCGACGGAATGTTCATAGCTTCTAAATCCTCGACCTCGACCATCTAGGTGTATGTCTCTCCTTAAGGAAGCAAATTATGTTTTAAAAAAATCGAATTTTTCATCGTCATAAACGGTAACCTGTCCTTAAGACTCGAATGTGAAATTGCGAACTACAAATTTGGTCTACCTTTGGTCGGCAATTGCAGAGCTATGCGGACGAGGATCACGCCTTGACGGGGGTGATCGAGCACGCCTATCGTTCCATGGAGGACTTCCTCGCCGATTGCCTCACGCTGGACGCCTCCTAGTGCCTCGACACGACGATTTCTCCCTCGTTATTCATAGCCCGCGTCTCTTTCGAGACCCGCTTACGAACGGAATTCTCGTTCTTATGGGTAATTAACGCACGCGTACACGCCAAAACAAGAAAAACGAAAACAAAAAAAAAATAACCCCAAACAAACCCAAACGAGTGAAACATGAAAAAAAAGGAGTAAAGAAACGAATCGCATAACCGAAGCGTGAAAGGAGCGAGCGAGAAGAGGATTTTTATTCGAATTGATACGATAGAAAAAAAATGTTTTTCTATCGTGAAAAAATGATAGAAAAAAAGATGTTTTTTTTCTTTATCCCGTGTGAGAATGTGGCACAGTGTGATTCGAAGAAAAGTGAGATATAGTACGTGATCATTTTCCCAGCGCGATCGATCGAGCATACCTGCACCCTGTTCTCACCCTTAAGGCCCTGCAAACCTCGCTCCCCTGAATAAAATTATACGAAGGATGAATTCGTCATAAAATTGAAAATAATAATAATAATGATAAATTTAATAAAATCATTCAACGAGAAAAAAAAATATAAAAAATCATCCCGCATATTCGTACGAGCAATATCGTGGTAGCCTTGTAAATCTCTGCCTGATAAAACATCCCCTCGCTCCGAATCTTTATATCACGTATATCATACCTCTCTCCCTCTCTCTCTCTCCCCCCTCTCTCTCTCTCTCCCCCATTTTCTCTCTCTCGCTCTCTTTTTCCTTGCTGCAAACTTACGAAATAATCCGGCAACGACGGATTGCCCCCGCAAGCGGGAATAAAGTAACGAAGAACAAAAAAAAACAAGGAAGCTTTTTCTTTGCGCTCCCGAAGTTGGAACATCTACCGAAAAGGAATTTATCGCGAGAGATGACGCTTGATTGATCATTTGAGTGATTGATTAATCCATAATTGAACAGTCAAGTAATTAATTGCTAAAATGATTATGCATACGTTATTTTGATTGAAAATTGAAATATATTGGCCAATTAAATGATTGACCCATTGTTAATTTGATATCCAATTTTATTGTCCAATTGAATTGTTGATTCAGGGAGGACGCAGCTGTGACGGGCAGCAAAAGGTCGTTTTTCCGATTTATTTTGTCTACTAAATTATTTATTTGAGACTTGGAAAAGAAGTATATTATTATGCATACATTCAACTTATTTCGCGTAAATTTTCATTAAAAAAATATCAAAAGATTAACAACGTTATTGAGGTATAATAGAGCCTCTGTATAAAAAATGCGGTCCAACAGCCGGACCGATAACTTGACAATGGTTGCTCTGAGAAATAAAAATATAAAAGTTTTAGAATCTATATGAATGAAATTACTCCTTTACATAGCCGTTTTTTCGAAAAAAAAAAACTTCTTACATAATGGTGGGTGTTCAAATTTAGTTTTAGGGTGTTCAAATTTAGTTTTATGGAAATTTTAGTTATTTTAAATTAAAAATCGGACAATTATACGACAGTTATGATTTCAGCCAGGTCGAGAAAAACGCAATTGAAAGTTTTAGTACACGTAAATCGTTGTGCTACCTGCTCTCACTAAATCGTCTGTAATTGATTAATTTTCAATATTATCACTTGACATTTTTTTTCACATATCCTTGAATATGTATACTTTGAAAAAAAGCAAAAAAAAATCGATTTTCTACCTGTCACAGTGATGTTCCGCCTTAATCGTCAATCCAACATCGAAATTGATTTCCCAATTAAATGATTAATTAATCATTAACTGAACATTTAAGTTTATTGCTCATTGAGATTATAAATTAATAAAAAAAATACTCATATAAATTATCAACCAATCCTCAATTGCACATAAAAATGGTCTACTACCCATTCAGGCTATTTTATTCTCAATTGAAGGTGCTAGCAATTAATTCGCCACTTTAATCATTAATCAATCTTCAGTAAAACAATAAAATAATTCTTTACCCATTAAAGTGACTAATCCTTAAATAAACATTTCAATCATCCATCAGCCACTTCAACGACAACCAAAGAGCTTAAATTACTCATTCGTATGATTGATCCAACGTACACTTCAATAAATAAAAGAACGAAAAAAATTACGACTATAGAGACGAGCAAACGATCGGAAATCGGTGGGACGCGAGAAAAAAAATCATTTTCCGCTTTGTCGATCACATTCATAAATTTGAAAATAAAAATAAAATAATAATAATGGAAAATAAAAAAAATTGCCTAATTGTTGTACAGCTTGCCGATGCCTATAAATATATATATATATATATATATATATACACATGCAGACACATCCACACACCCCACTATATGCACACACACACACACACACACACACACACACACGCACGCACACACACACACACACGCACACACACACACACACACACACACACACACACACACACACACACACACACACACACACACACACACACACACACACATATATATATATATATATACATAGGGTGTCCCGCTTATCTCTGCCACTCGAAATAACTCGGTAATTATCGACGTCACAAAAAAATGTTCCAGACAAAAGTTGTACGGTTTGAAGGGGGCCATGAAATGCGACCATTTTTTTTATTTCGGTGGAGGCGCTGATGCCCAGTGAAGGTCACCTCCACTTTTTCAAATGGAATTGTACATTGTTTTTCAACCATCTTATGGAGCACCTCAAACCGCATAAAAAACATTAGGGGGTCGAAGTCGTTCAAGGTCATTCAAGGTCAGTATCACTGATACAAAAGTAAATATCTCGGATCACTACCAAATATTCGGAAGTCATCTGAGATATTTAGTTTTGTATTTCATTTTAATAGGCGACCTTGAATAACCTCGAACGACCTTGACCCCCTAATGTTTTTTATGCGGCTTGAGGTGCTCGACAAGATGGTTGAAAAAAATGTACCATTCGATATAAAAAAGTGGAGGTGACCTTCACTGTGTGTCAGCGCCTCCAACGAAAAAAAAGTCGCATTTGATGGCTCCCTTCACACCGTACAACTTTTGTCTGGAACATTTTTTTGTGACGTCGATAATTACCGAGTTATTTCGGGTGACAGAGATAAGAGGGTCACCCTGTATATATCATGCGTAATATACGTAATTGTTACCGCCTATATGATAGAGAATTGTCCCAACTTCCAACCTCAATCGTTTGTACATACTAATATACGTATACATATATTATTATTATTGATATTATTAGAATCGTTATTATTATATGAATTCGATGCTCTGGATCTCGATCGTCGTATACAGATATTGATGGTTAATTATGATAAACGATATCGAAGCTCAACACATCGACCACGTTCGCGACATTCTACTAATAAAAATGTAAATCATAATAATAAAATTGACTCAACGAGAAAAAAAAAAGACGAGAATTGATTAAAAATATTTATAATATTAATTAAACAGAAGAGTTAATAACGATACATAAAGTAACGACGATAAATCATAATTTCATTGAGATACTCCGAAAACTTTCGGAAAAAAATGAATAAATTAAATGAAAAGAAGCAAAAAAACGTTGTCGCTAATGTGGTCACGTGATGAACGCTGGGGAAGGAGCCGTAGTGTTAAGAGTGACGAATAATAAAAATGGGCGAATGATGAAGATTAGGATAATGGAAATGATTATCATTGAAAGTGGTGCAGGTTATAAGAAGAGGGGGAGGGGGGGGCAACGAGAAAAATTGAGAAAACGAAAATTGGAAGGGCCGTTATGCAGCCCTTAATGATGCCGACAATCAAGGCTAGTGCAACTAATCAAACAATAAATAATTAATGACGAGACGAGGCTGGAACGGTTCGAGAAGGAAAAAAAAACAATTTAAGAAATTAAAGAGTAGAACAAAAAGTAGTGAATGCAAAAAGTCAGCGGGGGTGGTAATATGAAACCGAGAGATTCGAATGCTAATTTGTGAAACGCGAATGAAGAACGCCCACGCAGGAAAAATTGCGAATATTTATACTTTTCGAGGATATCCGGGAGGGCCTTCGTTCCCGCAATGTCTTAAGGTGGCGGTCAGCTGATTGAACGCCAGAGATCGCGATCGATATCAGTAGATAACGATTATAATATTCGCGAGAATTGGATTTTTTTCCCTTATTTCTTTGAAAAGTAAATATTTTTATTAGTAATTTGATTTTTTTACAATAAGAATATTTTTGCTTTTAATTGCACGAATAATTTTTACGATAAAATTATTCTCGTTCGTAATTGTTCAATTTTTATTTTACAACTCTTTCGACAATGATTTCTCTCAAATTTTTGATAAAAACAAATTACATGAGTCTCATTTGCGTGAAAAAATATTACTTATTCAAATTATTATTCCCCAATCGAACTTTTCGAAATAATCTGAAAAAACCGGCGCGAAGTTGATATTTGTCGTTTTTCATAAAACAGCTAAAAATAAGAAATTTCGGGATAATTCATGAAATGTTACCGTTTGAGTCCATTTTATACAGTAAATTCAAATACTGAATGCACCCTCAAAATTTTTAATCGAAATGTTCATAATGTAATGAGTGATTTGACAGTTTTCCATAATATTTTTAACATTTTTTCACACTATTTCGTGCTTAAAACTGGCATTCAGCATAGGCAGCACCGTATTTTAAAAAGTGTTTTTTCAATTGTAAATTTGATAAAAACGGTGTAGTCGACCGATTTAAAATTTAGAGCATAGTAACATTTTGTCAATTGTCCCGAAATTCTTTAAAATATGAGAATCAGAATAAATGTGAAGAGCGAAAACTAGTTTTTTAAATTACCCCGGCCGTTCAATTTTTTTTAAAGTTTAAAGAAGAATACACGATAATAATGATCCGCCGATTTTTGTTCCGAAGAATATTACGATGAGCAGATCAAATGTATAAATGAAAAAATGTAGAAGGAAAAATGGTTTTTAAGATAACCTCGATATTTACGATTTCTTTTTGTTCGTGAAAAAATACTATAATAAAGATTTTCGTTTTTCATTCGGCAGCTCAGGCTCGAAAACTAGCTTCAAATTTTATTGAAAGGGTATTGTGCGAAAGGGTAAAGATAAATTTCCGCAAAAAGATCATTTATTCGCAATCGACATGTACTCACAACACACACGACAGACGAAACCATTAAGATATATAAATCGCTGTGAATCGTATGTTCGGGAAAAAAACCCGTTCTAATAATAATAATAATAATAATAATAATAATAACAACAATAATATTTAGGATAGTAGATTGAATGGGAGGGGCAAGAAGATTTCGCGGAGGACAGGTGCTATTTCGCCAGCGGGTAAATCCTAAAGGTGTTCAACTCTTCCCTTCAAGGTGAGCATTGCAAGAATGGGCAAAAATCAATAATTCAAAAAAAAAATAGCAAGCAAAAAGCTCGCCCCGAGAGCGTTAAAATTGACATATTTTCCTCCGAATTGAATAAATCGTACTGACTCGACGAACCGAATTTACTCGACTTGACCGAGTACGATTTGATCAAAAAAAAAAAATCATCCCCAAACTCTAATCTGAGCAAATAAACACACAGAAAATTCCAGGCAATTCAATTTCAATGATTTTCCTTTCGCATTGATAAAATCAGATTTTTGCCCTCGTTTCTCGAACGGCAGAGTTGTGAAAAAAAGACGAAAAAAAGAGGCAGCTGAACCACAGCTTTTTCACCACCCTCGCGCGCCCTAAGGGATGTAGAACGAACATTGATCGAGACGATTGAGAAGAACAACCCGCTTAAATTGAGAAAAAAAGAAAAATAGATAGATGGATATGAAAAGAGAGGTGGGCATAAAAAATGACACTGACTTGGCAATTCGATGACCGAGAAGGTTGATCGACGAGAATTTAGTTATACGCGCGTAACGGGGCATAAGTCACAATCAATTATTAATAATAATGAAGAAGAGCTAGGGCACGAGGAAGAAGCGGGCAGGGGGACGGAAAAGCTTCGTCATAAAAGTTTGGGTTATCAATAATGAGAAGATAAAAAAAAGCACGAACGCAAAAAATAAAATTACAATGCAGATCATACAGAAAGGTGCGATGAGGTAAAGAGATGAGAAAATTCACCTCCAAGTTATCGTGTTGGGAAAAACGACGATGGCGCGTTTAGAATTATCTAATAATAGCTTTTGGTAAAAAAAAAAGTATTATCGCCGTTAGGCTGTAAAAAAGCGATGTTCACGCGATATCGCTCGGAACCCCCCAAAAAATAGTGTAATGTTCGAAAGAAACGGGGAAGGAGGGGAGAAAAGATAAAATTAATCCCGGAGAATAGAAAGAAAGAAAAAAAGAATAATAACAATGAAATTGAGAATAAAAATGAAGGTCGATCCAGGAAAATCGATCGGGAGATGCAGATTAATATATAGTAATATCGATTTACACGAAGACCCTCGACGTTGAAGTTATTAGAAGGTGAAGAAGAAACGAAAAAGGAAGAAGGAAATAATTAAAAATTTAGAATTTAACGAGACGAGAAAGAAAAATGTTTTTTTTCCAAGTATTGATGACGAATACTTTTTATGTGAAATCAGAAAAATATACAAGTATATAAATAATTGAATAAATATAAACGTTTTTATTTGAATAATTGCGAACATATATATATATATATATATATATATATATATATATATATATATATATATATATATATATATATTGGAACGATTAAAAAAAATCGATTAATTTTTATTCAAACTCCCCTATTCAGTAATTGCCGCAAGGTAAAATAAGACGCCTGTTAAAATATGAGCCTTTAATATTAATAGTTAAAGGTTCCTTATTGCCATTTTCTATTTCCCATGCTAACACAGAGAAAACTGTGCATGTTACTTTTGAATTTTATAACTCGCCAGCGGGTAAACATACAACAATGACCGGGATAAATTTTTGTAGAAAATTAAGCGATCTATAAAAAAGGTTTTATGACAAACGTTTTATGATAAATCTACTCTTTCAAGTGTTATTCAAACTCAACCATGAATTTATAGTAAAATTCAAGATCTGTTCACTTTTGCGGCGAAACTATCACACTTATCACAAAAAGTCGGAAGACCTTTTTTGTAGATCCTTTCATTTTCTATAAAGTCATGCCATTAAATACTTTAAAAACTCTATATTTTAATTGTTAACGGCATTAGAAATTCATTTTTTGAAGAAATGTCGCTATCTTCGTGAAATTAATTGTTATATTGAACAAAAAAATAAATAAAAAGACGACATTTTTTTATAAGTTACGTTTTAATGCATACCATTGATGGAAATTGTAAAACACATGAGTATTTTTTTCGTTTTATTGATAATTTTTTCTAAACCATTGAATTTTTAAAATTTTAATTGTAAAAGTTCCGAAAAAAATTGATATTTGTTTAAGATTTTATTTTGGTATAATCCGGGAAACGCCGACGATATTCTTGTACTACTTATAACATATATTGCAGTTGGTCCTCGTTCCTCGGTGAACAATTATTATGTTCTTATATTAACGCAATACCCTGTTCTGCAACGTCATTTTTACCCTTACATTTCTAAAAAATTACAAATTTTTCTTATACCTTTCGAGGTTGGACAATTACATGATTTTATAAAAAATGAAATGATCTACAAAAAAGGGCCTATGGCGCTTTATGATGTCTGATAGTTTCGTCGGAAAAGTGAAAAAATCTTGAAATGTACTATAAATTCGACTTTGATCTTGAATAACTTCTCAAACAGTATACTTATCATAAAACAATAAGAGACCTTCTTTACAGAGCGTTCAATTGGCTACATAAGTATGACTTGGGCATTGTTGTATATTTCCCCATTGGCGAGTTATAAAATTCAAGAGTAGCAAGCAAAGTTTTGTCCATGTTATGAGAAAAAGAAAATTGCAATGAAAAACCTTCAAACATTAATATTAAGGCATCACATTTAACAGGTATCCTCTTTCACCGTACTGCAACTAATGAATAAGGAAATGAACAAAAATATAGTCGATTTTTTAAATATTTCCTAATATATATATATATATATATATATATATATATATATATATATTCATATATATTATTCATTATTAATTAATTTAAATAAATACTCGTTAGATCAATTGGTCACTAATAACAAATATATTGTTGATAATATGTACAGATATTTATTCATCAATTCGTGTACTTGTATATTGTTCTCGAGAGTTTCGCTCAAAGTCAATTAGATTTTTTTCCATCGTGATAGTTAACGAAGATTGATTAATTAAATTCGTAAGTTCGGGGTCTTCCGCTTTGTGTCGCGCGGGAATGTTGATTAAATTTTAGACGAGAGAAAGAGATTGAGAGAGCGTGATATTACGAGAGAGCGAGAGAGAGATAGAGACAGAGAGAAAGAGAGAGAGAGAGAGAGAGAGAGAGAGAGAGAGAAAAAGAGAGAAAAAAATAGTAACTGATAGTTAATAAGGATAATGCATCGTTGTTTTTATTAGAAATTGAATGTGCACTTGAGTTGCCGACGATTTCGTGGATCGCGCCGCGATACGAAACCGAGTTATCTTCCATATGAAAATCACGAGAAGGGAGGGGGGACAAAAAATGATGAATGTAAAAGAGAAAAAAAGAAAACGATGAAAAAAAAATTACAAGATACTGAGAACAACACCGACGAGATAATCATGTTATTAAGACTCTGCGTTTTTTAATATCAGCGAGGCTCGATCCGAGCATCGGGCGGACAAAGTGTTTTCAATAAACTGTTACATATTACCTGAAAACAAATGAAGATTTTGTTCTTTTTTTATACACCACCCTGATCCCTTCGAAAATCGCTTTGCGATTTTTTACTGGAATTTTCATGTGCTGGCAAATATCGCTCACGATTTTTTCAGGCTATTCTACCAATATAGAATTTTCTCAAGGTGTTTTACCAAGTCAGAAAACCCTTCATAAGCGGACTTACCGACGCAGATCTTCTCCGGAGCTGTTTTACCGATATAGAAATCGCTCAAGGTATCTTACCGGCAGAGGAAACTCTTTACAAGCTGGCTTACCAACGCAGACTATTTTAAAGCGTTTTACCGATATGGAAATTTCTCAAGGTAGTTTTACCGAGAGAGAAAACACTTAATAAGCTGGCTTACTGACACAGACATTTTTAAAGCTGTTTTACCGATATAGAAAATCCTCAAGGTATCTTAACGACGGAGAAAACGCTTTATAAGCTGTTTTACCGACATAGAAAGTTCTCAAGGTATCTTACCGACGGAGGAAACTCTTTATAAACTGTTTTACCAACGTGGGACTTTTCTAGGCTGCTTTATCAACGACCCATTATTTTCACGCTGTTTGACCGATCTCTGAAAACTGTTTGACCATAGGAGAATTTTTTTCAAGTGAATCTACCGACGCCGTTATTCTAGCGCTATTCTCTACAAAGGTAAGATTTTTGTAGAGCACTGTATAGAGTTGTCGACCATTAGTACATTGTTACCGACTGCACCACGGTAAATCTCTTCACGTATGCTTTATATTTTATTATCGGCATATGTCTAATACGAAATAAGTTATAATTCCAAAAAGTATTAACCTCAATGCTATTTGCTAACATCGTTAATCAATTTTCTTATTTTCCAAATTTACACAATTTTCGTGCTGCTGTTTCCGGTATTACAGCAATTAGGTTAAGAGAAACGCTTTCTAGATTAATTTTATAAACTTATTTATATCGATTTTATAAACTTATTTCGATAAATTAATTAGTCGTTTCATTGCTTCTTCTCAATTTGCACTTTTCTACGGTTAATCGAAGCATCACTTCCGCTTTATAGTCCGACTATTGCTATATCGGTCAGTCACTTGTTTTCGGAGCGACCCTGGTGGTGAAGTTTTGTACCTTAACCCTTTTACATTTTCGTGGACGCTTTTTTACCACTGCCCTTTTCGGGCCTAAGTGGGTCGAAAAAATGCAGTTTTCCGAAAATATTTCTATTTGATAGTATCGTCTTTTAGCTGTATTCCCTGAAAATTGCATTGAAATATTCCTAAAATCGAATGAGCTAAACCTTCAAACAATCAGCCGGGCGAGCGGTAGCAACACCATATTTCACACGTTAAACGCATTTTTCTCGAAACACTATTTTCAAAGTCGGCGGGCATGAAATATCGAGAACCACTTGATGGATTGTCTCCAAATTTAGAGAAGATACGACGAGAAACAGTTAAAGGTCCATTCACGATCTCACTTTTTCAAAATCGATCTGTATTTTTTAATAGTTACGTAAAAATGACGAGTTTTTTCACGGATCGTACTTATTGTTAACTTGAATAACCCGTTCGGTTTTGAGAATTCAGATGAACCGTCTAAGGTGGCACGAGCGCGCAATTTTGTTTTCTATAGACTTTGTTCAAATTTTACCAGACATTGTTCATATCATTATGCATGTTTGAGCGAAATTTCAGAACAGTCGACTATTTAGATTGGGAGATAATGAGTTTTAAAATTGCAACTTTTAACATTGCAGGGTCTGCATTGAAATTTAGACAGAATAGTTTCCCGTGAAAAAATGTTTGTCCCCTATAATAAGAAGACATATGCCAACACCACAGAACAGTATGGTTCAATATTTCGAGAGAAACAAATCATTATCGTGTTCCTAAAGTTAAAAATGTTGTCATAAAAAGATATTTGCATTATAAATATAAGTATTTTATATTGTTTATGTTATCTTCATTAACAAATAAAAGTGTTGGTTCATTAATAACTAATTAAAAACTTTGTTCGAGTAAAAATTACTTCCAAATAAAAATTTGTGTTGCAGTGTTATTTTAAATATGCCGCGCAAACTCACGCCATTGGATACGTGGAACGATGCGGTGTTGCTATATGTCTTCTTATCATAGGGGACAAATATTTTTTACGGAAAATTATTCTGTCTAAATTTCAATGCAGACCCCGTAGTGTTGAAAGTTGCAATGTTAAAACCCATTATTTCCCAATCTAAATAGTCGACTGTTCTGAAATTTCACTCAAACATGCATAATGATATGAACAATGAGCGGTTAAAATTTGAACAAAATCTATAGAAATGAAGATTGCGCGCTCGTACTAACTTAAGCTGAAGAGCGTCCACCGCCACATGGCGCGAAAAGATTTCATCATCTGCCGCCGGCCATGTACTTGTTGTTTTTCTGTATTTTTTGTGATTTTTTATTGAAGGCTCTTAAGGGGTTAGGCCACAGTAACGGATATAAACCCACGTGCGAATTGAACAATTTTTTTCGTATGAAAAAGCGATTCACTTACAAAATTAATTACACATCTATTTAGTATGAATATCATGCTGTTAGAAAATATATACATTTTTTTTTCGATGTACAAAATGACCGATTACTAATATTTTCTTTTTTGAGGCGCTCCGCGGCGTGACATTCGGCAAACACAATTTTTTACCTAGAGCAAAAAACAAAAATTCTCGTCAATCTGCATTAGAATAACTAGAGAAGTACGTACGGAATTTAAAAAATATTGTTTTATTCAAAAGTTGTAGGTATTTGAATGAATTTTAGGCGAAACATTACGTATGAAATTGCTCACAAAATGAAAAGTTTTCGATTAATCGGAAAATTGTTGAAGTTATTCTTCACGTCAATTGGAAAAAAGCTGTTTCGAGAAAAACGCGTTTAAAGTTTTAGATACTCTATGGCCGTGCCAGAGGTAGGCTTACGTTATACGCTTAAAGTAGGTGAAAAACAAATTTACTTGCTATAAATCGAATAGTAACTTATTCCTATGATGATAAAGAACCGTTTTAGCGGAAAAGATCGATTTTTTGAAAATTCTAGGGTGGCCTTACCCCTTAATATAGGTACTTTGTGTTAAGTAAAAATGCGTTACTTTTTCACCAACAGTTCCCCAGAAAAAATTCGGATTAGGCCATTTTTTTTGCGCCTCTAGGTAGATGTGGCCTTATGGAGTTTAGAGTCCTGTATTCTAACCTCCACAGATACTTCAAAACATTGAAAAAAACCAACCCATAACTGAGGGCTGTCGTGTCTCTGATCTTTGGGACTTGACATTGCCGGCGACTTGTGCATGATCAGTTGTTAGGTTAGGACTCTCTTCCGCTATCTCTTTCTCTCTCTCTCTCACTCTCTCTTGCTCTCTCTCTCTCTCTCTCTCTCTCTCTCTTTCTCTCTCTCTCTCTCTCTCTCTCTCTCTCTCTCTCTCTCTCTCTCTCTCTCTCTCTCCCTCCCTTTTTTCCCTCGGCATCCTTATCTGGCCAAACTCTTATACTCGACGGTCATGCCCCGTTAGTATCGAATAACGATCACATACAACCAACATCCTCTCGCACGAGCACTCGAAACAAAGTCGAATTTTCGTAACAAAGAAACTAGTAGGTCCGATTCGCGTATCCATGTATTAAAACGTTCCAACTAATCACAACGCGTCGGAAGTGGAGATAATAGTTTATAACGAGAGCAGCTACAATCGTTCGACGCCGTCTATTGACACCCGGCTCCGGCCATCTTGCCCGGATGGCGTCGCACGCGAACGAGCGCTATCGACGGGAACAAGAGGAATTCATTTCAAATCATGGCGGGAGTTCCTCGAGGGAAGTTCTAGTGGCCATTCTTCCCAGCATATGCGGCGTTCTTCTAACAGCGTCGACCTTGGCGCTGATCGGAAAACGATTGGATCGAAACGTCCAAAACTTGCTAGAGTTTTTGCTAACCGTAGTACCCTGCGTATTGTGCTGCACGATCTTGTCGGAATCCGTGGCGACCGTTAGCCTCGCCATGCTCGCAGTTTCGATCGTCAACGCGGTGCTTGTCATTTCATCGAGCGAAAACGTACGTATGATCAAGGAGTAACGCTATTACAGGCTCAAAAATAAACGTAAGGTTAAAAATTCTTGTGATAAAAAAAGTTAATCGAAAATCTAGGTGGAGAACTTGTTCCTCTATTGTCGAAATTCTTTCGTTTATGTCTAAAGGTGTATGAAAGATTTTTTTCCCTAGTACGCCGGCCAAAAAATCAAAATTCATCGTAATCTGCACGATAAAGGCTAAATATCTAGATATCTAAATAGCTAGATATCTAGATAGCTGGCTAAACAGATGGCTCGATAGATAGATAAATAGATAGCTAGGCAACTACATCGATAGATATATAGATAGCTAGATCGATAAATCGCTAGGCATCTAGATAGTTAGATAAATAGATAGCCAGATATCTAGATAGTTAGACATATAAATAACTACATGGATAGATATCTAGATGATTTGATAGATATACATCTAGATAGATAGATATACAGATATCTAGATAGATAGATAAATATCTAGATCGTTAGATAGATAAGTAGCTACATATCTAGATAGCTAGATATCTGGAACTAGGAAGATAGACAGATCGACCGATAGCTACATAGAGAGATACATTGATAGCAAGACATGTCATTACCTTTATATCTAGGTACCTAGATATCGAGAATCGATAGATAACTGTATAACTATAATAACCAGAGGATTTGTTACTAAGTGAAAAAATTCTAATTCCAAGCGATCACGATCTAATTTGTTTGAGTTATGCTGCGAGATGACACTATAGTTTGCATCGTTGGGTTTCAATGAAAGTTCTTGTTTTTAATGGCCCCAATAGCAAATTCAGCCTATGAAAAACTGAAACGTTCTTTAGCGTCATTATTAGTGATTGACGACCTAAATCTGTACACAAAGATTTTGGGCAATGATAAAAAAACAGAAATGAGAATAAATTTCCATAGCAACGATGCCAACTCAACACCATTGCTGCGAGCCGAAAACTATGTTTCGATAAAAACCTTCGTCACTTTGAAGGCAATAGAAATTGAGTAGTTGAACCAGCTACTTTTGGATACCGTTTTCATCTTCTGCAAGTTTCATAAGGCGAAGTAAATGCACCACGTAATATACGAGGTTGAGAAAAATAGCTGATAGTTTTGAACAAAGATTTCTCATAGATGAACAATATTTAGGGCAAAACAAAATCGCCAAGCTCAGCGTCAGGTAATCCTACAAAGCCTGATGCTCTGTTATTTCTGAAAAAAACTTAACCTTGAAGAAGCAAAGTCTGTTCGAAAGCTTGTGGGTTATGTTGACCTTGCGCATGGCCTAAAGTGTGGTTCAGGTCTAACAGCAATCATCTACTTCCGCCTTTGTACTGCTATCATCCCAAAATGTACTGTTATTATCCCAAAATGCACTGGTATCATCCCAAAGTGTACTGGTATCGTCCTAAAGTGTACGGGTTTCATCCAAAAATAGATTGTTATGTTATGTTATGATTGTTGAAAATAGTGACGTTATGTTGACCTTGCGAATGCCCTTAAGGTAATCCTATCGCCAGGCTTCAATCCATAGGATTTTTATAATTTTCTTTTGTTTGAGCTTCACTTAATATATTAATCATCGTCTCTGTAAAATTTCAAAGTCGGTTATCGACCTAATTACAGAGAAAAAAAAATTGAAATTGCGTGTATTTGTGAAGGGTTTTCGAGACGACATACACAAACCCAATTTCCAGTCGCTGCAAAAGGGTATATAATAGTGGGCATCCGTCAGATTCTTAAAAATAATCAGATTTACATACTTGTGGTAATCCAATGTTCTGAGAAAACATTACGCTTATTGACCTAATTTTTATGTAATATCAAGTTTAATTTGAACTTCCGGTATTGGATTTATTACCATTTGCTACGATAAAGAGACGTGACAGCGAGGCAACAGCTGACTGTAGTCCTAACCTCATCGCACTCATTCGAACTTTGACACATATTTTATTTTTAACCGACATATTTCGCCGACACAAATTTTCCACTCTTTTTACCAGTCGTGGCCCGAATACAATGCTTCGTATTTCCCGAACCTGACATTGTTTTGACAGATCGACGTTGAAAAGCATGGAAGTTGAACTCGCCTGGTTGAGTAAAAAGAGACAGAGCTAGAACCAATCTTGCCAAATTTCAAACCTAGAAATATTGCGCGAATTGTTGGAATAACTATTTTTCAATTTTTCTAATTAAATGTGAACATTCATAGGATTACCTTCAAGTCCTAAAGTGTGATTCAAGTCTAAAATCAATCATCTTCTTCCGACTTTGTACTGCTATCATCTCAAAATGTGCTGGTATTAACCCAAAATGTACTGGTATTATTCCAAAATGTACTGGTATCATCCTAAAGTGTACTGTTATCATCTCAAAATGTACTATCATCTCAAAATGTACTAGTATCACCGCAAAATGTACTGTTATCATCCCGAAATGTACTGCTATCATCCCAAAACATACTAGTATCCCCAAAAATGATCAAAATGTACTGGTTTCATCTTAAAATGTAATGTTATCATCTCAAAATGTACTGTTATCATCTCAAAATGTACTGTTATCATCTCAAAATGTACTGGTATCATCTCAAAATGTAGTTATCATATCGCAATGCACTACTATACTCTCAAAATTTACTGGTATCATCTCAAAATGTACTCTTATCATCCTAAAATGTACTGGTATCATCCCAAAATGTACTGGTATCATCCCAAAACACACTGGTATCAATCCAGAACATACTGGTATCATCCAAAAACATACTGGTATCCCCAAATATGATCAGAATGAACTGTTATCATCTCAAAATGCACTGTTATCATCTCAAAATGTACTGTTATCATCTCAAAATGTACTGACATAATCTCAAAATGTACTAGTATCATCGCAAAACATACCGTTATCATCTCAAAACCTACTGGTATCCCCAAAAATGATCAACTCCATGGAAAACCATTTTTGCACAGAGCGAGCAAAGGACAGCCCCCAAACGTCCGGTGCGTTCCTTCGCGAGCAGGAGGCCGTTCATCACGAACTTCCGCGCGCTGACCAACCTGATAACGGCCGTTTGCATTCTCGCGGTCGATTTTCGCGTGTTTCCCCGCAAGTTTGCAAAAACCGAGACCAACGGTTACAGCCTGATGGACGCGGGTGTCGGTTTGTTCGTGATAGCGAACGCCCTCGTGGCTCCCGAGAGCCGAAATTGCCAGGAAGCGTCAGGCTCGCTGATGACGCGAATGCGTCGTAACTCGAGGACCTGCGTGAGGAATTCGGCGCCATTGTTGATCCTTGCGACAGGGCGTTTCGTCGCGATTGAGTTCTCGTCTTATCAGACCCACGTGACCGAGTACGGTGTCCACTGGAACTTCTTCGCGACATTGGCGTTCGCGAAGATGTTCGCGAGTACGTTGGCCAGCGTGTTCGGTTCGCGTTACTCGCTCGTTTTGGGAGTTTGGACGATAGCGATGCACGAGTGGGCCCTCAACGCGGCAGGTCTCAAGGGCTGGGTCCTCGGGGACGCGCCGAGGAACGATTTCGTCTCCGCGAATCGCGAGGGACTGAGCTCGGTGCCCGGCTACGTTGGTCTCTACCTCGTAGGTGTCGCCATTGGACGCTTGATCAGCTCCACTTATGAGAACGATGGGAAAGGTCACGGAAGCTCCGGTGGTGCTTATACGGTTAACTTGCGGCTCTTTGGCCACGCGATCGACTTCGAGTACAACGACTCGATGGTACTTTGCGTGAAATTGTCACTCATAGCCGTTCAAGCATGCGCCGCGACCCTCTACTGCGACTCGAGATTTGGCGTCTCCAGACGTTTGGCCAATGCTGGATATTGCTGCTGGATCGTCACCCTGGCCTGCACTCTGATGACTCTCGTGCTCCTCGCGGAAATCATGACGGATCTGATCGCGAGCGCGGCTGACGACAAACTTCGAGCCAACGAGAGGAAGCCCGCGGAACGAGGAAGAACAAAACGCGTAGGCTTCGATCTTGATGGTGGACTCAATGAGAAAACGACCGTGAGACGAGTCCCCGAGATCTTTGACGCAATCAATTACAACGGACTTGCGTTCTTTTTGCTCGCTAATCTTCTCACCGGCCTCGTCAATATGGTCGTCAAAACTCTCTACGCTGATGACCACCAAGCTCTCCTCATCATCTTTGCCTACATCGCTCTATGCGTAATCGCCACTGTTGCCATGTATCGATGCAAAGTTCAAATGAAATTTTAGATCCCCGTTGGAGACGGGACAATGGCGCGGAAATGTGGAATCGTGTGGACAGCTAAAAGTTTGGTCAGATTGGTTGATTGTTGTACGCGGTGGTCGGAGGATAATGATGATGCTGCGAAGTTGTCGGCAGATGGTTTCAAGTAATCATTATACAACAGTAGGCCGACAAAGAAACGTTTTTGCAAACGCACAAACTTTGTTTAGAATGCTAAATGTCTGGGAATTTTTAAATTCATTTTCTTGGTTGATAATGTTTTTTTTTTTAATTTCTGTGTTGGGAAAAAATCGAGGCGAATTTTTTTGACTTCTTTTGTAGGAAGAACTCACAGCTGTGTGAAGTTTCGAAGTCAGCGAATGGATCGTATCGAAAATCCAGATGAAATAAGTCGAAAATCGAAATTAAAAGGAAAATCGTAACAATATTTTTTAAGTGTTTGGAAAACTATCTGATTGCGGACGATTTTTTCTGGTTATTCGTTAAATAATGATTAGGTTGAACAATTTGTTAAGGGATTATGCCGAGTTCTAAAAAATGAAAAATCACTTCTTCGAAACCAATATGATTTGACAGTCTTGTAAATATTGACTGAAAATTTTAAGGTGATCGGATCAAAGTTGACAAATTTATCGGCTGCTGTGTTGACGCCCGTTGGAACGTTCAGCGGGTCGTTCGAAACTTTACACGCTTTTTGGTAATTCTTTAGATAAATTACTTTTACGAAATGTTTTTTTTGCTATTTTCTCATTTATTGGATTATAAATGATGATATTCAGTCGGGGGAAGCTAACATTTTTTATTAACAATTTTTTAGGAACGAAATATCGTTAATATGATTTCGAATTTTTCAAAAACCCAGTATAGGCGTCGAAATGTTCAAAAATGCCGTATTTTATCGCGTGTTTCCGCGAACTTTAAAACCCCATAACTTTTTGTGGAGGGGGGGGGGGGCGTGTGAATTTTAGGTTATCCCGACGGAATATCATCATTTATAACTCAATAAATAAGAAAATAGTAAAAAAATGTTAGGCTCATTTTTCGGAAAAGTCACTTATCTGAAGAATCATCATAAAAATATAGTATTTCATCGAAGGATTTATTTCCCAATGTATACTTTCGATTTGATGAACGAAAAATGCCCATTTTTTTCGCATGAATCGAAACTCTTTGAACACGCGGAATTTTTTTTAAATGTGATATTTCGGAAATTTCTTCGATTGATCATAGGATAAACTAATGTACTAACGAAATTTGTTTAATTTTTTTGATATTCCATAACCTGGTTCAAAAGGGCGTCGGTTCAGATGGAAATCGATTATAATTAAATGTAATTACACGAAAAAATTGCAGTGTTCTTCAGATGACTTTTTCAAGTACCTAACTTTTGTAGAAATTTATCATCGCAATTTTCTATTAAAAATATTTCAAGAATTCGCTGTTTTTGACCGTTACAACTGGCGTAACTCGCTAATAACTTTGTGGCATCGTTGTTATACGAAATCGATTGGACAGGTCTTTTAGCAAAAGGTGATGCACGGTTACGAAAATAAATGGAATTCGATAGCCTTGTTCTTTAAGAAAGACATTCGGCATTGTGTTCGATACTGGACAATCAAAGGATCGAGTTACAATTTAATATTACATTCTATTATTACATTAGTTCCAATTTAATATTACGAAAATTACATTCGCCGAAAGTTCGTCGATAACTAAATAGGGAAGGTGGTTGTAGTTATCACTGACTCGTGAAAAAAAAACTTCGTTCTATTTTATATCCTAGAAGATAAACGTATTTCGCCTTTGCGGCCGTTGAATATCTGTCGAATGAATCACCAGAAATTAGGCAGTTGAATGTTATTATAAGTGTTAAATCCAGGCAGACAAAAATCACGAAAAATAATATTCGGAGGATTTGTCAAGATCATTCGCTCATCTGTGATTTTTTCTTCTTCAAATTGAAGGCGTTGAAACGATTTCAAAGCCCGTTTCCACTTATTTGTAGAAACAAAAGCAACGTCCTTTGACATTCGGATGAGCTTGGTATAGCAAAAAAATTAATAAAATGGAATTAGATAATAATTTTTATTAAATGACGCTACGAAAATTTCCTCCACTGACCGAATTTTTGGATAGGATTTTTGGATAGGATTTTTGGACCGAATTTTTGGATAGGATTTTTGGATAGGATTTTTGGACCGAATTTTTGGATAGGATTTTTCAATGTCACGTGGACCCCGTTTTCGAGTGTCTCATTTCTAGGTAGAGGATTTAAAAAGAGATTTTTTGGAGTTGGAAAATATTTTTTTCCAACTCCAAATTCGGAATTATTAAGTATCTGACAATTTTTGTAGTACACACAAAATACCCCTATATGACATGAAACTATAACCCTATATAAAACCTAAATAAAAAACTATAAAAGTTATCGGCTATTTAATAATTCCAAGTCTCATTGGATTTAGCATTGCGATAAGAATATACACGTGAAACGAGACGACCATAATTTATTCCTCGAATCGTTAACAAACAATATAAATTTATTAATAAATAATTGAACCGAACCTTCAAGTAATTAGCAATCTTCCTTCTGCTTTATAGCAACGCATACTTCTTATGTACATTTTTAAACATGTGTAAAAAAATAATAGTCGCGATTTTCTATTCGTCTATTAAATATAATTATCCGAGCACTCGCTGTACAAATGTTTCTTTCTTTTTAATACTTTAGGAATGTTATCGATCACTGTAATTATTTTCATGCTACGACGAATTTGCACTGACAGTAGGAACATTGAAACACATTCCTCGATGTTCCAAAACGAATAAATCGTCAAAGTTCGTCCTTACCCGTAGCTTTGTCGTTCACTTTGGCTTTCGCATTTTTACCTTTTCCGTCGACGAATTTGCGAAATTTTTTGTTGCTCCTCACGTGATCGGCAGCCTTCGAGACTATTCTCACGAATTCGTCCACGTCGAAGCTGTAATTAGTGAATTTCGCGTGGGCACCTCCGTCGGGATGAGTCCCCTTGGAATAAAAAAAAAATACGATGAATAATTTCACCACCATTATGAAATTGTCGTGTCTGGTCTGTTATTTCGTGATTTCAGGCTGAAATTAAGGGGTTATGCCTAGTTGTAAAAGTCGAAGAATGACTTATTAGAAAAAAAAAATATTTTGACAGTATATCATCTTATAAATGTGCCCTAAAGTTTTCAAAGTCGGTGAGCAAAATATCTAAAAAATTACGGCATCGATCTTTCTCAAAGTTTTAGGGCTCCTTCTAGATGTAAAAATATAGCATTTCATCGAAGGTTTTTTTCCGCTGTATACTTTCGATTTGGTAAACGAAAAATGCCCGTTTTTCGCAAAAATCAAGACTTTCACTTTGAACACGCCAATTTTTATTTTTATTTTATATTTCGGAAAAAAAATGTGTGTTCAAAGTGAGTCTTGATTTTTGCAAAAAGGTGGGCATTTTTGGTTCTAATAACTAAATTTGTTCGCATCCAATAACTAGGTTATCCTAAGGAACTTATAGACTAACGAAATCTGTTTGATTTTTTGACATTAGATATCGTGGTTTAGAAAAGCATTGCTCTCCGCAAAAGACGTTTTCGAGAGGTGCATCCCAAACATTGCTTGTAAATCGATTATAATTTTACTTTTTTTTTAATTATAATTTTTAATAATTATAATAATTTTTAATAATTATAATAATTTTTAATAATTATACATTTTTTTAATAATTATAATTTTACTTTTTCGATTTAATAAGTAACTTCACCCATAAAGGTTTTTTTTTCAGATGATATTTTTTCGAAAAACAAAATTTTTGTAGACATTTTTAATCACGATTTTCTATTAAAAAATCCCAATAATTAGTAGCTTTTGATTGTAACAACTAGGCATACAACCCGTTAAGCTGCTAGGATTAGGATACGATGCTGGGACGATATCTGTAATGTTTGGAAAATATTTCTGTCCGTTTGAATAAAAAAAGCTAGGGAATTAAAAAACTAATACGAATAAATTGTTTTCTCTCACCGGATCTTGCTGAACCAATTTTTCGTCGTTTTCCCAAGTAAAGTACTTGACACCTCGAAGCCTCGCGAGATCTTTGTAGCAGCTGGCATCCTCGCAGTTGTATCTGCAGCATCAAAGTGAAGAACTGAATAAAATTGTTGAATTGTAAAATAAAAAGAAAACCTACAATTCGAACATGGCCGCCCAATCGGGTAAGAACATTGCGTGGGTGAGTCCAGCACCGTGGATTCCAATGAAAATGTCCGTATTCCTCGTTGTCTCGAGCTGTTTTTTGAAACTCATATCTCTGTTGTAAACGACCTAAAAAGAGAGTGAAAGAAAAGAAAATGATTTGTCACGATGGAGCGATGGTCAGGAATTGCAAGGGACTTTTATGAACTTTTAGGGATTCGTGTAAATTTGATACATTTTAGGTGACCTCTTTGGGGTTCCGTGTAATTTTGATGAATTTGAAGGGATTTCTAGGGACTTTTGGGGTTCCGTATAAATGTAATCAGTTTGAAGGAACTTTTAGGAACTTTTAGGGTTGCATAAAAAATTAATCAATTGCAAGGAACTTCTAGAGACTTGTAGAATTCTATATAAATTGAATCAATTTCAAAGCACGTTTGGGGACTTTTAGGGTTTTTCGTGAATTTGATAAATTACAAGGGATTTCTAGGGACTTTTATGGTTGCGTTTAAAAGTTCTTAAATTTTAAGGGCCTTCTAGGGACTTTTAGGATTCCGTATAAGTTTGATTGATACACTTTTAAAAACTTCTAGAAACTTTTAGAGTTTCGTATAAATTTGATAGATATCGAGGGATTTCTAGGGACTTTCGTGATTGTGTTTGTAATTCGGTAAATTTCAAGGGACTTCTAGGGACTTTCAAAGTTCTGTAAAAATCTGGTAAATGTTATGGAACTTTCAGGGAGTTTTATGGTTCCTCATAAACTTGAGGAATTTCAACGGACGTCCAGGTACTTCTAGGGACTTTTGGTGTTTATTATACGTTTGGTAAATTTCGAGAGGTTTTCGTAGGACTTTTAGGTTTTCGTATAAGTTTCATTGATACATTTCAAGGGCCTTCTAGGGACTTTTAGGGTTCCCTGTGAACTTGAGAAATTTCAACAGGCGTTTAGTGACTTCTAGGGACTTTCAAAGTTCTGTTAAGATCTGGTAAATTTCAAGGACCTTCCAGGGACTTTTGTGGTTCTCTATAAACTTGAGGAATTTCAACGGGTGTCTAGGGACTTCTAGGGACTTTCGGTGTTTATTCTAAGGTTAGTACATTTCAAGGAGTGTCTAGGGACTTTTATGCTTGCGTTTAGAATTTGTTAAACGTCAAAGGGCTTCTGAGGACTCTGGGGTTCGGCATTAAATTAATCAATTTCAAGGAACTTCTAGATTCCTTATAAACTTGAGGAATTCCAACGGACGTCTAGGGACTTTTGGTGTTTAGTGTAAGTTTGGTAAATTTCGAGGGGTTTCTAGAGGCTTCTATGGTTGCGTTTAGAATTTGTTAAAATTCAAAGGATTTCTAGGGACTTTTAGGTTTGCGGAAAACTTTTATCGATACATTTCAAGGACCTAGGGATTTTAGCGCTCCCTGTGAACTAGGGACTTTTTCTATGACTTATAAGTTTGGTCAATTTCGAGTGGTTTCTAGGGACTTTTATGCTTGCGTTTAGAATTTGTCACACTTCAAAGGGCTTCTGAGGGCATTTGGGGTATCGCATTGAATCATTCAATTTCGAGGAACTTCTAGGGACTTTTAAGTTTTGGTAACCGTTTTATTAGTACATTTCGAGGAACTTCTAGGGATTTTCAGAGTTGCCTATAAACTTGGGGAATTTTGATTGACGTATAGGGACTTCTAAGGAGAATCGAGTCTCGTCGCACTCATTTCGTTTCCAAATTCACTCACCTTTTGTACGCGATATTCCGGATTTTCCTTGAGCGCATCGACGAGCTCGTCCTCGTTCAGTATCTTTCTATACTTCGTCTCTCGGCTGAGCAGAGTGACGCGAATTCTCGGGGATTTTCTCTTGTGCAGAGGAATACGAAGACGATGCAACAAATGTTCACTGAACGCTTTGAACAAACCGCTCTTCTCGCAGCCGTATATCTGTAAAAATGCAACCCTCCTTCGTCCATCGTCCGAAATGACCACCGTCCAAGATATAAATCGTGCAAAAAAAAATTACGAGCGGAGTGTTGTAGTAGAGTCCAAAAATCATTCGGGGCAGCAGCGGTAGGACCAAATTTCTGAAGCACACCGTCTTCCCCCGGAAGGTCTTCAAGTCCCACAAAGGATTTCTCGTGAACGCTTCGAAGGTGTCTTGAAACGCTGAACGGTAACTAAAAAGTTTTTTTTTTCCCCAAATTTATTACGCTGGTCGGGTGGAAAATGTTCGGAGACAATTTTATGCCCCTCAACGGGCTCGTGACGGGTTCTCAATTTCTTTCATAGTTCTCACTGCTTTCACTGACGGCGAAAAGTGAAACTTTACCTGTAACTTTCCCATATCATAACGTGATTATCGGTCGTGAATGCCGACGGATGCGATAGGTTCACGTGAAGCGAAGCGTAAAGATTGAAGAAATCGCAGAAGTGGTGGTATAAATTGACTGCTGCAACAGAGACAGTGTGTAGAATTATCGGGCGAATAGTGGTGACGTTGACGATAATCGTTTTGCCACTGCTCAGCAAACGGAAGGAAAATCGTAGTCGATTTATTTTATAATAATGACAATAGGAAATTGAATATTGCGAATTAGCGTGATTGTTGTTACAATCATTTAGAGGAATTATGACAATAAGTAAATTATTCCAATGACAAGAAAATTATTATAACTCTTATTGCATTGGTAAAATAACGCAAGAGTCAAAATCAAACGATAATTCGAATCTGACAAAAATAAATAAAATAAATAATGGAAAATGGAATTAAATTTAACAATAAGTAGCGAAGAGAACCCACGATGAATTTTGTAGAATAATTTCTTATTTAACCAGAAATCATCATTTATATTAAGGGGTTACACCCACTTGCGATTTTGAAAAAATCGATTTTTTTGTTATTGCATTTTTTTGAAGTATGAGTATCTGAAAATATGTCCTGAAAATTTCAAGTCGATCCGCACAAAATTCACTGAGATATGAGCGTTGAAAGAGAAGAATCCGCGTTGAAAGAGCGTTGAAAGAGAAACTTTAAACGCGTTTTTCTCAAAATGGCATTTCTGAAGTCGGTGACCAAGATTACTCGAACATTAATGAACCGATCTTCTTGAAATTTTGCAGGCTTATTTAATACATAAAAATGTAGTCTTTAATCGTTCGATTTTTTTCGAAAAAAATGGCCGTTTTATAGCCAAAAAACGGCCGTTTTTTGTTCGTTAAAATCGAAGCATTAACTTTGACTGTCCGCCATTTTGTGAAAAATGAATATTTTTTAAAATCCTTCGATTAAAGACGAGTTTATACTTATATTTGACTAAATCCATCCGCATTTTTTTCTTCAGATGATCCACTTCGCCGCAATGTTGGTCACCGCAAACCGTGTATATAAGAACATTATTTCATTGACGGCCATTTGCCACTAAACAATGTAATATTTTTCAATAAAAAAATTACTGAAAGTTCTTCAAGATGTGTTCTTTAAGATGGTATATTGATCGATTCAAAAAGTTTTGTAGTTTTCTTTAAAAAAATTCATGAAAAAGGCCTTTTTTGCGCTACAAGTGGGGGTAACGCCTTAATAATCAGCATCAACGACAATAATAATAATTATATGAAATTCAACATTTTCAATCATCATGATTCCTACTACGATTAATTTTGAGTATAATAAAAATAAGGTAATTATTGTCATGACAAGTCAATTGTCACAATTATTATTGTGTTACCACATAAAGTTAATAGAATCAAAATTATCAATAATTAATAAAGAGAATTAACAGATTAATTGGTCGAATAATTTTTAATTAAAAAAATCGTAATTTGTATTGATTATAATAATAAGAACAACAATAAGAATTATAAAGACAATATTAATATCGAATTAAACATTTTCTATTATCATGATTACTATTACAATTTGAAATTATTGTAAGAATAACTCAACTATTGCATTGAGAAGTAAATTCCTACAATTATTGATGAATTGCTTAAAAAATAATGTAAAATTCAAAATTGAACATTTATTCAAATCTGACTATAACAAATAAAATAAATAAAGTTGATAGACTTCATTTAGGGATTAAATTTAACAGTAGCTAGTAAATGAAATTAAAATTAAATGTAATAGAAATATTTTTTTTTTAAGAAATCGTGATTTTTATTACTCATAATAATAACAAAATTAATGATCTTGCTCGTTAAACGAGAAAAATATGTAGTTTCGTTAAAAAAAATCGGGAAGAACAAACGTACAGAAGGAAATGACAATAATGATAAGATTTTTCAACGTAGAATCGAAATTAAATAAGAGCAATAGAAGACAAACTTGCTAGACCAGTTGAACATGTCGCAAACGCTTACTCGCATCGATTTTCATCATATACGTCGGTTTCTCGATCACAACGTCGCAGTCGCCATCGACAATCGGCCGCCTTGCCAATTTGCGAAAATTTCGTACTTCCGGTCCCCAAGATTGGAGGGCGCTTATGTGATCCGCGTTATCTGTGAGCCGCTGCTCCTTCAGCCTACGAGGACCAAAAAAGGGCAGAGGATTCCAATCAGCAAATTGTCTCGTTTGTTAATCAATCCCACCGATTATTGTCGATGAATCTGTGGCTTCTTACGTGCAATAACCGCCAATTTGTCCTTCCTTAAGGACGTCCATTTTGTATCGTATCGGCTCGTTTCGCTGGGCGAGATCGGTAAAGTTTATCATAATATTTCGGCCCCTGCAAAATCTCAAATGCTCGGTACACTCGAAGCTCGAGTCATCCTGAGAAGCAAATAGAATTGGGCAAGAAAAAAAGAATATATACTCGTTGTTAAATCGTTCAAGGGCTTACACCTAGTTGACATTTTTGGAAATATCGCTTTTTTCGTTTTTAACTTCGGATTCTCAAAATATAACATTGCAACAATATTTTCTGACAATTTTCTTATCAATGAAAATAGAGCGTTTTTTTATTCACCGAAAATCGATCCTGTCACTTTGGACCGCGCTTACTTGATATATTTAGAAATATAGTAATTTTTAGAATTATAGAAATATAGTAAAAGCTCGGTCAAGTCTTAGCCTATATGATCTATTTTTAAACAAAAATAGTTTTTATGTGTTTCGGATCAACCGGATGGACAAAATCAAATTGCTTATAACTTCTTTACTTATTAATATTTTTTGATGAAATTTGCTTCACATATTTGTTGATATACATACAAATAAATGTCCAAATTATTTTTCAATCTTACTTATTCCTTCGAAGTTAATTTTTTTTAATAACCCTGAATATCGGGTCGTCACAGTAGCCTAACCCCTTAAAACTGTTTGGTTAACTAAGATTCAAATTTATTTATCTGCAAATTCTAGTTTTGAGTAAGAAAGACTAGTTGGATCGAACGCGTTCACCAAGAACTAGTTTTAGGGAAGAAGCATTTCAACTAAAAACGGGTTTTAGCTGAAACATGTACTGATAAAACTACCCTCTCAGTGTTTTTTTTAATTTAATTTTTTGTGGGTTTGTGGAACATCTTACGAAAGGTACTGAGCCTTTGCTGAAACCAGCCAAGGCACAATTCATTCATTTTCAATTGATTTGGTAAATATAAATAATCCGTGCGGAAATTTGCTACAAAGTGAAAAATTACAAACAGAGCAACCCCTTGCAGTTTTATTATACGAATAAATATACATTTACAAATTGACAGACCTGTCTCGTTGTTTGTACATTTTTGTTAATTACTCAATTTAGTCGTTCGTTCGTTTTTTTATCCTTTTCATTATTGATTTACATCGTCTACTGAAAATTATAACAAATTGCAAAGACCATTTATGAAAATGACAAAATTACACATGACTAACGATTATTTGTTAATTTTTGTTTCTGTTCATCGTTCATTGGTTTATTCGTTTGTACTCTTTTGTGGTTTTTTAACGATGTTTGTCATGTTCGTTGGCTGTAATTATAATTAACTACATAGTGTAATTTAATACCTAAGTCCCATAAATGAAATGGAATGAATGAAAAGGAATAAAATGAAATAGAATGAAATGAAAAGGAATAAAATGAAATGGAATGAAATAAAATGGAATGGGATAAAATAAAATGAAATAAAATGAAATGGGATGAAATGAAATAAAATTGATACCTAAAACCCATTCAACTCTGAAGATTTTGAGTAATTCGGTGGAGCTTTTTTGTCGGGAAAATCTCGAGTGTCAGTTTGCCTCAAAATATAATTAAAAGAAAATTCCTCGGAGCACTTACCAAAAAAAGTGGCTCGCAAAGCACCATCATTTCCTTCCTCTGATCCCTGACGTAGCCAAAATCACCCTGTGCGTAAAACGTTTCGATTTGCGCTCTTTTTGTAGCGACCCATCCCTTGTGATCACCGGGACAGTGAGGAACGGAGAATGCATTTTCCAAGTTACAATCCGTCTCATAGCCCCAGCATGCTTTCTCGTCGAGTTCATTCTAGCAAGAAAATAAAAATAGTAAATAATTTACTATTCGAAATAAAAAATGAATACTGATCATTAGTATTTGTTAACATTCTTAGCGTTACTTAATACTAATTATTCGTTTTTAATTAAGAAATCATCATCATTAAAATTTGATTTAATTTTTTTTTAATTGCCATTGCCTAACTGAATTTAATTGAATTCGTTAATTGTATTTATAAAATTATTTGTCTATGACTCATTTGAATAAACTTTACCTACATTTTTTATATCATTACTTTAATAATTTAATATAAATAATAATTTTGTTGTTTATTTTAAAATATTATTATTATTATTATTATCCGATTGGATTGCTCCGGGCGCGCACTTTGTTAGTTTTCACTGCGAAACATTATTATTAAATATTATCGTTAACATCATCGCTATTATTATTTTTAATATAATAATAATGCTATGATAATTATTTTAAAATTGCTTGACAGCCACACACACAAATGCATTTGTACTATAAATAATGATAAATAATAACACAGACATTATTTTAAACTTTTGTGAAACTTTGCCTCATTATGATATTTACGCAGCTATAATTACAACGAATAAACCCAAAAAAGTCAGTTGTACGCAGCCGTAATGAAAAAAAAAAAAAAACGAAAATGGGATCTCACCTTATAAGGACAGGTCGAGTCGTTTCTGCATCGTTCGGCGATTTTGGGAAACGAATTGAAATAATACTTCATATGATTTTTGGGAAGATCGATATCACGATAAAAATCGGAATAATGCGAATGATCGTTGATCACGGAGGTCGCCAAAATACCGAAAAAATTGAGGACGATTGAGCAGCCAACGACGACGATGAAGGTACCTTTCGTTGCCATCGTCGCCGAGCGTCGAACCGCTGCAAGACAAAGTTTCAATAAAGCGCGCAAAGTCGGCTCGTATCGACGCAGGAAGTCGTTCTCACCACGCGGCGAGATTTCTTTCGCCATACGGTGCCCGTATATGTATGGAAAAAGAGGAGGAAAAAAAAGCGGAGGAACGTAACGGAGGCAGTGGAGATTGCTAGTTAATACGTGTGGGAAAAAAAGAGAAGGAAGGCAACAAAACAGGTGGGTGTATGACCTCACTGCCGGTGTTGAGAGTGGGAGTGAAAGATTGAATTCCATTATATTGAGCATTCTATCGTCCTCTTCGGTCAGGAATTGTTGAAATAAATACATGACTCATGGACTATCAATAAGGAGAATTCGAATTATCGCAGCAGTTTCAATAATATTAAGACTTGTCAAACCGAATGAATGAAATTTTGAACTGTTTATTAACGAGGTGGAGTATGAGTTTCATAATAGAATTTATCCTAATCGAAAGAATATAGAGAAAAAATGATATATTTAATTGGTGTGTGTTAAAGAATGTAGTAATGAGTATTTTATGCAATGTCGAAGGCATTTTTTTAAATGTGTATATGGAATTAGTGATAACCAAATGGTCATAGAGGAGTCAAATTAGTAATTTAGTAAAAAACTAATAATCTAGTGAGAAATAGTAATTCAGTAAAATAAGTTGAACTAGGTGAATTTGCAAAATCAGTAAATGTCAGTATAATAAGTAAAAATGAAGAAACAAATGGACAAACAAAAAAATCAGTACAATTAGTATTTAAAATCAGCTTTCAAAAATCAGTAAAATTGGTATTGAAAAATAATAAAAATGGTTTAAAAATCAGTAAGTAAATAGTAAGTAAATCAGTAATAATCAGTCAAACTAGGTGGATTGGCAAAATCAGTAAATGCCAGTTAAATTAGTAAATCTGAAGAAAAAAATTGACAAATAGTAAAATCCGTAAGATTAGTATTAACAATCAATATTTAAAAATCAAGTGAAATTCGTTTTTGAAAAATCAATAAAATTAGTAAAACTAATAAAACCTAGCCAGATAGCTAGCTTTTATTAGTTTTACTAATTTTACTGATTTTTCCAAAACTAATTTCACTCGATTTTTATACTAATTTACTGATTTCAGTGAATTAGTATAAAAACCAAGTGAAATTAATGTTTGAGAAATCAGTAAAATTAGTAAAAAGTGTGAAATTAATAAAATTACGTTAGTCATTTCGGAAGAGGCTGCAACAGTTGCAAAAATAACGAAATTAATATTAACCCCTAAATATCAGTTTTATAATTTTTAAATTGAAATAAAAAATAGTAATTTCCAGCTATTGTTAACTAGTTTTTAATATTATTCATTCTGTTGAAAATATTCGTCCTCCATTTAACTTTTCCTGCCCGTTCTTATATTACAGCCATTAATACAATTATATATTACAATACATCATTATCATTATCACTTATAAATAGATCTCGTATTTTGGAAATACCTCCACAAATATGCAAGAATTCGGCAAACGGAAAATGCGCAAGTCCGTACAAAAATGTAAACCCTGAAACAATCGATGTAGCAAAATCTTGATAAAGCTGTAGATGCCGAAGAATTCACAATTCCCAGACATGTGGCTCGCCTTGGCCATTCTAACCGCTTGAATAAATGATGTTAATTTTTTTTCTACGTTGCGTATGTTCTGTTATTTGCTCTGTTAGATAGAAGCAAAGACGGCCAAGGACGAATTTACTAAACGTCATTTATTTTCGAAAAATTAGTAATCTCCAGAATAATCCAGGAATAAAAAATATTCTCGTAATTAGAATAGTTTGATCGGACTTACTCATTTTTCGGAATTATTTACGGCCGAGAAAGAACCCCCTTCTGTCCTTACGACGAATTCGACGCAGGGCTGGTGCTGCTTCGCGTTTCTCATTCGTTCCGCGAGCATTTGATTTTTACCCTTTTTTTCCCTTTTCTTTCACTTTCACGTTTCGCCTCGAATCTTACGCACGATCAGCTGATTCGCCGGGTTCACACGAAGTGCCAGTGAGCAGTTAGCATCGAAGCTTCTGTTTGGAGCTTATTTGTACTTCGAAATTAGATTTTAAAAGTTAATTTGTGAAGGATTTAGAAAACTAGAAAGGACTGGTGAATAATAAAGTATCGGGTGATCTGAGTATCATGATTCGTCGGACACGACTGGTCGTTTACCCAGCGGTTGTAAACGTTAAGCTCGACGCCGGACTGGATAGAATCAGGAACTGCTTTCACTCTGGTGGTCGCCGAAGAAACTTTGGAGAGAAGCGAAAGAGTATGCTTTCTCTCGGTAGGTCAAAAGATCAACTGTTAGATCGCTAATTCTGTCGGTGGGGTTACCAACTGCTGTTACGTTACCGACTGCTGATAAGTTACCAGCAGTCGTTAACTTATCAGCAGAGAGGAGACAATCTTGTAGAATGCGATATTATCGATCCTTGGTGACGGGAATCTACAGTTGGTTGAAGAACCTATCGCTGGAACCGGTTCATTCACCTGAATATCATTCAACCCGAATCATTATTCTCAATCGCTGTATGCAGTTGCAAAGCACAATTTCGTGGTCTATTATTCTAGTCGAATCGAACCAACCCACATGCGTCAGATTCCATCGGTACGGTTACCGACTATTGGTATGTTCCCGACAGCCGGTAAAAAAGTAGCGTCCGTTGGTCAAGTATCAAGAGTTAATAATTTTCTGTTCGGCGGATAACCGCAAGGTGAAAAAAGCTTACGTTCCATCACTCGATAGAGTTTGATCGGCATTTCCACCATTTCTCGCTAGATGGCAGCGGCAGTTCAACTTTCTCCAAAAACGGATTTTCGTGCACTTTAAACTTTAAGCATTTATAAAGCTGTCCACAGATATCGCACATCTAGTACCAAAATATAAAAAACACTCAATGAAATTTTGTATCCCCTTTGACTAGGAAGGTCAATGCAAAATAATCTTCGCTCGTAAATAGCTTTTAAAAATCGAACATATATACTCATATGTATACGTGTATGAAGATCGACCATGTGTCCCTATGGACCAGCAACTTGCTCGGAACTTTCCCAGTGCGATGACAACGATCGCGTCGCACGATTATTTTGAATTAGATCGACGGTCAATATCTGGATGTCAATAGAGGACCAAGAGAAAAGATGCAATGTCGATCCTTTTGAAGCTTCGCCGTTGTTAAGAGCTGTCTCGAAAGTTACGAAAAAAGAAAGTTCGACATGACGAGAGAAGAAAAGAATATATGTGTATATATAACACGGCACATTATGGGTTATATACCTTATTCATCGAAGCTCTAGCGATCGCTATGTGAACGAGCGGGTCGACCTCGGGCGAATCACGATGTTCCACAAATCAATGCTAATCGAAGCAACGAGATCGAAGGAGATCGAGCGATCGAGTCAGCCCTCGGGACAATGAGCGCAAGTTCTTTGGCTCCTTTAGCTATATATATATATATATATATATATATATATATATATATATATATATATATATATATATATATATGTATCTTTTTCAGATCTATAGTGATATTTAGGGCCTATTTGTGTGTGTATATATATATATATATACACACATATATACAGTACCCTTCAAAACTTTTCGGTCACTTTGGATAATTGAAAAATTATATTAGAAGAATATTAGTCTTGTTATTTTCTATGTTACGAAGATATTATTCTGTAAATTGAATCATATTATTCTAATGTCATTTGGCAATTGTGTAAAGTGATCAAAAACTTTTGACCCGCACTTGTATATATATACAAGTAGGCCCTGAATAAAACTATAGAAATAAAAAAGATTGTATCGTATCAAGTAAACAAGAATTTATGGATATAGATATAGACACCAAAGAAAACTTAGTAGTTTAGTTATTTAGTGATACATAATTTATATGTATATTTAATATAAATTATATATATGTAATATAAATTATATATTGATATATAATTTATATACATATGGTATTTTTCGGTGGCCCGAAAAATGTGTCCACAATGAAAATCTAAATACCCCATGTCAATACTTAAGTATTGACTTGTAAGTCAATTTAGTAAGTATTTATCTTACTATAAGATCTTTTTATTTTTCCAGAAAAAAGTATGTTTAAATTATTTTTTGAGTATTCCTTGAGCATAGGATTTTTAAATGTTTCTCTTTTGTATATGTACTTTTGTATGAATAGTTTGGTTTTTGGATATGCCCTAAAGAAAACGTAGTAGTTTAGTAACGTCGTAATATATAGTTTTACATACCTAGATACACACACACACGCACACACACACGCACACACGCACACACACACACACACACACACACACACACACGCACGCACGCACACACACACACACACACACACACACACACACACACACACACACACACACACACACACACACAGACACACATACACACACACGCACACACGCGCGCGCACACACACACACACACATATATATATACACATATATATATATACACACGTTGGCCCAAACAGTGATTTGCAAAAGGGAAATCCAGATGTCCCGTATCAACACCTATTCGAATCAGGCCCATATATATTCTGCGATCTTTTTTACTTTTCGAGAAAAAAACATTTTAAAATTCTTTTTCGAGTTTTCCCGTAGCATGGGTTTCTTTTATTTTTCTCTTTTGTGTATATACTTTCGTCTTAGAAGTTATCAAAGCAATTGGAAATCATTGGACTGGTGCAAGTGTTTTTTTTTTAATCGTCTGAACTTTAGTCACTGAACCTCGGCGACCTATTTTTTAAAGTTTTGATCAAAATCTAAGGCATCTACGTTACTTTTCAGTTGGTAATTCATTTATTACTCAACTTTGTAACGAAAACACAGGGTAAAAAAATCGCGAGAAAAGTACATACACAGAAGAGAAAAATAAAAAAGCTTTTTTCTCAAAAAGTAAATGGATCGGATAGCATATACATCGGGGCGAGTCATACAGGAGAAGAGGTTTTTAGATTTTTATTCCAGGCCTTAATTTTTAACCCACCTTGTGTGTGTGTATATATATATATATATATATATATATATATATATATATATATATATATACATGTGTCTGATTGTATCGATTGGTTATAATCCGTTGAAACCGGCGCGACGTTCCAGCGCAATAAGATCTCGTCGTCAACCTGCCGTCATGTCGCGTGACCCGGAAACGAAACGACGCTGTGCAATCGCAGGATATATATACATATACCCAATCTTTTGGCTTCAGCGATACCTGAATCTCCATGAAACAATGTACGTAAATACATGTACACGTAAAAATTTCGTCCGCAAATTTATGAATTTGTCTCGTTGTTCCTACGCGTGCGTTCGAATTCTTCCGAGAGCTAATCCGATAATCATCGCTATGTACCGGTGATCGGAGTTTCGAATCTTTTTACAAGCTTTAATTTGACTTGACTTGGTGTGAGATGACTTTCTTGTGAGATGCAAAGCGGAACATCGACATTTCACCCACTTCCCAAGCATGCATGATTTAACTTAAGGGGTTACGTGGGTTTCGAAGCCAAGAAAGGCGTATTTTCTCGATTAAAAAAAATATATAACTTATTTTATTGAACATTTTAAGCACATAAAAGAGCAACATTTTAACAATATTCAAAAAAAAAATTCATTCCAAAATTTGGGAAATTTAACCGGTGTGACCTGGTTTCCGGAGACCCCTAAAAAAAGTGTCCTCGTGGTGGTCAGGATAACCATGATAGCTTTATCCGAAATTTAAAAACCTAATTTTTTCTGTTAGTAGATAAGTATAGCTCGTGATTGAACGAAGGATTAAAAAAAAATTGAAATTTGATTTTTTGCAAAGTTGTATACAAAATAGCTTAATTTTTGGTACAATTTACACCGTGTATAGTCTTGTAAAATAAGTTGTAGTCGAAAAAAAAACCGTCGTTCAATCACTAGTCAATGCTATTGAAGTTTTAAGTAGTAATAAAACGAAGACATTTTTGTTTTAACTTACATAGCATTGTTGATTCCAGCTCCAGAAAAACAAAGATCCTGCTGTAGCCGCGATGTCCAGGGCATCCTTTTGTTCTTGCCGTGATTCTTTGAAATTTTCAAACCCACGTGACCCCTTTAAAAAAAAGACTTCCTGTGAGATGCAAAACGGAAATCGATATTTCACCCACTTCCCGACTACTTAGAGCTAATAAAATCAATTAAAGACTAACAAGAAGAAAACAATGTAGATGCAAAAAAAAATCTTTTTAAACAAGCTTTTATTCGATGTACCAAAAAGTAGAAAATAATTGTTTTTACCAAGTCGCCTATATGTCACTATAAATAAAAACTTGGGCCGCTCAAAATTTAGACATATAATCTTCAATTTACATAAATCCGTTAACATATCAACTGTATTTAATTTACTGTAATACAAACTTAGATTTCTTAAATAAAAATCCTGAAACTGAGTATAAACGTGTGATAATAATTTCTCTAATTACTATTGTGCCAAATTAAATACGCTCAATGAAACTGAATTGATCAAATTTATTAAACATATAAAAAGTTGAGCGGCCCAAGCTTTTATTTATAGTAGTTATAGTATTTTACTTTTTGGTACATTGAATGAAAACTTACATTTTTTTTCTTACATATTTCAGGATTCGAATTATTCGGATATTCGAAGAGTTTGAATGGACCAACATTTATTTGGATTTTTGGCTACGCCTCCATTACATTTTCCTAACTTTGTTAGCGCCCTACGGGGGCATCACGAGGGGCTGCAGAAGATAGCGTTGTCAGTGGCGTAGCGCGGGGGGGCCGGGGCGGCCATGGCCCCGGCGGCGCCGATGTGGGGCGGCGGCGGCGAGCGGCACCTAAAGAAACGTTGCGAGGTCGATGTCTCCGATTTTGATGAAATTTGGCATGCTTGTAGAATGGGTAAAAATAGGCGACACGTATTTTTTTATATCGGCGGAACCCGATTTTTAAGGACTGAAAAGCACCCTCGAAAATTCGGGTGTTTTTAGTTTTTCGTCGATAACGTTTTAACGGTAGGAGATATGAAAAAACTTCAAATTGCAACAATGTTTATTTTTTTGTGTACTATACATTGGAGCTGAGAACGATGCAGATAGCAACAAATTTCACATTGTTTATTGCAAAAATGCAATTTTTTCAACCGTATCTCCGAGAATTTTTAATCGATTGGGATGTAAATTTGCATACATGTAGGGAATAGAAAAGTGCGGATACGAATTTTTTCTTTTTCCGATATCTCACAATTAAGGGGTTGAAACTGCCCGTCGATTTTTTTGCCGAGAGCATCGTATAATCAGCTAGCCTTTTGGCATTTCGGTCTAAATTCATGTCAATATATGTTCGTGATATAACGCAATTGCATATTTGTAACATTCCAGCCGTCTCCCACCCCCCCCCCCCCAACGGTCCCCTCTCGAAAGGCAAACGTTCAAAGTTCTTACCGTGCGGCAAGGACGAAAATTTGTGGAAATAAAAATGGGTTGCAAAGAAAGTACAATCAGTCAAAATAGTCGATACACATTTTCTCGTTTTGGCGGAACGACACTCGTAAGGGGTAAACACACCCTTAAAAACTTCGTTCTTTCTATAGCTCGTGAACGGGCCGAAATAAAAATAAAGTTCGAAAGGAAAAAATGTTGTATTCTTCGACTACTAGACGTTCATGATGATAATGATGAGTACAGCAATAAATGGCGTGTTGTATATTGCAATAAATCGTGAATTACTTGCGAAAAATCACCCTTTAGTTTTCCACTAATATGGACAGAGGCAAAAATCGCAATCACGGACTGACTTCGTGCTTTGGGAAGCAACTGGATTACAATTGTATATTTACGAATAAATTCTCCCCCACCCCGTACTGCCTTTGAAGATTACAACACAATCGGAAAAGTGTTCTCACGCTTACTCATTTAGGAAACGTTTCAACTCTATGTTTTTTATGGATTATACTTATTACACTAATGATAATCATGATAAAAGTGTTTAAAACAAAGAGATTTCTTACACCACGCACAAGTGATAATAGCTGCTTCGCCGCATATATCGCATGTCGGTACATTTTGTGAAAAGCAAAATTCTACCGGATTTTCGAAGTTTGGTGGTCTTTCTTCTTCGTACCCGCTTTTTTACCACGCATATTTGAAAAGGTTTGTAAACCGTGGAGAAGAAATCCGGTTGTGTGTAAGAGATTATAATTTAACAATATTGTCACTCAAATGCAGATTGACGTCGTAATTATATAATATTACTGCGTCAGAAAAGTGTTTGACGAAGTTTTTCCACACACGGAAGCCATAAACATCAAGGGGCTGTATCATTCCAGTTGTACTTGCAGGAATTACTGATTATCGTATGGACTGATTGTCTACAGAACTAATGAAACTGGTGTAATATATTTACCTGCTGGAATGGTTAAAACTTTAATACCTTTCCCTTGCATATCCACTTCTTTAAATGCAGTTGGACATTGACCGCTCCAAGAATTCAGAAGTATCACCGACTTTGGACCCGTATTGGGAATATATACTTCTTGGAACCATCGCTTGAAATGATTAGTCGTCAATTTTCCAGATTTCGAAGCCAATAGAAATATATTCTCGGCTCCGAACATAGTTTGTTCCACTTGAGGACTAAATTTGCCAGTAGTTTCGTTTAAAACGATCAACATGGTGCCAAAAGCTTGCCACTCGCAGAAACCAAAGGCTGTATAGTATAACTGTGTGTTGTTGATGTTTTCGATTGCACGACTGTCTCAACGGATTTCTGCCCTTCTTTTGCCAATGTGCGGCCTATACGTAGCTCTAAATTGCATCCACTCTGATCAGAATTAAATGTGTTTTCAGCCCCAACGTTGGCTATGTTGACTTTCGGCATTTCTATAAATTCGATAACTTTGTTTTGAAGTGTATCAGCGTTTAATAATTGTTGTTTTGTTACATATTTAGTAATCGTCCGTGACACAATTCCACGTTGGTTTTTGAATGTCCTTAGCCAAATAGCGGATGCTTGGAAATTTACGGCTGGTATTTCTACAATTTCTCGTGCACGTAAGGCCCATCGTCGAAGATCTATATCATGGACAGGCAGCCTTTTGTCCAAAGCATCATCAAAATTGTTTAACGTGTAATGAGCTATCTTTGTTAACTTCTCTTTGTAGGTGCCACCCTTATTTATACTATGGGCCTACCGGCGCAACTGCGGCTCTGATTGAACCTTTTTGAATTACGTTTGAACAGATGATAACTTTCTATTCCCATTTGCCCCGGATCTCCAGGAATCTACAGCTCTTGTCTTGTTTTCGTAACTCAATTCTTCTATATCTTGGGTTCATACATTTTCATCATTTTTTGGATCTAGGTATCGTTGTCCGTGCCAATCTCCTTCACTGTCATCTTCTATTGCGGCTGCTTCATGAATTTCATTTAGTGACAGAAAATCCAAACCAGTTTCGACTTCCATTTTCATAGGTTGGTCCACCGCTTCAATGATCATGTTTTCTAGATCCTTACTGAACTGTATTTCCTGTTCGGTGATTCCGGTAGAAATTTGCTTTTCACAAAATGCACCGACATGCGATATATGCGGCGAAGCAGCTAGTATCACTTGTGCGTGGTGTAAGAAATCTCTTTGTTTCAAACACTTTTATCATGACGATCATTATTGTGATAAGTATAATCCATAAAAAACATAGAGTTAAAATGTTTCCTAAATGAGTAAGCGTGAGAACACTTTTCCTATTGTGTTGTAATCTTCAAAGGCAGTACGTGGCGGGGGAGAATTACTTCGTAAATATACAATTGTAATCCAGTTGCTTCCCGGGGAACGAAATCAGTCCGTCATTGCGATCCTTGCCTCTGCCCATATTAGTGGAAAACTGAAGAGTGTTTTTTCACAAGTAATTCACGAATTATTGCAATAAACAACACGCCATTTATTGCTGGACTCATCATTATCATCATGAACGTCTAGTAGTCGAAGAATACAACATGTTTTCCTTTCGAACTTTATTTTTATTTCGGCCCGTTCACGAGCTATAGAAAGAACGAAGTTTTTAAGGGTGCGTTGACCCCTTAAGAGTGTCGTTTCGCCATCGTTTCGTATCGACTATTTTGACTGATTGTACTTTCTTTGCAACCCATTTTTATTTCCACAAATTTTCGTCCATGCCGCACGGTAAGAACTTTGAACGTTTGCCTTTCGAGAGGGGACCGTTGGGGGGGGGGGGCGGCTGAAATGTTACAAATATGCAATTGCCCCATAACACGAACATATATTGACATGAATTTAGACCGAAATGCCAAAAGGCTAGCTGATTATACGATGCTCTCGGCAAAAAAATCGACGGGCAGTTTCAACCCCTTAATTGTGAGATATCAGAAAAAAAAATTCGTACCCGCACTTTTCTATTCCCTACATGTATGCAAATTTACATCCCAATCGATTAAAAATTCTCGGAGATACGGTTGAAAAAATTGCATTTTTGCAATAAACAATGTGAAATTTATTGCCATCTGCATCGTTCTCAGCTCCAATGTATAGTACACAAAAAAATAAACATTGTTGCAATTTGAAGTTTTTTCATATCTCGTATCGTTAAAACGTTATCGACGAAAAACTAAAAATACCCCAATTTTCGAGGGTGCTTTTCAACCCTTAAAAATCAGGTTCCGCCGATATAAAAAACTACGTGTCGCCTATTTTTACCCATTCTACAAGCATGCGAAATTTCATCGAAATCGGAGACATCGACCTCGCAACGTTTCCTTGTTAGTTGCGAAAATAGGGCAGGGGGGGGGGGGCAAATTTAGGGTTAGCCCCGGGCGGCAAAAATCCACGCTACGCCACTGAGCGTTGTTATTAAATTATTCAAGGTGATTGAGTAAATGAACATGTTCGAATAAGGTGAATCTCTGATATTTCTCGGCGTAGCCTGGAGCCAAAATCCCGGTGCCCCACAGAAAAAAATCGATCCAAAATAATGAAAGTCAAATAATTGACTTATTTGATTTAAGTTTCACCCAAGCAAGTATAAAGAAATTATTTTGGAAAACTTGAACTATTTCCTTCGTCGTAATATCGCAATTTGTATAAGCAGTAGTTATTTCGTTACGCATATAAAATGAATATTCAAATTTGAGTAGTAAGTTAACTATGAGCAAAATAAATACATTAGATTTGTCGGCCGATACACAACCAGAAGAATACTGGAAGATCAACATTTACTACCGAGTAATATATAAAATAATTTTAAATCTATTGGGTCAATTATTTTAAATCACATGCGTCAACCATATGAAGTATCGTATGTTAAGGGGAGATATACACCTAGATGGTCGAGTTCGAGGATTTAGAAGCTATGAACATTCCGTCGACCGTAGAAGACCTACACTATGGGTCTGGTATCGATGATTCCATGTCCAAGTTGACAAATTTCATGATTTATTCATTCCCAAATTTTCAAACGCGTTTTTCTCAAAACCACGTTTTTCAAATCAGTACCCAAAATTTCTCGAAAACCAATGAACCGATTGCCTTGAGGTTTTTTGTGGTTATTCTATACACCATTATCTAGTACTTGTCATAGGATTTTTTTCCGTTGGTTAGTTTTTGTTTTATAAGCAAAATAATACCTAATTTTTGGCCTAAAAATCACTATTTATGTTCAAACGTCCGCCATTTTGTCATAAAGCGATATTTTCAAAATCGGCTATGACAAGTACTAGATTATAGTAATTAATTTAATATTCTTTTTGGTTTTTTTTCAGATGATTTTTGAAGAAACGCCAGTGTATACCGTATACGCAGATTTTTTTACGACGCTCCAAGGATCATACAATATCCTTGTATATTTTTTATAATTTTAAATAAAGAAAATTAAACGTATTTTTTAATGTATATACTTTTAGATAATTAAATCCCAATCCGACATTTCAAATAGTTTTCCTTGAAAAAATTCACAAAAATGACCTTTTTTCCGGCTCCTAGGTGTATATCTCCCCTTAAGTGAAAGGTGAATGTGCTTACATTTAAAAATATAACCATGAAGATCCATGGGGTATAGAAAGTTTAATTATATGTTGAACATGGAAGAAAAAAACGTGTATTTTCGATGTATTTCGCGTAAGTGGTTCGCGAAATTTCGTTGTGGAGATTTTGATCTCCAAGATGCTGCTCGCTCCGGTCGATCAGTCACTCCTGATGTCCATAAAATCAAGACTTTTATCGACTCTGACCGGCATTTGATACCGACAGGACATAACCTCAACATTGACCAATCAACTGTTTCGAGACATCTACGGAAGCTCGGGATGGTAAACAAGCTTCATGTTGGGAGCTGTACGAACTAAGCGATAAGAATTTAATGAATCGAATTTCAACTTGCGATTTGCTGGTCAAACAACATCAGAACGAACCATTTTGAGAGCGGATGATTACTGGCGATGAAAAGTGAGTTGTCTACAAGAATTGCAGTCGAAAAAGATCATGGTCGAAGTGCGGGGAGGCTGCTTAGACGGTCGCAAAGGCTGGATTGCACCCGAAAAAGATCAAGCTCTGTATCTGGTGGGATTGGAAAGCAGGAATCGTCTAATATGAGCTGCTGCCACCCAACGAAACGATTGATTCGACCAAGCTCACAAGCTTTGCTCACAACTCGCCAAAATGAGAATCATCACAGTGTAAAATTTTCAAAAAATCGATTTTTTTTGCATTATCCGATGGTTATAAACATCGCCGATTAATCGTAAGTAGACAATTTATATGAAAATTCTTTAAGCCGTTAGGCCCAGTAACAGGTATAAAATCATGTGCGAATCTAACAATTTTTTTCCGTATGAAAAAGTATTTCACTCATAAAATTAATTACAAGTCTATTTATTTAGTATGAATATCAAGCTGTATTTAAAATATTTTTTTTTGTAACAAAAAAAAATTTTTTTTCAGTGTGCACAATTGCCGACTACTCGAAACTTCTCGAAACAGCTTTCTTGCAATTGCCGTGACAAATAAATTCAACAATTTTCACTCGATTTACTTCAAATTTAAAAGTTACGTTCCTAATTGCATTTCGTAGAGTACGTACCGAATTTCTGATTAATCGAAAACTTTTCTTTTTATGAGCAGTTTATGAGCAGTTATAACGAAATGTTTCAATGAACATTTATTTCTTCAGTTCAAATACCTACAACTTTTGAATAAAAAAATATTTTTTTTAATTCCGTACGTACTTCGCTAGGTATTCTAATGTAGATTGACGAGAATTTTTGTTTTTTGTTCGAGGTAAAAAATTGTGGATGCAAAATGTTACGCCGCGGAGCGCCTAAAAAAAGATAACAATAGAAAATATTAATAGTCGGCCATTTTGTACATCGAAAAAAATATATTTATACATTTTTACTAACGGCTTGATATTCATACCAAATAGATGTGTAATTAATTTTATAAGTGAATCACTTTTTCATACGAAAATAAATTGTTAAATTGGCACATGAATTTATACCCGTTACTGTGGCCTAACGCCTTAAGGTGGTCTTATCGCTTCACACTAGTCATACCACTGATCATACTTGACTTGTACAATTTATATTTTTAACATATGCAAAAAACATAATTTGTAATAACTAAAACTTTCCATGTGTAAACTGTTTAATGAATGTTCACATTTAATTAAAAAAATGATAAAAATAGTTTTTCCAACGATTCGCGCAGTATTCGTAGATTTGATATTTGGCAACATTGGTTCTATCTCTATTTTCACTCAACCAGGCGAGTTTAACCTCCATGCTTTCCAACGTCGATCTGTCACAGTAATATCAGGAGTGGGAAATATAAAGCATTGTATTAGGGCCACGACTGGTAAAAAGCGTGGAAAATTTGTGTCGGCGAAATATGTCGGTCAAAAATGAAATATGTGTGGAAATTCGAATGAGTGAGATGAGGTTAGGACTACAGTCAGCTGTTGCCTTGCTGCCACGTCTCTTTATCGTAGCAAGTGGTAATAAATCCAATACCGGAAGTTCAAAATAAACTTGATATTACATAAAAATTAGGTCAATAAGCGTATTTTTTTCTGAGAGCATTGGATTACTACAAGTGTTAGGTATGTACATCTGATTATTTTTGAGAATCTGACGCATTCCCACTATAAAATACACTTTTGTAGAGACCGGAATTTGGGTTTTTGTATGTCGTCTCGGGATTCCTTCCCAAAAATACGCAATTTTAATATTTTTTTCTCCGTAATGAGAGGTCGATAACCGACCCTGAAATTTTACAGAGACGATTATTAATATATTTAGTGAAGCTTAAAAAAAAATTATGATGATCCTATGGATTGAAGCCTGGCGATAGGATTACCGTAAAGCTTACTTCTACCCCCAATATGATTCCGGCCAGGTCGAGAAGAGTCGTTCCGAGAAAAACGCGGTTGTAAGTTTTAGTATACGAAAATCGGTGCGCTACCGGCTCGCACTAAATCGTCTGTAACTTGGTCAATTTTAAATATTTTAACCTGAAATTTTTTCCACATACTCTTGTGTATGCAAACGTAGAGAAAATAAAGAAAACAAATTAATCTTCGTTGACCCATCACAGTGGTATCCCGTCATAAACGTGTGATTGGAGCTAGGTTTTCTGTGTGTTACTTGATTATCGACTATTATGTGAATTTTGTTAAAAAAGATAATCGTAATTAAAAGCACTTTTTCAGGCCGGTTGAGAATCCTTCTACCCCCAGAAAAAATTCTGGCTACGCCAATGCTGATATTATATTCGGAAAATTGATAACGGCGAGAGTCAAATCAACTAATGATTTCTTTCGGCGGGATTGAACTGAAAAAAAAAAACCAACAAATTTTTTTCTTTTATTAAGACTCATACGCAGAATATGAACCAAGAAAAAGTGAGAAATGTTGAAAATCGATGAAATGGTACGTTTTCAAATGCTTTCAAAGAAAATATTGAACTTTCCTGAAAAAATGACTACATTTCGCAACAAAATTTTTTTTGTTATCTTGCAAAAACATTTAGGGTCATGTTTGAGACAATAAGGTTACAAAGATTTATACCAAATTTCGTCACAATCGGTCGATTTTGATTTTTTTACCTATACGTCTTGCCAGTTTTTAAAATGCAGTTTAGAAGACCGTGGCAAAAATAACATGTAACAGCCAAAAGTAGTAATAAAACATACCCTAAATCTCCAAACTGGTAAAGAATTGTTTCCTTTAAAAAAAATATGCAAGTCAGCAAATTTTTCCTTCACCGAAGGTATCTCCCACCGTAAATGTTCGTCGTGTCATGGTGACAGTCGATTCCTTGATCGGTCTCTGACGGCCTCCCATTTACTCCAGTGAAAGAGACGAAAACCCAGCACTTTTTAGCGTAGAATATGAATTATCGACTGAAGGTAGATGGTTGCATACTAAAAGTCACCCCAATGAAATGTTGCCCCTCAACTCGCCCCAACCCCAAGAAATATGGGTTGAAAACTTAAAAACCGCTGTATCTCGATAATTAATAACCCGATCAAAAAAGTTTTCAAACAAAAGTTGTTTGGAATAATAAAATTCGTATAAAGTTATCTAACGTCCAACCCCCTGTCTTTGAAAATAGCGGCACAAAAACGATTCGAAAATTCAGTGATGGTCGGTCAGTGGTGCTCCCGTGTTTTTGTGCCGCTATTTTCAAAAATGAGGGATTGGATGTCAGATAACTTTATACGTATTTTATCATTCCAATCAACTTTTGTTTGAAACATTTTTTGATCGGGCTATTAATTATCGAGATACAGCAATTTTTAAGTTTTCAACCCCTATTTCTTAGGGTTGGGGAGAGTTGAGAGGCAACATTTTATCGTGGTTGCTTCCATTATGCAACCAGCTACAATCGGTAAAAAATTCATATTCTACGCTAAAAAGTGCTGGGTTTTCGTCTCTTTTACTGGACTAATTGGGACACAATCCACCAACACTTTGTCGACCCCTAGAGCTCCCGAGCCCTTGAAGGTCCCGAAATAAATTGACTGACTCGAATCAGGCACCGCAGGCCTCGAAATCCAAATAAAACCCTCGGGCTCCCAAAAGCACGCTCGATTTTTCGCGGCTGTGAGGTGGCGCCACAGTCGCGGGCCCGTTACTACCGTTCCTCGGTCCCAAACGCCCATCAGGCCCCGATCACATCCGCGTATCGGCGACCTACGCGCAATATCACTCCGACAATGTGGACCAGTTGCGTAAAACTATATAAATAAAATAAAATTAAAAAAAAAATGGAAAAAAAGTTCAAATAAAAGGAGCAGAGGTGCGTTCCATTCGGAGGGGAGAAAAAGGCCGCGTGGTGCGCACTCACCCGTAGGCCGCGATGAAATACTTTGTTCCGATCGCGTCGTTTGATACTCGCGAAGTGTATCATACACGCGAAGGGCGCCACGGTGCCGCGCGCGTATCGAGTTACTCTCGTTTTCCACTCTCTCTCACTCTCTCGGTCTCATTCGCTATCGTTTTGTGAGCCACCGGGGAGACACCCTGGTACATAAATCTGAAGCGAGAGATAGTAAAACCAACATAAGTAGGTAATACGTCATGGAGAACCCGAGCGAATCAGCCAGACGGGAATGAAATTTTCTTCAAAGGATTATCGCATTACAGTAAATGATAGATGTCTAGGGGCGAATTTATACGAGAAGGTATCGGGCTGTTCGATATGTGATTCCGTTTCCAGCTAATCTTTCATTAACGTTAATTAAGTGAGTTTACCGTAATTGACTAATAATGCCACGGTGCAACTGGATCGGCGATTTTTGACTATTTTTTCGTGAAATTAGTTTTCGTAAATATTTTGTTTATGGCTACAATAATATCATCGAAAAATGAATATTTTGTGATTTTAATAAAACTCAGCCTTCAGATATGACTTTTATATTGGGTTTGATTGAAAAATAAAATAATCCTCTGTACGATTATTATTTTAGTCATTTTTTAGGAAAATAAAATAATGATTACGTAATCAGTGAAATTGATTTTTAACCAAGAGAGATTTCGAATTAATGAAAAACGATACTATATATGGGATATTCCACGCCATTTGAGTTAGCCCGTGACCCTGAAGATTTGTGGTTTTCCTGATTTTTTTGTAAAATTATACCCCATCAAAGGAATATCCACCCCAATTTTTAGATGTTTATCTCTTCTCTGTTAGGATTTATGATGTTCCAAAAAATGTCGATTTCAAAAATTTTTGACACATTTAAATGCTGATAACTCCGGAACTTATTGAGACATCGACAAATGGCACTATATCGTTTTTTTTTTCATTTTGAAACATAATTTCGTTAAAAAAAATTATCAATTATCAATGTCTACGTCTTTTTGCTTCTGAAGTGAAAACTATTAAAAAAATGATTGCTTTTCTTATTTGTTCGAAAAATTCTCTAAATAGGGTGACCCATTCTATAATTTTTAAGACTATCTCATTGTGGGCCCATTTTTTTCGAATTAATCATTTTTTTTTAAACGACCTTTATCATTTTAATGTCCAATAACGCTATTAAAGATTTGGTGATTTCCAATTCGGCTTCGACAGACTAGAAACGGTTTATTTTTCATTTGTACTGAATTTATTCTAAAAAACGTGATTTCAAATAAAAAAGTCGTAAATTCAACACAAATTAAGAATAAACCGTTTCAGGTCTGCCGAAGCCGAATTGGAAATCACAAAATCATAAATACCATTGATAGGCATTAAAATTATAAAAATCGTCTGAAAAATATGATCAATTCGAAAAAAAATAGAAGGAAAAATGGGTCCACGATGAGACTAGTCTTAAAAAACATAGAAAAGGTCACTCTATTTTAGAGAATTTTTTGAAGAAAAAAGCGAAAATCTTTTTGAAAAGTAGCTTTCACTTTGGAAGCAAAAAAAACGTTGGCATTGATAGGTAATAATTTTTTTCATATTTTTCAACGAAAGTATGCCTCTAAACGAAAACATGTATAGTGCCATTATTCGATATTTCAATTAGTTCAGGAGTTATCAGCGTTTAAACGTTTCCAAAACTTCTGAAATCAACATATTTTGGAAAATTATAACTCCTCAAAGAGAAGAGATGAGAATCTAATAATTGGTGTGGATATTCCTTTCATGGGGTATGATTTTACAAAAAAAAAACATCAGGTAAACCAAAAATGGTCGGGGTCACGTGCTAGCTGAAATAGCGTGGAATATCCCATATAGTATATGAGGCATTCCACGTCACTTCAGCCAGTAAAAAGAAATCGACAAATAATTTTGAAAAATCGAGTTACTCTACTGGAAAATATTCACCGAGTGTCAACATTTTTTTAAAATTCTGACGTTTTTTCTCGTTGATTACCATTTTTTAACATTTTTCCATTCAAATGGCTGTATCTTTGGCAAGATTTAACATATTTACATTCGTAAAAAATGAAAATGTGCGTCTTTTTCTAGCTTTCCAGAAAAAAATTAATTTTGATTTTATTAAGCAAGTCGAACGTCCGTTTCAGGGCAAAATATGCAAAAATATTTTTTTTTCTCAAGGAAAGACACTCGTTATTTTATTTTTTTTAATTTCCCCGAATTGTGAATACGAAAAACGGATTTTTGGTATTTTTTATATTGGTAAACATATATGACATATGACATATATGTCATATGTATTTCAAAAATCTGGTCAACATACAGTGAGTGCTCCACACTCTTCAATCGAATATTAATAAAAAAAATTTTTTTTTTAAATAGCTGTTACTGTTTTTCTGAAAGGCTAGAAAAAGATGCACATTTTCATTTTTTACAAATGTATATACGTCAAATCCTGCCAAAGATACAGCCATTTGAATGGAAAAATATTAAAAAATGGTAATCAACGAGAGAAAAAAACGTCAGAAATTTTTAAAAAATCTCGGCACTCGGTGAATATTTTCTATGAAGTAACTCGATTTTTCATAATTATTTGTTGATTTTTTTCTTACTGGCTGAAGTGACGTGGAATGCCTCATATACATATGATATAAAAGAAGAAGGCTGAGTTTAATTGAATTCACAGCAAAATCAATAAAGAGCCTAACAAACAATAATTAAAATGACCCGCAAGGCAGTGAAACACACATTCACACATAAATATCTATCCCATAGAAGTTCAGAGACTCCAGGAGCAGTAAAATAATACAGTACCGTACACTTGAATTTGAATAAAAAACCTCGTTGATGGAGAGAGAGAGGAAAATCAATTTTCCGATTATTATGTTTGTAATTTTTTTAACGAAAATAAAATGATACTCAATGATTGTTGGTAACATTTTTATAAAAATAAAAAAGGCTTCAGTAGAATATTATCGATAATGTATATGCAATCAATCAAGTTTTTTATTTCATAAAAAAATTATACTATTTATATAAAAGAATTGACGTCTCCATAAGAGCTACGCATTAAGGCTGAGTTTAATTGAAATTACAAAAAAAAGATCCATTTACAATTATTATTTTAGTAAAATAAAATAAGAATTAAAATGTATATTAAATGAAAAACTATAAATAAATAAAAAACCAAAAAATAAATTTAAATTAAGTGCAAAACTTGAATCATTGAACACAAATTTCAATATTTATGCAAGGTGACCAACAAGCCGCAAATCGCTCCTCTCAGTTACTGCTTCTTTAATTACACTTGTGAAATTTGCACTGACAGTCGCACTTCTCGAAAATTCACAGATAAAAATAAAAGTAATCTTCGATCTCGGTCGATGTCGCGTTTTTCATGCGTTCCAGACTCCTTGGTGTGATGCTTCGATTTTTTTCTTCTTCTCAGTCGTAGACGTTCACGACTTGACCCGGTGCGAGACCTCTCGAGGGTCGTAAATTTCACGTCACCGACGTTCTCGAGGTTGTCACCTGGGGTGGTGCGCGCTTCGAAACTTTACGAGTCGAGCGAAATCCACTCGTGCTCCTTTCAGCACGCATTTTTTCCACACTTTTCTGATGTGTTACCGATACTCGAAGTCCGACAAATAAAAAAAAAAAAGAAAATAAAGGGTAACGGTTCGAAATATCAAGTGAACACGCGGCTGAATTTTTTTCGTCTTTCCGATAACTATCCATTCCCGGATTTTTTTCATACAAGCGACTATGTTTTTTAACGTTTCACTCTAACCACAGAATTTCTTTCTGAATGAGGCAGCGCAAAATGCCGATAGCAATATGCTCATTTTGAGAGAGTAATATAGCTTGAGGGAAAAAAGTAATTTAAAAAGAATAAAATTTTGTAATCTTTCTGAAAAGCTTCGTCAAAGTTGGAATTAATATAATATGTATATTTTTTTTCCAGAATTGTTTTGGGCAAATGAGACGCGCGGAAGGTGGTGGGGGATGGGGGCTCGGGCACTCGACGTCTCTATAATCTATTAAGACTTCTCGTAAAGCGAGGCTCTCGACACGGGGTCGTGGTTCTCACTATCTGTCCTCTCTCTTCCCACCTGAGCCACTCTTTCTCTTTCTATCAATATATACATAGTGCATTTCACGCCAAATCAATCACTTTAAGACCTGACCCCTTTCGATTTGGCTGAAATTCAAATGTTATTGTATGTGATTTTATTTCACTTTTTTTTTACGTAATCGGAAATATGCACTGAATTTTTGAAAAAATCGACATCTTTTCTTTTTAAAAAGCTCATAACTTTCTGATAAATTGACAAAATAAAATCTTTTTTTTAATTTACCATTTCGGAATGTATTTTATGAAAAAAATAACCAGTCATCATCAATTTAGAGAATTCGATAAATTGACCAAATAAGATCGTCTTTTTATTTTTCGTTTTGAAATGTAATTTATAAATAAAAATATTCAGTTATCATCGATTTACGTTTTTAGTTTTTTGGAAAAAACACGAATTTTTTCTAGTTCGACATTTTTCATTTCTTTTTCGTGGAAAAAAATTATAAATTTATAATTTTTTGCCGCAAGACCCATCGTGGTAAGATTTTTTTTCTACATTGTAATCATACCACATCGTGGTAAGATTTTTTTTCTAGATTGTAATTTTTTTATTCTTTTTTTTTCAAACTTCAGCTGTTTCCTATAATGTCAATTAATAAATTCGATGGTTAAAAAGGAATGCAGAGTACCATTTCAGTTAGATTAATGTTTCGCTCAGAAATTTCATAAGTAGGATTTGTATTTGCCGCTAAATTGATCAACAATTATTGGAAGACTTTTATAATATACTAATATTATATAAAAAGTATTTAATATCATGGAATTAACCATTAGAAATAACTTCATCATCGAAAAATGCTAAATTTGAAAAAAAATAAGCAATACAATTTTTTCAATGCAGAAAGAAAATACTATTGAAAATTATACGATGATAGATCATGTGGCAAAAACGCGAAAATGTATCATATTCTTTTAAAAAAAAAATAATAAAAAATGTTGAAATTAGAAAAATTCGTGTTTTTTTTCAAAAAATAAAAAATGATATTGACGGGGACTTTGAATATGTGTAAAAAAAAATTATTGATAAAGTACATTTCCAAACAAAAAAAAATAAACAAAAAAAGATCTTATTTGGTAAATTTTTCAGAAGGTTATGAGCATTTGGAAGAAAAAAAGTCGATTATCAAAAAATTCAATACCTATTTGCGATTGTGTATGAACATTAAACAAAATCACACACGCGTTTTGCGATGGAAACAATAACATAATTGAATTTCAGCCAAATCCAAAGGCCTCGGTTCTAAAAGTGGTCGATTTCGCGTGAAATGCCCCATATAATTATTGTGCCATTCGGTTTACGGGAAGTTGGTCATATTCACGGGGATCTCATAGCGATACGTCGGCATACGCACTGTCGCATTAAAGGTCCTTTTTTTCTTCGGTTTTTCTCGCGCAAACCAGAAAAAAAAAAACAATACGTATAATCTGAGGAAAATTGTAATCAAAAGGAATAAAATGGAAAAAGGAAATGGTTCGCATCATTTTCAATCCTGGTACATATGGTACCAGGTTCCAGATTGGTGAAGTTGGCAGATCATTTCCCAACAGATAAAAATTTAATGAGAGTTCTTCTTGCACGCAGTTAAGTTCTATAGTTCCTGATAGTTTTTAGCAATAGTTCGGGTGATTTAAAGATGATTGAAAAAATGATCTGCTAACTTCCCGTAACAGATGACTTTCCAGAAAAACCATCAATTAGCGGGAGTTCTTTTTGCTTATGGTTGAGTTCTATAATTCTTGATAGTTTTTAGCGATAGTTTTAGTATTTTCGGAACAACGACAAAAAAGGGTCGATTAACAATAGTGTTCGGGAACTTCCGTAACAACTATACAAGTGTAATCTGCTGATGCATGCCAGAACTCTTATGAATACACCAAAGAATACTGGAACGTAATATACCACATAGTAATAATCGAGAACTCACGCCAATGCGTCAGGAGATCATGTTGCATAGTTGAGGTGCTTTTAGAAATGGTTTATAATAATCTGAAACTAGCTAAAAGTCAGAACTTTTTTTCAATATCTTCGGGGATATAGGAACTACAGGGCAGTTGGTAGAAAAGAGCCTGGAACTCACGCCCATGCATCAGTAGATCATGCGGTATAGTTAAGATGTTTTTGAAAATTCGTTAATAATTATTTGACAATAGCTAGAAACCAGAACTCTCCCTGAATACCTTAAGGAATACTGGAAATATAATTGAACGATTAAACGCACTCACCTGTAAGTGAAGATCTATCGTAATTGTATGCAGCGCCTTTTCCGAAGAGATCACATGGAAGCACCCCATCCCGATACCGGTGTCGCCACAGGTTAATAGTGAAGCTAAAACTTTTCCTCACCCCCCCCCCCTCTCGGGCTCCCGTGTTGCGTTGCTCACTCCATTCCTTTAAGGGGTTATATACAGTCAGGAGGCCCAAAAAGCTCGGTTTTTCAAGAATATTTCTTGCGAAGACCTTTAAATCTATTAACGTAAAAATTAGTACACATATTGTGGTAACTTTTAACTGTAATTTATCATGTTTTATTTGAAAAAATAATTATTTTGAAAGCTCCTATATCTAATCTCCGGGGAACGTCTAAAAAAGGCGTCTTGCGGTGAACACGATACCTCTGGACTGGATCATCTAAAAAGAAAAAACCAAAAATATTTCATTAATATAATATTTTCTACTACTTGTAATTGATCGAAGGAATAAGCAAAATAATAATTTTTGACAAAATAGCGGCTTCTCAAATAAAAATCGATTTTTGAGAAAAATTTAGTCCTTAAATTGTTTATAAAATGGAAAATATTTATCGGCGAGAAAAAACCTTCGATTAATTACTGAAAAATATACTTAAAAATATTGTATTGAAATTTGAGACTGATCGGGTCTGCCGTTTCCTACAAATCTTGCTCACCGACTTTAAAAACACAGTTTTGAGAAAAACGCGTTTCAAGTTTCAAAAGCACTTTCGAATGATCTGACACGTCATTACAAATGTGCGTGGAACGTCGAGAATATTCGCCGGATTGACAAGAAATTTTCTGTGTGTGTACTTAAATATATGTACATTACGAAAATAAAATAATTTAAAAAATCGATCTTTCGAAAATGTTAACTGCATATAACCCCTTAAAGTACTGTCGTAGCTCCTGGGGCTGAGATTTTTTAGTTATGGGTATTTGGGTGCAAAGTGTCTTCAGAAGAGACGCTGCATAGAATTACGATAGAAGTTCACTTACAGGTAAGTTCGTTTAATCGTTCAATTGTATTTTGCGCGTCTTACTCTAGATCATATGGCAGATGTTTACAGCATAATATGGCAGATAAATTATCTTTTTATCACTTATTTCTAAAGGCATACCCTTTCGTGCATTTTATAGTTCCAGAATAGATCTTGCGAATAAACATTTTTCTTCAACTATACTCAGATTATAATATTGGGCAAAGGTTTGCGAAGTCTAGGACTATCCTGCAGTCCGTTGGATAGTCTCGATGTTGACTCCACTTCTCCTTACTGCAGACGTCGAAGCGTGTCGCGTACGGTACGTCGAAAAACATTTTGTATCCACACGCGCAGAGGTCAGTGTAGATTTTTTGCACCGACTTAAAGTCTGTGTCGAAGTGGCCTTGTGTGGCTTTTGAAACGAAATGAACGGTGTTGAACCTCTTTCTCGTAGCTTTCGTGTACGTTTGACATATATTTCAAGTGCGGACGTCACGCCTTATTTATTGTTTTCCCGGTAAAATGGAATTACCAGCGTAGGTTGTTTCCTTTTCAGTCCGGACGTTTTTATCCTCGCTGAAATCTTTATCTCGATCCAGTTTTTTGTTTTTGTTTTCCATATTCTGTGTTATCTATAAGTGCTCACGTCCGAGACCTATGACCCGTTATCAAAGCAAGTAAAGTAACAAGTTTGGGGGTAAGCCTTTGCAGACACAAATCCTCGTTTGGTGGTCTTTGTGCAAAAAGTCGAGAACGAACTTCGGGTCTCATGTTGACTCATATTTCGGTTGAGGAGGTCGACGTTCCGCGATATTTTTTTATTCTTCCATCCTGACCGATCTCTGGGCCTAGTATACCTAAAGGCTATAGCCGATCGATAAGTTTATCGTCTCAATATGATGCACCATTCTGAAATTCCTTCGCCAGAATTGTGAAGATCTCGGGGATTGAAATCGTAAGGACTTCGATATTGTTCTCCTAACACTATGGCGACCATTTTTGGTACGCCGTTGTATATTACTGTAAAGACGACTCGTTCGAAGGGAAAATTGCAATGTTTATTGTTTCATCTGGCATTCCCTTCTTTGCGAAAGCTTGCCGGAGAAGACTGCGGCTACTGGGGTAAGACGCCTCCATAAGGGATGTGCTTCGCTGCTCGAAGAGCACGTAAGGGTAATATCTGGTTTAAAATAAATGGGTTTACAAATGAAGCATGGACATAAAAAGTGAGAACTTTGCTTGAGATGTCCAATGAGGCACGACCACCACGCTTCGAGATTTTTCGGAGCGTTTTCTCGACATTTTGGGCATTACAAAAATGGGAGGAAATGCATAGAAGTGATACACACTTCAGTCTATTATGGAAGCATCGATAACCATCAAAGAAGGTTCTTTTTGCCAGGATACTTATCGCTCGCACTTGGTATTTGATCTACTAGCAAACAAGTCGATCTCCTGAGTTTTGAAAGATTACCATATTCTTCTAAATGCATACCTTGACAGTCCAAACGCTGTTTCTACTTCCAGTTTTCTAGATTCCCAGTCAGCTATCGTGTTTTCGGTTGAAAATATTCTGTTGGTATTCCAGCAGAATAGTTATATTTAAAGGACGTCCAAAAATATTTCGATCCTATAATTGTCCGTCACTATCGGGTTGTTTGCTGACATGATATTGGATTTCCACCAAGATAGATCTTGTCTAATATTTTTTGACAAAATCATTGTTTCTTCAAAATTTCCGATATTAGCTATTAGTGCTAAGGTTCTTTCTCTCTCAAGATTCTTCATATTAACCCAACCATAACGCACTGCTACATAGCACACGTCTGACGTCCAAACGTATGACGCGAATTCTCATATCGTGAACGAATAAAGCTCTCGAGTACTTTGAGTTTTGGAACATACTCCGCGTCTCTTCGTAATGGTTAGATCGATAACATTTTTTTCTGAATTTAATCCAAACTTAAGACATAGTCGAATTTTCAATGGTTGCCTTTGGCTTTTTTCTTTGTTGATAATAAACCTCAACTCTTCTAATAGATAAGAGGTCTCGTTTCGATTCACTATACATTCTTTGTAAGAGTTTCCGATTAAAAGTAGTTCGGCTAGATACATTACTGAAATATATCCCAACGCGAATCTCTGCTCGTGAGCGGTTTCTGGAGAGATGCTTTGACAGCGAGATTTAATTTTGGTGGTTTTATCATTGTGCAATTTTCCGGTATTTCGTATTTCTTCAGTAGTCTGGATTTTTCTTTCTTGGGTGGTCTAGCTTTGAAGAAATCTGTCCATCTCAGAGCAATCTCCTCAAGAATTAGCGTTTCGAAAGGTTTCTCCTCTGCCACCCGAGTGGAAAACGTAACTCATCACCACCTAGCCACAAGCTAGCAAAGTTATGTTTCGAATGGCCATTAGCTGGCCGTTTTAGCTATTGACTACCCAGCCTTATGACGCGTTGTCGCTCTAGTGACCGAATACAAAAAATTAGATGGTGACTAGATAGAAAGAAATATCTCACGGCTGTATAATATTTTTGACCTAGCCATAATCTAGTTTTTTCAGCTAGTGACTGGGCACAAACAAATGGGTGGCGACTAGATTTAAAAAAAAATGGCAGCTGTGTATATATTTTTTCGTGATTTTTTTGCATATTCTTTACATCATTCGACGCTTTTACGGTATTCTTCGTTCTTCATTAATTACGGTTATGATATTTCTCGGGACCTCTGGGTGATGAGTTGTGACGTTGTCCACCGAGCCAGTTCTACTTGTTTAGTTTCTGAATTTTCGTATCGTCTACATTTGTTACACTGCACAATGTTAGATTATTGAAAAATGGGCGGATTAACAAATGTAAATAACATTATCGGGTGAATGACTCAATTGCGTTCGCATCGAGAGCGACAATCCCATAGAATTACATAAACTTAAATTGTATTTGTCCGATCATTTATTCCGGCTACTACGGCCGCAGTTGGCAAGTGTTGGCTAGGTCATCGCGAGATACCGACTTAAGGATTTTTTCATTCGCAACGCCATCTGTAACTCAAGTTGCTTAGCCAGCCATGAGCCAATCGCTCGATGGAACTACACGTAGTCACATAACCACACTTTGTCATTTGTGACCAAGATCGGCTGGGCAGTGACATGCCCACTTGAGCATTTTATTCTTTGGCAAAGCCATCTGAAACTCAAGTTGGCTAGCCCGCCATGAGTTATTCGCTCGATGGAATTACATGTAGTCACATAACCTCACTGTGTCATTTGTGATCAAGATCGGCTACGCAGTGACTAGACATGGGCTGTATAACAAAAAATTCACAATATTACTAGCTCATAGCGAGCCAACCATTGGTCAGTTCGTATGAGCTCAATAGGGCGACCCCATTACGAGGACGTAACTCAGACAGGCTAGCGCAATTCCTACTCGGGTACGCACTGTCCGACAGCCTCAAGTGTTTTTTCGTCGAGTTGTGTTTTCGGCTGCGATTCTTTTTTTTCAAGAGTCCGGTCTGATATTTCCTCAGCATTTGCCTTTTGGTAGATTCGAATGGTCACGGCTGGAGTCATAGTTTCGCTTTTTTTTCCCTTGGTGATTCAGATGTCCTTCTCGAATTCCGATTGTACTCTTCGTGATATGTATGAGCAACATCACGTCATATATTTGTCGCTAAAGGATCGAGTCGATGACATCTGAAGTTAGACCGCACCTATCAATTTTTCCCTCCCAATGGGGCCTGACCCCAGGCGATATACTATTTTTCGGAACGCGGTTTCCTGAAACCTTAATGTTCATGGTCTTTTCGTTTGAAAATAGCCGGAAGCATTTCTGTACTCAGCCGACCTCTTGTTAGCCGTGTTCCTTGTGTTAGTAGCCCTGGACCTTGTCCGAAACCATACACGCCTCATCTGTATGGTTGGCATACACGTATAATGGTGCGATACGCGTGGTGACCTGATCGATACGCGTTTGTTTCTGTGTGTACACAGAGTGAATCTTTTAACGTGTCCACCCCAAATATCTTCGTTGCCTTTAGAGTGACGAAAAAAATGTCAGAAGGTAATTTAATTGATTTCGAAGGGCTGATACAGTGGCGAACATTTTTTTTGTCAAGGTCATAGTTTTTGCGTTCCCAAGGTCATCAATGGTTTTTCAAATGGGAACATGTTTTTTTTTATCATTAAGACGTTGTAGCTAATATTCAGACGAATCCAACGACCTATGTTATGATGATCTTGAAATGATTTTTCACCAAAATACACGTGTGAAAACGGGAAATCGTTGTGACATTGACAATAAAAATATCCGAATAATGTAATTGCATTTTTTGAGCAGAAAATGTTTTGTGACAAATGTTCGAAGTGATGGCCACTGAATGGCCAGTCGAATGAATGATTCTCTTGACCTCCGAATAGTTTTTGGCGCGATAGCGGCGCAGGCTCTTGTAATTCGTTCTCGCATGTTCGCCGGCGTCGGCGGAACATTATGGTAAACACGATCCTCTATAGCTCTTTATGGGAAGAAATCAAGTGGCTTTAAATCCGGTGAACGAGCAGGCCAAGGGATTGCTGCACCTCGCCCAATCCAGTGTCCGGGAAATTTTCGGGTTAACACATTGCGAGCTATAACTGCCCAATGAGCTGGACAGCCATCATGTTGGTACCACATTCGGCATCGCTATGCAAACGGGACATTTTGTAGCGATTCCCCCAAAGTGTTATTAAAAAAATCGACGTATTTCCGTCCATTTAAATTGCGATCTATGAAAAATGGTGCAATAATCCGGTCCTCAAATATACCACACCACACATTAACTCTCCAAGGACGCTGGTGCACAATTTGCCGGAGCCACTCCGGATTTTCGATTGGCCAATAGTGCATGTTATGCGTATTCAACTGTCCGTGGTTAGTAAAAGTTGATTCGTCAGTAAACCAAACGTCGTCTAAAAACTTCGCATTCACTTGTAACTTGCGCAGAGCCCATTCACAGAACTGAACCCTATTTCCGAATTCGGCACCATGAAGTTCTTGATGCAAGGAAATATGGTACGGATGAAATTTCTGACGTCTTAATATTCTTAAAACACTCGTGTAGAAAATTCCAGAGTAGCGCTCAATTTGCCGAGTACTTAATTATGGATCATGAACTACTGCAACCAGAACGGCAATCTCTGCTTCTTCGTTTGTTTTAGTTTTGCGACGTTTCCTTTTGTGTGGTTTGACACTGCCCGTTTCACGGAATAAATAAATAATTCAATCGATACATCGACGAGAAGGATGATTTCTGTCAGGATAACATTGTGCATAAAGTTCCTGCGCTTGCACAGAGTTTCTGCCGGGCTCACCATAAATCAGAACCATTTCCACTTTCTCTGCTTGACTGTACGATACCATTTTCGATACGGTTTTTACATGTTACGTTGGATGGATACACTTATCTACTGATTCTAATATTGATAGATGATAAACATTCTTCACTCTACTTCAGTTTTACTACCTTACCATGCCAGTATTTACAAACTTCAGAAACATCTCCGACTATTGACATTATTGTATCCGTTGGATAACCTGCGCCGCTATCAAATCAAACATATTCGAAGGTCGAGAAAATCATTCATCAGACGTCTTCAAAGGTGTGTCGAGATTAATGGCTATCACTTCGAACATTCGTTACAATAAACTTTCTGCACCAAAAAGTACCGTTTGCACGTTTCCATAAACATGGCAAGAAAGTGGCGGATATACGCATTCCTGACATCGCCCGCGATTCCAACACTGGCAATGACGAAGCAAAGAAAACACTCCCGTACACGAAGTTACGATCGATAACTTAGAATTTATAAACGAAATCGTGCCAATTACAAACGCGCTTATGACCTCGTCATTATTTGATTTTGCAGACATTTTGTAATAATTGCGAATGAGTGCGAGAATTTTTAAATTTGATTGCGAATGAACGCGACCCAACGAAATTGGAGTAGTTCAATGAATTACAAAGTCTGGTAAATTGCAGCGATCCTCCCGAATAATAGAGGTCCCATGGCCGCATAAATGATTGGCTTGTTGAAAAATATTTAGCTGAAGCAAGAAATAATTTGGCGTAAATAAATTTAACAAAAAAAGGTTAGAATCTTATTAGATTATTGTATATTATCAGCAGCATGCATTGTTCATTAATTTTATTGGTATTATCATATTTACGATGGTATATTATCATTATTTTATAAATATTAATATGTTAATAATAATATGATGATATTGGTATAATATATTATTTATAATATTAAGTATTATTATATTAATATATCAATATTCATACAATAATATTTCAATAAAACTTAAATTAATATTGCATTATTTTATATGCATATGTCAAAAAATGAATAACTCACATTCACCTCCATGTTGTGATTTTACTGTTTCCGTTTTTTTCAAGTGTGACATTTTCCTTAGAAGGTTCCCACATTTTTCACCCCCACCCCCTCCCCGACCACCGTCACATCCAGTCCGTCAGTTCCCTCGTGTCTTCTGGTCTTATTACGAAAATTAGTTACACAGGCAGCCATACAGACAATTTATCAACTCCTAACTGCTAGTTCGTGAGAAAGAGAAAACCATTTTTTCAATTTCCACTTCCTCCACCCAACATGATGCTCACAGATTTTTCTTCACTGCCATTGAGTATAATTTGTTACAATCTGTCGTACGATTTGGCGCCAAAGTATTGCCCGAGCAGGTCGATGCCGAGCAAAGGAAAAGGCAAAAAGGAAGTTGCTTTTCTTCGGCTGCAACAGCCTGGAGGATTATCGCTTAATTAGCCGGCTCCCTATCACCTTTATTCAATCGTTAAGACCACTCGCAATTCGATGTCGTTTGTGGTCCGAGCGCGTGCGTCTTATCGGATGTTTCGTGCCTCTCGAGAAGACTCGAAGCGGAAAGATCCACACAGTCCTATCTCGCAACCGCACTTCGGACTCTTATGCTACTTAGTTCTGGCTACTTAATATACTGTCCTCTGCGCATATAAGTATTTCCAGCCACAATATATATATGAAACTATGTGTGTGTGTGTGTGTGTGTGTGCGTGCGTGTGTGTCTGTGCGTGGGTGTGCGTGGGTGTGTGTGTGTGTGTGTGCGTGTGTGTGTGTGTGTGTGTGTGCGCGTGGGTGTGTGTGTGTGCGCGCGTGGGTGTGTGTGTGTGTGTGTGTGTGTGTGTGTGTGTGTGTGTGTGTGTGTGTGTGTGTGTGTGTGTGTGTGTGTGTGTGTGTGTGTACTTTTACAACTAGGCATAACCCCTTAACTATGGCAGTTAAGAGGTTTTATTATACTTTTCCAAATACCTAATTTTTCTAGAAGCTTATCGTCACGATTTTGTAAAAAAAATCCCGAAAGTGAACTGTTTTTGACTGTCTTCGAAACTACTGAACCGATCCTTATGAAATTTTAACCACATATTCTTTACAGGTATAGCTATATCGCATATCAAGAAGTTTTTAAAGTTTTCATATTTACTATTTTTTTCCAAAAACGGTGAAAAGAAACACTTTTTTCGAAAAATGTCCGGCATTTTATTATTTTTGCATATATAAAAAATTGTATGATATGCGCTATAGCCATTAACATACTTAATCTAAAACCGTTTGATGTTTTTGTTTCGGATGATCCATCTCCGAGATTTCATCAACAGCGCAGATATACAACTTTTTAGGACATTTTTTAAACTACCTTTTTCGTCTGTAAATAGTGACTTAAATAAATAAATTTTTTTTTCAAATGTATTTTGAAAGTGTATTTATTAAGTGTAACAACTTTTATATCAATATCTATAGTTTAAACCGCTCGAAAAAAAATTATGAAAGTAGCCTTTTTTAGCGTCTAAAGTGAGAAGACGCCTTAATCATTAATCCCAAACGAAGGAACGCAACGATAAATTCGGTTTTCGAATATCCCGAACACAAAATATCTAACATCGATTTTTACTCTCTCCGTTTCACCCTTTAGGTCAACGTCTCCAATGAGTTATCCAATGTCTCCAATGTCTTCAACGTGTTCTCCAATGTCTCCAATACGTTCGCCAATGTCTCGCTTGATAAAGATCCTCATATGACTCCGAAGGCACCCATTGAAAGCGGTTAATCTCAGCTTTGACAAATTCGTTTGGGTCTGTTTGGGTCCGGTCGTCAACGTGTTTTGTCCCACATGCTGCCGCGAAGTGACACGGGCGAGCAAAAAGTCGAGCAAATGCGACTCCAAGGGTGGTAGACGTAGCCGGTTGACTCGCGCGGCGCTTCGGTTGCAGCCGCAAGAGCATCGAGGGGGACTCGCGCATATATACGACGTGGAAACATTAATTTGTCGTTCTGGATCGCGCGTCGAATGCAATCGAGCAACGGGGAAGTGAAACCGGCTGTGGCAGGCGCTCTCGTGTCGTAGTTAGTCATCAGCGTTGATGGCCGATACCACCCTGATAACTCCTCACTTCCATTGGAACGTATCGCATTCGCAGTCTGGCCACTATTTATTTAGCGCTGCGTCAAACAATTGTTACTCGAGTTAAGCAATGTTTTTTTTTTATCGCGACTATCGATCATTTGATTAAGGCGGGATATACATTTAGACAGGAAAAAATAAGCAATAATGAGAGATTGTTCAAACTAAGAAATAATTACTCTCCAATTAGCAAACTTTAGGTATACTTTAATAGTATATTTACGTATAGAAAAAATGTTTTTTTTTTTTAAATAATTAATCCATCATCAAAATGGCGGGGCTGTGGCAGAGTGTTACAGCAAGATCGCCGCGGGAGTTGCGAATCGGTGTGCAGTCTAGGTTCCCGTAGTCTTTGATTTGCAGAAAAGTTCAAACATTTTTTCAGTTAGAACATGTATCGTTTCCATGTGACGGTAATTAAAATGAAGAAAATTCAAATTTAACGGAGACTTCGTCCTTGGAGTGCCATATTTCAGGTGTTTACATTTTATTGTTTTTAAAGAAAACGAGTAAAGCTTTTTGAGTGCGGTTTTTTTTTGCTTTTATTCATGATATACAGAACGTTAAAAAATTTAAAAAAAAAAACCAAAATGGCGGCCGTTGCAGCTCCGCGAAAACAGGTCCTCAAATCGCGGAAGGTAAACGGCTGATATCACTGCCCCCTCTTTGTTGATCTGAAACACAAATTCAAAGCATATTATCAATCTGTGACCCTTTGGTCATGGAATGACGGATGGGTTTTTCGTTTAGAACAAATTTCGGAAAATGGCGGCAATTTATAAAAAAATCGAATTTTCGCGTTTTTTTCGCATAAAAAGATAAATAATAAATGCAAAAATGTATCTATCGAAAAAACGATCCGTCATTCCGTGAAGACATATTTTCGGAGTATGCTCTCCAAATTTCACGTCGATATGTTAATTACAGCGGTCAGGAGAATGTCAGCCATTTTTAAAAACGTGTTTGCGAGAAAAAGGCGCTTAAAGTTTTGTAATGTGTTTACACAAATGTGTTTATAATTACCGCTAATCGGCAATGCCTGGTCCATAGAGGCATCCCTCCTCTTCTTCTAGCTGCTCATGTTGAGCCGCTAACATCTCCCGCCGATTTCAAGGACAAAGTCTCCCTTAAGATGGCGGCACTCACTTACAAAAAAAACAACAGTTCTTGCAACAATTCTGTAAAATGTGGATTAAAAAAGTAGTTTTTTTTTCTAATTTTTCGAAAACAATTCACGTCAAGTAGAAGGAATTTTTTTTAATCTCTAATTCGAAAATCCGGTTTTTGGAATTTTTCAGAGGCTGTACTGTTCGTTCAATACCCCGAACACTTCTTGAATTTAATATGGAACATCGCTCCGAAAACGTATTGAAAATATGTGACTCTCCATCCATTTTTTAAATTGAAAAAATGAAAATGAAAATAGAAAGAAAATTCTGAAAAAAATCATACCTATTCAGAAATATCTACAAATTCGTACTTATAACTTTTTTGCATTATTATCACCGGAAATTAATGTTATTAGCATCTTTAATGTGGTTGATTTTTTTTAAATTTTAATCTCATCGCAATGTACCCAAAATTCTCGCCGAAACTCACTTTTGGTAGGGAATGTACGGGCATCCTTAAGGCGGGAGATACATATAGGCGAGAACAAAATTGCTGATTTTTATTATTTTTTTTAAAGGAAAGATATCTACCATTTTTGAGACTCAGGGTATGTTTTATTAGTACTTTTCGCTGTTAAATGGTATTTTTAATTTTTATTCATCTTTAAAAATAGCAGACGTATGGCACGGTCTTCTATACGGGTTGCGGCGGATATTGCCAGACGGCGTGACACGTAGCATCGGCGCGATAAATCTGAGAAAACCCAACGAAGACTTTCTTTTATTAACACTCATACGCAGCAAAAGAACCAAGAAAAAGTGAGAAATGTAGAAAATCGATGAAATGGTACGCTTTGAAAGAAAAAGATTGAATTTTCCGAAAAAAAATTGCCAAATTTTGCAATTAAAAATACTGTTTTTAATTTTCAAAAACATATAGGGTCCTATTTTAGACAGACAATAAGGTCGAAAGATTTATAACAAATTTCATCAGAATCGGTCGATTAGTTTTTTAGCCATGCGTCAAGCCGGTTTTGAAAATGCAGTTTAGAAGACCGTGCCTTACCTCCGCCATTTTTACAGATTGCTCCCAAAAATGCCACGTAACACCTAAAACTAGTAATATAACATACCCTAAATCTAAAAAATGGTGAAGAAATCTTTCCTTTAAAAAAATCATGAAAATCAGCAAATGTTTCCCTCGCCTAAAGGCATCTCTCCCGGTAACTTTATTTTTCGTATTCGGCGATTATATTTTCATTTACGTCTATCCAAATTTGCTTTAGACACGAAGAAATTTTTTTGACGTTAAAAGGTTCTGGGGTCTGCCTGTAAAGCGGTTTTTTTTCAGGTTGGAGCGAGCTCGTAGGTTTGGAAGACGATGCCGAGAAGATACTCATCAGTTTTGCAAATTTCCTTTGGGTTTGGGAATGCGGTGGAAGCTTGTTCCCTTATGGGATATTTATAAGCTTAAATATTTAAAAAAATACATTTTTTATGCAGCGCTTTGTAACCTGGGCCGTAACTTTTGTTTGCAACAAACGGCAAAACATTTTCAATCGCGTTTTTCTCGAAATCCGTTTCTCCGATTCACAACAAATTCGTACAAAGCATATATTCTATAATATATTCTATCTAATTATAATATATTCTATCATATAACTATGATAAGTTTGACATTTGGGGATAACAAATGATTTAACGTAATTGTTTGCTCGGAAATCGTACTTTTTTTCCCCAACCTGGCATTTTTGTAAGTTGCAAGATTTGAAAGCACTAGGGTGGACCGGCGAGTGAATGGACGAATAACGACATGGTAGGATTCAAATGAAGTGAAAAATGAAAATATCATGAACACTATTTTTTGTTATTGCTATAGCTAACAAAATATCATTTTGACACTAGAAGAAAATATTCGAAGTAATTGCCACAGGTATTATTGGAGGAATTAATAAATTAGTAGCGAAATAACTAAATCGTCAGTGAATGGCCGGAATGACCAGTAACCCAGGTAGGAATTGACGATGAAAAAAGGGCTCGCCAAGCTCTGAAACAAGGCTCACATTTTTTAAAATTGTAAAATTCTAAATTAGCTTTGAACCATTCACAGGTCCCTGTCCATTTGGTCAGTTTACCCTATTTATTCATATGGAAGTTTTACTAGTATACTAAAAGTTCGGTAAATGTTTACAAAATAACCCCCACCTCGGAGGGGGGTGGGAGGTGGGGGGAATTATAGAAAACGACCCCCTGAACACGACGGTGAAGAGGAGAAATTGCGGCGGTCACCCCCCCCCCCCCATGAAAGGTTATGGGGTTTTGAAGTTTGAAAAAATGCGTCGCAGAATAGCGGACCCGAAGACCGTGGAGTAGTCCCAAGGGCGATCGAGGGGGTGAGACCCCCTTGGCGGGGCGAAGGGGCAGAGCCCCTTGTGGGGGCGGAGGGGCTGAAGCCCCACTAATGCAGAAAAAAACTAGATTTTAAATTAATAAAAATAACACACACATGCACTCTGAAGTGGGAGGTAGGGGAATTGTCAAAAAAGCTCTCCTGAGCACGATGCCGAAGAAAAAACGGCGCAGTCACTTCCCTCGCCCCCCTCCTGCCCTCGTTAAAAGTTTGTCAAAATGTATCACTTCAAAGATGAGACTGAAAATCAGCGAAAATGGTTTCTGTGTGGGTTTGTTTGGGTGTATATGTGTGTGTTGTTGTTGTTGTGATTGGTAGTTCGGTTTCTACGAATGTATTTCAGGTACTCGAACCGAGGTAAGCACATGTACATTATTATGGTTTTCCTACAAAGACAAAATTAGCTTATGAAACTATTGTGGTCAGTGTTATTCGTTCCGTTGAGCGATAACGTTAAACAAAAATATGAGATTGTACGAATTCATTATTTTTATTAATTTAAAATCTAGTTTTTTCTGCATTGGTGGGGCTCCGCCCCCCCCCCCCAAGCCCGGAGGCGGGCTTCGCCCCCTCCACCCCCACAAGGTGCTCTGCCCCCTCTCGAACCCTCCCTGGTCTTTGGGTCCGCTATTCTGCGACGCTTTTTTTCAAACTCCAAAACCACATAACTTTTTATGGGGGGGGGGGGGGGGGGGTGAACGCCGCGATTTCCCTGCACCATCGTGTTCAGGGGTCATTTTATATAAATCCCCCCACTCTAGAGGGTGTGGGGGTGGGGTTATTTTGTAAGCATGTACCAAAAGTTCATCTTATTTTGCACTTCAGACGACCCTAGTTCCTCTAACCTCCTAGACCTATCAGCCATGCAGCAACGGCGGCACTTCGTTCAAACAATAAAAAAAACCATTGTTTATCAATATTATTCAATAAAAAAAATCATTTGCTTGACAAGACTCGTAATACGTAAAATTCTGACTTTGGCATCCCAATACTCTCACCGCAAAAAAATTGAAACTCGACTCGTCTTTTACCTATATTCAGGCCCAAAAGTAGGTTTTCCATTCCGTTCCTTTCTATTCTACCCATTCCATACCGCATATCTCAGTGAACCTTATTGACCTCCATCTCACCCTGCCAAAAGGTGTGGGATCAGTCTCAAAAAAAAAAAACGGTACCAGTACTCATTTATTTTTCAACCCAGGATGCTTCGTTCTTGGAAATCCCGCACGCATCTCCCAAGGAGCTGTCTTTGGGGAGAGTCAAGTAGAGCGTGAGCAACAAGAGAGGCAGGGAGTAAGTATGGAAAATCATTTCTCACTTTCCATTCACGATTTTACGTTCTGTTTACTTGATGATTCATAACAATATATATACATACATACACCCACACACGCATATATAATATACAGGGTGTCTGAGAACTGAATAAGTTTCCTGAAAAGGGGGTGTTGGGGTTGAAGTTCTGAGTCGATTGATATAAGCATGTGTGGGTCTCAGATCAACCCCTGAATTATTAACGGAGACTTTGTCCTTGGAGTGCCATATTTCGGGTATTTACATTTTATTTTTTTTTAAAGGAAACGAGTAAAGCTTTTTGAGTGCGGTTTTTTTCTTGCTTTTATTTATGATATACGGAACGTTAAAAAAATATTTTTTTGAAAAAAAAAACCAAAATGACGGCTGTTGCAGCTCCGCGAAAACAGGTCCTCAAATCGCGGGAGGTAAACGGCTGACATCACTGCCCGTCTTTGTTGATCTGAAACACAAATTCAAAGCATATTATCAATCTGTGACCCTTTGGTCATGGAATGACGGATGGGTTTTTTGTTTAGCCCAAATTTCGAAAAATAGCGGCAATTTAAAAAAAAAAAGAATTTTCGCGTTTTTTCGCATAAAAAGATAAATAATAAATGCAAAAATGTATCTATCGAAAAAACGATCCGTCATTCCGTGAAGACATATTTTCTGAGTATGCTCTCCAAATTTCAGGTCGATATGTTAATTACAGCGGTCAGGAGAATGTCAGCCATTTTTAAAAACGTGTTTTCGAGAAAAACGCGTTTAAAGTTTTGTAATGTGTTTACACAAACGTGTTTATAATTACCGCTAATCGGCAATGCCTGGTCCATAGAGGCATCCTTCATCTTCTTCTAGCTGCTCATGTTGAGCCGCTAATATCTCCCGCCGATTTCAAGGACAAAGTCTCCCTTAATTATTATTAATTTTTAAAGGCGGACGCACCTGATTGGCGCGCCTTTAAAAATTAATAATGATTTAGGGGTTGATCTGACACCCACACATGCTTATATCAATCGACTCAGAATTTCACCCCAACCCCCTATTTTAGGGAACGCATTCAGTTCTGGGACACCCTGTGTATATATATATATATATATATATATATATATACACACAACATGTGTCTACGTATATGTTAAAATAAGCTCACACGTGTTATCGTGTGCTCGCATTAATATCTTATATTTCTACATACCTGTTCGTCTTGCGTCACGCTGAGGCAGCACTCAAAGAACGATAGAACAGAAACAGTGCACATTAGGGCACCACCAACTATACATATGCTGCGTTCTTTCATGCAATATATATATACGCGTTGCATGGAACGAGATGAACAAGATGAATGAGGGGGTAGTCGAGAGGGACAGTTAGGATAAATGGATTCGTACTCGCTGATTATTCCCATATGTTTACATATATATGCGCATACCTACAGCACCGTACGCTATCTCATTATGCTGTGTTTAATCCAAGCGAAACTGTAGAACGGGCTCATACATGACTTCCCTTTCGAAACATTTCGATTGTGTCCTTAACGGTTTATGGCTAGTTGTAGCAGTCGAAAATTTGCTCATTTTTGGGATGTTTTTTTTTGTATTCGCGATGATACATTTCTACGAAAATGAGGTATTTGAAAAAATATCATTTTAAGAACACTCTGTAATTTTTTGTGTAAAAATATTTAATTATAATTTATTTAGGTCCGATGGCCGGAAAGCACCTCCCGAAAACGTTTTTTGTGGTGGGCATTGCCGTTCTGAACCTGGTTATCTAATATCAGAATGTCAAACAGATTTCGTTAGTATATCAGTCTATCCTCTGATGAATTAAAGGAATTTCCGAAATATAAAATTAAAAAAAAAGGCGTCTGTTCAACCTGATTTCTAAAGTCTTGATTTTTGCGAAAAAAAATAGCATTTTTTCGTTCATCTAATCGAAAGTATACATTGGAAAAAATCCTTCGATCAAATGCTATATTTTTACATTTTAAAAAAGCCCTACAAATTTTAGAAAGATGAATGCAGTCGTTTCTGAGATATTTTCCTCATCAACTTTGAAAACATGCTTTTGAGAAAAAAAAGCGTTTAAGGGGCCAGTCCACTTTGGAGCTACGAAAAAAGGCTATATTCGCGATTTTTTTGAGGATTTTATAAAAGATATGAATATAAAAGTTGTTGGGCTTGATATATAAAGTCTTGAAATACATTTTAAAAAATTTAATTCATTTTTAAGTACAAAAATTATAGTTTAACGTAACGCCTCAAAAATAGGTGGTCTAGGTAGCTCCATCACAACTCGGCAACGGCTTGTCTGAAACAAAAAAATCAAGGTCCATTAGATTCAGTATGACACCAGCTACAAAATGACCCTCAAATATAACATTTTTTCAAAAAATAAAAAATGGTAGATGAAAAACAAAAAAAGTAAAAAAAACGCGTTTTTCGCAACAAAAAGAGTAAAAATAAAATTTTTTAAACCATCGAGGGTTATCTTGTTGCGAATCATGTTTACAATATGTGGTTCAAATTACAAGAGAATCGGTTTATTAATTTTAGATATACGATGAAACTTGATTGTGAAAACGTTGTTTCGAGAAAAATGCGTTTGACGTTTATACTATGAAAAACTGTTACCTAAACTGAATCGGCAATTTCTGCACCGTACAAAATCCCTTCTGATCACTCATCATTGTCGATTTTATCAAGTCTTCCTTGCTTTCGATTTTTTGAAATTTTCAAAGTGGACTGGCGCCTTAAAGTTTCGAACGACGCGCCGAGCGTTGCGACGGACGTCAATACAAAAACGTATAAATCAGTGATCCGATGACCTTGAAATTGTCAGAGAACATTTATAAGATGATATACTATCAAAATATTGAAAAAAGTGATTTTTCGAATTTTACAACTAGGTATAACCTCGATTGTATTTTTCGTATTCCGAAGCCTCTTTTTACTAATTGGTGCTCGGGGCTGTGCTACTTAGGAGGGCAGTTGATTCGTATTATCTTTATGAGTAATAGTGAAAAGAATGATAGTTAATTAGTAGCATTAATTGTTATTTTATTACTACTTTTGGCTGATACATGGTATTTTTTTTATTTATTAATCTTTAAAAATGCTGGGGTTTAAAAATGCTCGGTCTTCTGAACTGGTTGCGGCGGATGTTTTCAGATGGCGTGAGTCGTAGCGTCGGCGGGTTCAATCCGAAAAAAACCAACGAAGATTTTTCTTTCGTTAACAGTCATACGCAGAATATGAACCAAGAAAAAGTGAGAAATGTTGAAAATCGATGAAATGGTACGGTTTAAAACCAAATGGTTGAATTTTCAAAAAAATGGCTATATTGTGCAATAAAAAATACTTTTTTTTAATTTTCCACAACATTTAATGTCATGTTGTAGGCAATGAGGTTAGAAAGATTTATACTAAATTTCATCAGAATCGGTCGATTAGCTTCTTTAGCTATACGTCACGCCAATTTTGAAAATGCAGTTTAGAATACTGTGCCATACCTCCGCCATTTTTGAAGATTAATAAAAAATTTTAAAAAATTATCATGTAACAGCCAAAGTAGTAATAAAAAACCCCCTTAGTTTTAAAAATGTTGAAGAAATCTTTTCTTTAAAAAAAATCATGAAAATCAGCCAAAAAAATCGCATAAAGGTATCTATCCCTTAAGAGATCATCACGGTGTAAATTTTTCAAAATATCGATTTTTTTCATTATCCGATAGTAGAGTCGGTTACAAACACGGACCTGGCATCGCCGATTGAAACCCTAAACGCTCTCGAAACTTTAAACACGTTTTTCTCTCAATGCCGTTTTCAACACGGTGTACACTCTCAAAGGAAGAGTTTACAGGCTATCCATCTCAAATTTTGATATAACATTCGTCATGCCTTTTAACATCTTGCTATGGAAGATTTTTTTTCTTTTTGAAATCTTCATATTTTTTTAACGAAACACCGGCGAAAAAGTATGCTAAATTCGATATTTTTTTTCAACCCACCGCCATTTTGTATTTTTTAAATTAAAAAACCTCCATAACAAGATAGCGGTTTTCATACTAATCAATAATCTTTCACAAATTTCGTTTCAGATAATATTTACGGCCACAACCGTACACCATGAGGACTCTTTTTTTTCGAAGACATTTTCAACTGTTGAAAAAGGTAAACAAATAAAAATAAACGGTTGAAAATTTATTTTCAGTTCTTCATGAGTGCTTTGATTTGACATTCAAAAAATCTGACGGCTTAGCGTATTTGAACCATCGAAAAAAAATCGCCAAAGTCAGCTATTTTTCGACCCGTTACACTGTGATGATCCCCTAAAGATTAATCGACGAAACGCGCGACCCTCTAATGGAGACTTACATCTTTTATATTCGTCGCTATATATTTATATATAAGCATGATAAAAGTGGTACGTTTTTTTAATGGCCTCTCTCTCTCTTTCTCTCTTTCTCTCTATGTTTCATTTTCCTGCTTGACCGTCTCTCCTCGTTAGGTCCTCATTTCTGTCGATGAACGTCAGAAAATAATATGCCATTCGTTCGACTCGTTCTTCATTAGATTGAGTTTCGAACCTTTGTTTTCTTGCGATACGCAAAGATCGATTGCGATAATTTGACGATAGTGGCGCACGCGGCGCACCGTCGTGCGGCGGGGGGGGGGGGGGGGGGATAACTCGATTATATTTTCCGAAGTGATCGCTGGTGTATACCGGTCAATCGGATAAAAGCGCGACCACGTTTTATATCCCCTCCACTGTTCTTTCCGTTCCTCGCGGTCCATAGGTCGCCGTGAGCAGAGACACAATCTATAATTACATCGCGTCTGGACAGAGTTATATTCCATTCGGGTAGGCTTACCTTTTTGTGACCATATGTGCGCAGTAGTGAAAGAATATGTTCAATTGCTATATTCTGCCTTACGTTTCATGTAGGCAAGAGAAAATGTTTTTTTTAAATCATTTTCCATCATTGAAATAAAAAAAAACTTATTATGAAGTATATTTAGATCTTTTTTAAGTGTATTCATTTTTACCATTTTATTGATATGAAGAAAACAATTTTTCGTTCACTTATTTTCAGTGTTTTGGTTTTTTAAAAATGCTTTCTGTTTGAGGGTGCTTGGGTTTATATGCAGATTTATTTTCATTATGTACGTTTGCAGAATTTAACATTAATGTAAAAAAAAAAATTCATCGTCCTTGATCGTTTTAGTTTCCCCTGTGGCTAGCCGTCCGGTTATCGGACGAATAAACGTATGTTATTCGTCCGGATAGCGGCTCAGTTCACGCAGTTCACGCCCCAAACAATCAAACCCAAACAAACAAACCTAAACAAACAAATCCAAACCAACAAATCCAATCGAACAAACACAGACACACATACCCATACAAACACACCCAAACAAACAAACCCAATCGAACAACCCAAACAAACACACCCGAACAAACAAACCCAGACAAAAACACCCAAACAAATAAACCTATATAAACAAACCCAAACAAATAAACTTATACAAACAAACCCAAAAAAACAACCCATACCAGCAAACCCAAACAAACCCAAACAAAATTATAAAGATTTTTTTCGGGCGAATACGTGTAAATGGAATACGTGTAATGGTATGTGTTAAATTGTTAAGTTTAACAATTGTTATTTAAGAATTGTTAAGTTATTACTTAACAATTTAACAAGTGTTAAATTGTTAAGTTTAACAATTTAATTTAATCCCTCCGGATACTTGCTAACACAAATCAAAATAATGGGTACGTCTACTGGAAATACGGCGTGCACTGAGCCGCTATCTGGACGAATAACATACTCTTATTCGTCCGATGTCCGGACGGGGAGACACTGCGTTTAGTTTTTTTTTTTTTTTATATTTTTTTCTGTTTGGTTTTGTTTGTGTTTCTACGTATATCGGTTTTCATTATAGGTATTTATAGAGGGTGTCTCAAAATTACCTGACATTTTCATTAATTGATCAAACGTATTATTTATTTAAAGTACGAATATTTTTATTTTCATATTCTCGAGATCTTCATAGACTCCTTTCTTTGGAGTTTTCCGAAAGGAAAAGTGTATGCCAATGAACCACAGACCATTTCGGAGCTGAAGGAAGCAATTGGTCGCACCATTAGGGAGGCTGCTCCGGGTCTTTGCGGAGCAGGCGACAAGAGGGGGGCGCATAGGCTTAAACACGCGCGCCTGTAAGGGCTGCCAACCCCGGATAATCAAATTTTCGGTTAGGTGAAATAAATAAATTTCAGCTCATAAATATGTGGAATGCATATAGTTGACTGTTCAGAAATGTGATGAATCTTTTTTGTTTATTTGCATCGCAAATAAGTTATTAGCCAAGTTGAAATGTGGCAAACGCGAAATTTCGTTCTCAGTAACTGGTATCACTGAGTTCCGATACGAACGCCACATCGCGTACCCGTGTGGAAATATTTTCCGGGATGTCTAAAGGACCCAACTAATTGTCCCCAATTTTATCCAGGGCCTGGTTTGGATTCCGACTGGTACCTTTATAGGATTGTCCCGCTTTTGAAATCGGGCCCTTTAGTGGACATCTATTCGGGGCCATACTAGATTCCCTGATTGCGCCTGAATTATCCAATTTCGTCCCTACTATACCCCTGCAATTAGCCCTGTTAAGTCCCCACGATCACCCCGTCAGATCCCTATGATTCCCCTGTATTTCCCTGTAATAAAGAAGATGCATATTTTCCGAGAAGATTTATAAATATATATTTATTTATTTATTTATTTATATATATGCCAGCAAGTTTACAAACATTCTTATAATAGAAAACAATATGCTGACATTTTAAGGATAATGTGAACAATATAAAACGTTATATGTTAATCATGTACATAACGATTCAGAATACTTCAATGGCTAAAAATACTTTTTAAGACCAATCTTGGGGAGGATGAAAAATGCAATAAGAACACTCAATCATCCATTAGAGCAATATTGTCGCCAACAGCATGAAAGAAATCTCATTCCATCTAATCCAACAGAGATCCCCATTCAATTTAAAATCATTAGCCGTACTCTCAAAGACGGGACAATATTTGTAAAATCAATGATATTTAATTCCTCTTTTTTCATCACAATATGTACGCCGAACAATGTTGTACTTTTGAGCGATGGTTGTATAATGGAGATAAAAAAAATTTATGGCGAAAATGAATCCCAAGAATCTCTCTACATCGAGGGGAAAATTTCGAAAAAAAAGTTGACATGTACAATTATCCACGTAAATCATCCAGTATTGGAGCATGGAGAATCCCAGAACAAACTTTAAACGATGCAGTTTACACATTGGCCAGCATCAAGAGAAAATTGGTAACATTGCGATTGTCCCTAGAACCAAACGGAAAACTCAATACTTATGCCCTGACATTGCTTCATGTATAAGTGATTACTTAAATAAAAATGTATATATTTTTAAGTTGTAACGTTTTCTTCTTTTCTTTCAAATTCATTGAAAATGATAAGCGAATTGTTAAGTGAGTGAGATATTTGCATGAGGCAGTTATAAAACACTGATAAATTACTATTAATTTTTGTCGCTTATTTATATTATAACTTTAATTGATCTTTGTGATGATCCCTGACTATATCTGACCAGGCTTTTTACTGGTGAACCAAATGAAACCGTAATTTATTTTATGATGGAAATTGTGACTGAACCACACTGGGCCCACATTAGTCTGCCTGGTCAAGACCCGATTAAACTCATTGTAAAAATTAGCCAGTGCCCTGACAGCACCTGGTCGGGGCCTTCATTGGTGCATCCATCGTACCCCTGTTATTTTGTATCATGGAAACTAATGAGTACCTTTCTAGGACCGTTTGTGGCAGTATTCTGGAAATCCCTGTCAGGGATTCCACTTCGAAGCCGTAACGGGACCTGTATATTCTTCGGGTTTCCCGGACTATTTTCCACACGGGTAGCTGTCAAACATCCATTGCAAATTCAGTTTTTTTCTTCGGCGAAAATGAAAAGATGGAAGGGAAAAATGCAAACCAAAAAACAGTATAATCGACGTTCTTCGACAGTATAATCGACGACTTCGATAAAAAAGTAGTTGAGCGACGACCCGTAATTGATTTGAAGGTTATGTCGAATCACATGTACTGCAGCTTCTGTAAAGAATGTTCAAAATATTTTAATACTCTTTATGAAACCGCGGTAAGAAATTTATAGCAAGGAAGCAATAATTTGTGCCTTTCAAATTTTGGTGCCTACTTAAAATGGCCGAATTGACAGCAGCGTTGCCACGTGCGGTAGGGCGCTTGATCGTTTTACGCGAATCAGCTGAGATTTCCTGTTTTTTTTCACGAATATCTCGATAACGAGACAGACAAAACCCTGTACTATTCGATGAAATTATTCATGAAAATCTCAAGATTTTTATGAATAAGAAGAATTTTTCCGCCTATTTCCATTGAATGCTTCCTATTTTTATTATGTTGCGACAGTCGTATTAGAGTTCTCGTGAATGTTTCTGCTATGTCGCCTGTGTATAAGAGCCTAACTTCAATAATTAACTGCTCAACAATCACGCAGACGAAGTACTTGAAGTTTTACACGGAGTCGTAACACCTGTTCGCAAATATCCTCAATAAATTTCAGCAAATTCTTACTACTTCGCGTTATCTGAGCAGCCTCCTCAATGAAATTAATTCACAATTATGCCAAACTGTTATTGAAAATTTCGGCACAAGAGTGAACGTTCGCAAACAGCGATGAGTCGGCCATTTATCGGATATTGTGCTCCAAACATAACCTCCATATTTGTACCTTATATTAAAATAAAAATATTCGTGCTTTTCGAATAAACAGTATGTTTTATTGATAAATTAATATGTCAGGTCATTTTGATACACCCTGATTGTAACCATGATTGCAACATTTTATTTTGATGTAAAAAAAACGATTACGTGCTCACTTTTCTACATCGTGCTTAAAGGTTTTTGTTTTATTTTCTTTCGGGTTTCTTAGGTTCATAATATTCTTTTTCATTATATTCATTTGCGCAATTTTACTTTGATGTAAAAAAAAATTATTTTACGTTTATTCATTTTGATCAAGGATGATTATTTGCTTTTTTTTCTGTAATAATTTTTTCTGTTTGGGGTTGTTTGTGTTTATACCTTACTGTTTTTCATGATACATGTTTGAACATTTTATTTTAAGGTTAAAAAACGATTTTTTGTGCTCTTATTTTATCGTGCTTGATGGTTTAAGTTTTTAAAATACTTTTTTTGTTTAGAGTTGTTTGAGTTTGTACGTGTGTTGTTTTTTCATTACATGTGTTTTCAAAAGTTCATTTTTTTCCCTAAAAAGCGATTTTTCCTATGCGTAGCTGCATTGGTCTCTATTTTTATCTTTTGAATTTGATCTTCTTGCAGTTTGTTTGGGCTTATACATTGATTGCAATGATAATAATCAATGTATAAGCCCAAACAAACTGCAAGAAGATCAAATTCAAAAGATAAAAATAGAGACCAATGCAGCTACGCATAGGAAAAATCGCTTTTAGGGAAAAAAATGAACTTTTGAAAACACATGTAATGAAAAAACAACACACGTACAAACTCAAACAACTCTAAACAAAAAAAGTATTTTAAAAACTTAAACCATCAAGCACGATAAAATAAGAGCACAAAAAATCGTTTTTTAAACTTGAATTTTTTTTTTAACCTTTTTTTTTAACCCTAACTTTTTTTAACCGCAATCGTTTGCGTAATTTTATATTAATATTAACTAATATATATATATATATATATATATATATATATATATATTAGTTAATATTAATATAAAATTACGCAAACGATTGCAATGATAATAATCAATGTATAAGCCCAAACAAACTGCAAGAAGATCAAATTCAAAAGATAAAAATAGAGATATATATATTCATATTAACTAATTTATTCATTAACTTTGTAATTTTATATTAATATTTTTATATTAATACGAACAAAAGACAATGTTTTTTCTATGTTAATTTTAATTTTTTCATCGTGCCCAATTTTCATAATTGATTTTGTGCCAAAAAAAAACTTTTAATCTTTTTACGATTGTCGTCGCGTTTTCATCGTCATATGATAGCATTTTTTTCATATTTTTTTGAAAATAGTTATTAAAATGATTTATTCAGGCCTCCGACCATGGAACTAATTATATATGACTATATTCATAACTATTTCTCCCGAGTTGACTGGCTAGTGAATGTGAGGGTGGCTTGCATCTAATAAAAGAGAGAGAGAGAGAGAGAGAGAGAGAGAGAGAGAGGAGAGAGACCCGCAGGTTCACGAACGCGAGCGGCCTCTTAATAATCGGCGAGATAGTAAGTAAATGCCGAAACGAAAGTCGAGTTCTAGCACGTGTGTGTGCACGAGGCAAGTGGAACGAGATCTTGTTGCGGTAAGTAAAAAGGGTGCCGACAAGCGTGCAAAGTGAAGATGAAAGAGAGAAGAATAAAATAAAAGTCGAAAAAGAGAGCAAGATTCAGAGCGCGCGAGCGGGGGGGAGGAAGATCGAGTCGGAGATGGGTCTGTTATTTGGCTGTCAGTAATTCGGTAGTTCGGAGCTCCTTTAAAGGGTTCCATGAGTCCGGTTCCCCGGTGTCGAGAAGCTCATCCAGGCCTCCTTCGTCACGTCAGAGATCGAACAATCCGAGAATTACGTTCAATCGAGACCATTTGCTCCAAATTGAATATTGATGCACGCGCCATTTAAAAATCAAAGGAAATTATTACGATTATAATCATTATAGGTTTTCAGGGCATTATTATTATTTACTATTTTATTATTTTATTTAATTTTATTATACTTTATATTATTATATATTGTTTTATTTATTATATGTTATTTTATTTATTATTTTATTTATTATATTGATTTCATTATTATTATTATTATTATTAAATTATGAGAATATTCCCGTCTACGAAAGAGCAAAAGTCCAGAATATTAAAAAAAAATCATTTCATTAACGGCGTGAAAATAGTCAGATCTTATTATTCGGGTGCAATTGTTTCCTCGCTGTCAACGAATTGTCTCTATTATTTTATTATTCTACCACATCGGCAAATGATCGCAAACGCTTTATTAAAAAAATACATTGTTATTCAGGTAAACGCATGTATTTAGTCACAAAAATATAGAGAATAAAAATACAGGAATCCTCGAGGCGAAAAAAGTTGTAAAGGGCAATGATAAAGACTTACAGTACAAGCCAAAGGCTGGAGGAAAAAAAAATCAAGGATTCGGCAAAGAATATAAAAAGATCGAGGAGCAGAGTGGGATGGGGAGATATAAGATTTTGATTATTTATGTTCTAGGACAAAAAAAGTCCGTCGGCACACCATCATCGCGCTTTGGACAATAAAAAAGAACAAGGGCACAAAAAGGAGGCTCGTTACGAGAACAAAATATAAATGATCTGTATATAAATAAAATAAAAATTAAATTAAAAACGGAAATAAAAAACACAATAGAGAGAGGGAGAGAATCGGCTTGATACAAAAAAAGCGAGAGCAAGATAAAGGTGGTGACGATCGAGGCATCCAGCTCTCGTGAAATCGTGAGAAGACGATCGATATGAGGATCGATATTCGAAGCACCACATATTTATCAACTCTGAAGTACGGTATCGATGTATCGGCTGTTTGCGGCGTACATGCATAACTCATTTCATTTTCGGGCTCAAGTCATCTCCGTACGCCTTTTAAATTTTATGTATATACATACCGGGTGAGCCACAAAAAAATTGACAATCTAAAACTCGTAGAAAGTATTGATTTTAGACGAAGAAGTCACGACTAAAATTGGCAAGGCTTGTTAAGGGGTCTTCTCACTTCAGACGTTAAAAAAAAAGGATATTTTCATCAATTTTTTTGATAGATTTATATTATAGATATTCATATAAAAGTTGTTACATTTAATAAATACACTTTCGAAATACATTTTTTTTAAATCATTTAAGTCACTTTCATAGACAAAAATGGTAGTTAAAAAAATGTCCTAAAAAATTGTAAGTCTGCGCTGTTGATGAAATCTCACAGATGGATCATCCGAAACAAAAAAAATCAAACGGTTTCAGATTCAGAATGTTAATGGCTATAGCGCCTATCATACGATTTTTTATGTATACAAAAATAACAAAATGATGGACATTTCTCGAAAAAAAAACAAAAAAAGGTTTTTTCACCGTTTTTTGCAAAAAAGTATATATAAAAAATGAAGAAAAAAACCTTGATATGCGCTATAAATATAGTTGTAAAGAATATGTGGTTAAAATTTCATAAGGATCGGTTCAGTAGTTTCGAAGATTTTATCAACAAGCCGTCGAAAAACGTTGGTTCGAGAAAAACGAATTTAAAGCTTGTTTGGGTTACATAAACACATTTAAAAAAATTGTTATGCATTTCGAAGGTGTATTTATTGAGTGTAACAACTTTTATATCAATATCTATAACATAAACCTATCAAAAAATTCATGAATATAGCCTTTTTTAGCGTCTTAAGTGAGAAGACTTCAAGAAGAAGGGGTGACAAAACCCCTTAAGATCCTTATTTCGGGCAACGCAGCTTTTAAGGGAGGACACCACTGCGACGAGCCAGAGAAGGTCCGTAAATTGTCTGTAACTTGATAAATTTTCAATGTTTTCACTCGAAAGTTTTTTCACATTAACTTGAATATGTATGCTTTGAGAAAAGGCAAAAAAAATTGATTTTTTTTATCCGTCACACTAGCGTCACATTGGAAATGTGAAGACGTCAAACTAGCTTCAAGCTTAACTCTTCTGTTTGACTCGCAACCCTTATTTTTACAACCCCCTTCTCTTTTTCAAAGCAAAACCGAGGACCTAGCGTGACCTTGGGACCTTGGGACAGACATAAAAAAAATAACAAAAAAATATACCAAGGAATAATAATAAAACATACCAGAAAGAAAATACACAAAACATACAAAAAAGAATAATGAAACATACCCCTAAAAAATCATACCAAACATAATAATAAAAAACACAACAAAATAAAACATACAAAAAAATAGCTCGAGGCGGGCCATGAACGTGGTATTTTCCGAAGCAAAGAATAATTGTTGTTGAGGGGTTACCCCCACTTGCGATTTTGAAAAAATCGATTTTTTTTCATTGCATTTTTTTGAAGTATAAGTATCTGAGAATATGTCCTGAAAATTTCAAGTCGATCCGAACAAAATTGACTGAGATATGAGCGTTGAAAGAGAAGAATCCGCGTTGAAAGAGCGTTGAAAGAGAAACTTTAAACGCGTTTTTCTCAAAATGACATTTCTGAAGTCGGTGACCAATATTACTCTAACACTAATGAACCGATCTTCTTGAAATTTTGCAGGCTTATTTAATACATAAAAATGTAGTCTTTAATCGTTCGATTTTTTTTTTTTCGAAAAAAAAATGGCCGTTTTATAGCCAAAAAACGGCCGTTTTTTTTTCGTTAAAATCGAACCATTAACTTTGACTGTCCGCCATTTTGTGAAAAATGAATATTTTTTAAAATCCTTCGATTAAAGACTAGTTTATACTTATATTTGACTAAATCCATCCGCATTTTTTTCTTCAGATGATCCACTTCGCCGCAATGTTGGTCACCGCAAACCGTGTATATAAAAACATTATTTCATTGACGGCCATTTGCCACTAAACAATGTAATATTTTTCAATAAAAAAATTACTGAAAGTTCTTCAAGCTGTGTTCTTTAAAATGGTATATTGATCGATTGAAAAAGTTTTGTAGTTTTATTTTGAAAAATTCATGAAAAAGGCCTTTTTTGCGCTACAAGTGGGGGTAACGCCTTAAACAACGTGTTTGAAATGTTCTCTATTGAGAGCATACCACATTTTTTGAGCATCCGATTTCCGAATGATACGTGGACCCTCGGCAGTGACTTTTTTTTTCAGTGGCCAATTTCCAGCGACTCACCCGATATGTACACACATATGCATACGTATAATGTAGTTCCACGCGAGCGATGAGGAGAGAATGATGAATGCTGGCCGGAAGACGTGGGCTACCAGGATTAATAACCCCTGCCAGCAACCACGATCGATTATGATCCGCAGAAATTAGTCAATGCAATTAGCGCATTTCGCGGTTCTTACACGGACCCGATATCAAATATCATTACGCGCGGTGGTATACATACGTGCCGATCGCATCGTTGTGTACTCGCGAAAATACGGATCGTGAGAAACGATCTAGCTGGTGCTCGCAAGAGACGATAATTTACGATCATAGCACGCATTGTAAATGCGAACGAATTTTATTCGAGTGCAAGTTAAAAATTAATCGCCGCTCTCGTAAATAGCGTATGTATTGGTGAAATATTCACGATATACTCATGGCCGATGGAGAAAAGCGTACGCAATTAAGGGGGAGATCCCTTTAGGCTGAGAAAAAATTGCGGTCTTTCATGATTTTTTTTCAAAGCGAAGATTTCTTCAACATTTTTGAGACTCTAGGTATGTTTATTACAACTTCTGGCTGTTACATGGCATTCAGAAAAAAAAATTAATCTTCAATAATGGCGAAGGTATGGCACAGTCTTCTGAGCGGGTTGCGGCGGATGTTGTCGGACGGCGTGACACGTAGCGTCGACGGGATTAATCTGAAAAAAAACCAACGAAGGTTTTTCTTTCGTTAACACTCATACGCAGAATATGAACTAAAAAAAAGTGAGAAATGTTGAAAATCGATGAAATGGTACACTTTCTAACAAAAATATTGAATTTTCCAAAAAATGGCTACGTTTGCAACAAAGAATACTTTTTTGACAATTTTCAAAAAGATTTAAGGTCATGTTGTAAACCGTTAGATTAGGTTAGAAGAATTTGAACTTTAACTAATTTTTATTTTCAAGAATATTAGGTTAGATATTTTTATACCATTAGATTATGTTGGAATAATTTGTATCAAATTTCATCGGAATAGGTCGATTCGTTTTTTAGCTCCAGTCACGCCAGTTTAAAAAATGCAGTTTAGAAGACCGCTCCTTACGTCCGCCATTTCTGAAGATTATTTTTTAAAGTACCTTAACAGCCAAAAGTAGTAATGAAACATACCCCAAGCCTCGAAATGATGAAGAGAGAATTCCTTCTAAAAAAAATCATGAATATCAGCAAATTTTTCCCTCGTCTAAAGGTATCTCCCCCCTCAAGGGCGACCAACAGTATGGAGGCCAAAAAAGAAGTGAATTTTGACCATTTTTTATGGATACCCAGTTGATGCAATGAAAATTCCACTTCGTGACGATTGTTCTTCATGTCATTGAGTATCTTTACAAAAAATTTCACAAGAATTAGTAACAAAATGGTGGCGCTGAAGTACGTCGGGGAGTTTTTGGTACGTTGAACAGTTTTCCCGAGGACATTATTTTCGGCGATTTCTCTTTACCGAGAACAATTTTTTTTTCCAACATGCACGATTTTATTGAAATACGATATTTTTCGATTTCCCCATGTAACTTGGAGGCGAATCTTATCTAGAATTTCAATTATTTTGAATTTTCGTCGCAGATAAAAAATTGGAGGAGAAATCTCGCCGGCCGCGGGACACTGTCAGACAAAGGTGACTCGCTTCATCCAGCTTTAGCACCGCCATTTTATTTACAAAATCTTTTGAAAATATTTGTAAGGATACTCGAAGATATATAGGATAAACGTCACCAAGCGGAATTTTCACTCCATCGACTGGGTATTCCTAAAAAATTGTCGAAATCCACATTTTTTCTCCAGGCTCTAGACCGATAGTCTCCCTTAAGGGGTTATGCCTAGTTGTATAGGTCGAAAAATCACTTTCTTTTAAAACCAATATATTTCGACAGTGCATCATCATATAAATGCTGCCTGATAATTACAAGGTGATGGGATTAAAATTGACAGATTTATAGGCTGTTATGTTGACGGACGTCGGAAAGCTTGGAGCGTCGTACGAAACTTCAAACCCTTTTTTCTCAAAAGTACGTTTTCAAAGTCGGCGAGCAAAATAACTCAAAAACTACTGCACCCATGTTTCAGACATTTTTAGGGATTTTTCTACATGTAAAAATATAGTATTTGATCGAAAGATTTTTTTATCCGATTTATACTTTCGATTCGATGAACGAAAAATGCCCGATTTTTTTTTCAAAAATCAAGTCTCACTTTGAACACGCGCCATTTTTTAATAAATTTAATATTTCGGAAATTCCTTCGATCGATCATAGAATAAGCTAATATACTAACGAAATCTGTTTGGTGTTTGTCGGCGCAAACGAAGTTTCCGACAGGTGTTTTCTGAACATCGGCTGTATGTATGTATGTTGTGAAACATTTTTACCCAAAACAATACAGTGTGCTTCAGATGATACTTTTCCAAATACCCAATTTTTGTAGGAATGTATCATCACGATTTTCTATTTAAAAAATCTATCAAATTATCTTCAGATGACACTTTTTCAAATACCTAATTTTTGTGGAAATTTATCATCGCGATTTTCTATTTTTTTAAGTCTATCAAATTATCTTCATACGACACTTTTTCAAATACCTAACTTTTGTAGAAATTCATCATCACGATTTTCTATTTTCAAAAATCTATCCATTATCTTCAGATGATACTTCTTCAAATACCTAATTTTTGTAGAAATTTATCATCACGGTTTTCTATTTTAAAAAATCTATCAAATTATCTTTAGATGATACTTCTCCAAATACGTAATTTTTGTAGACATTTATCATCATGATTTTCCATTTAAAAAAATCTATCAATTCTCTTCATATGATACTTTTTCAAACACCGAATTTTTGTAGAAATATATCATCGCTATTTTCGATTTAAAAAAATCTATCATATTATCTTCAGATGACACTTTTTCAAATACCTAACTTTTGTAGAAATTTATCATCACGATTTTCTATTTAAAAAAATCTATCAATGATCTTCAGATAACACTTTTTCAAATACCTATTTTTTGAAGAAATTCATCGGCATGATTTTCTATTCAAAAAAATCGATCGAATTATCTTCAGATGACACTTTTCCAAATACCTAATTTTTGTAAAAATATATAATCACTTTTTCCTATTGTAAAAAATCTGTTAAAAAAAACGAATCGGTAATTTGATCCTGATCAAATATTTTTTTCCTTCCGAACTACGCATACCGATTCGGTTATTTCGCAAGCGTCTCGTTTTCCATTTATTTCGCGATACGAAGATATGTCGTCATTGCGCGCTCATCGATGCTTTGGGTTAGGCTGCGTTGGGCGAGTACCGGAAAAATCGGCGAGACAATCGGTAGGATCGTACGGGCGATCGAGGGCGAGCGAGAAAGAGGGAGAGACCGAGACAATACGACGTAAATCAGCTGCGGACATGGGCCACGAGCAAGGAGAGTCTACCTTCGATCGTTCGATCGCGCGCTTCGATGGTTACACGATCGATCGGTATAGAAATAACCGTTCGCCGACGAAAACTAATTGCGGACATACGACGAGGGAGTCCCGCGTGAGACCGTTGAAGAATAACGCGACGATCGCAACGAGAGCAGGGAACGGAGAGGAAATTGACTTCCGAGGATAACGATATTACCGATCAAGGCACACCTTCGATCATATATTCGTAACGCAGACATCATCGCGTTAATATAGTATCGCGGGTGAACATGTTTATCAGGCCCATCGATCTTTCACGAGAATTCTCAGGCATTCTACCGTGCTACCTGACGAGTGCGAAACGCATTGTGTCACCATAATTTGTTCGTCCGCAAGGATGCCTTGTGGGGTGAAATTACCTAAATGGTACCCAAGGGCGTACCTAGCGAGGGGTAGGCAGTGGGCTGTCCCCCTCCCCTTAGAAGAAAGAAATAAGTATATTATCTGTTGCCCCCCCTCCTGCGAAACTAATATGAGTTTCCCCTAGCTTAGATCCTGGGTACGCTCTTGCTGGTACCTTCTAAGGTATTTGGTTGATCCCCAGCGCCGCCCATTGTAGGGTAAGTCCGGGGTAGTCAGCCAAAGTTTTTTCAAGTACTCGTCAACATAAAAGTACAGGGATTTCTTAACTTATCTTCAATTGTAGTTAAACTTTGAACATTTAACTTCAAGATAATTTACAAAATTAAAACCAACTCCTATCAGATCCACCTTAAAATTACTATTTTTCTTAAAATCACGATTGGCTATGTCTCCCGGAGTATCCGGGTGTGATGGTCATAGGAGTAGAGGTTAGATGGCCATTTACCCAGCATTATGCTCTCGGTTTTCTCTTTGGTTTTATGTTTTGATTCTTAATTTTTTTGCCACAGGTAGAACACATATCATCGAAATTAGTATAATATTTGTGTACTCAAAGTTGTCACACTATCCACTGAAGCCAGTTTTCGATTAAACGAGTTTCATAATAATTTTCTCCGCAACATTTTTTGTCATTATTCTTATATCGTCTTTTTACGATCTTCTTAGGTATTTCGTAGATCCTAGATCCTAGAATCCTTTTAATGATTCTTAGGTCCAGTTCCCTTGTAAAGTAATTGCTTTTCTCTTGTACTTATTAGGCATCTAAAACAAATGTATAAAAAATGAATAAATTAAACACATTAAAACTAATACTATGGCCATCATACATCGACTATACGTGGCCATATTTCCTAATCTCCTGGGAGAGATGGCCACATTTTAAATGTAAACAAGTAGACACAATAAATGCGAAATCTTGAGGTTATAATAAAGCATTGTTCGTGAACTATTCAAGCGATACAAAAGTAACCATTACTTTTACAAAATAACATCACCACAATGTACAACATGAAACCTTCAAAAAAATTGACCAGTAGACAGAATAATTATAAAGCATTTTGTTTACTTAACATTTTTTGACAAACTTTTTCTCGTCCACTTATACCTGCGGACGACGCGAAGCGAATTAAGCAATAACAGATGAAATCTAGTGGGCGGTTATGTGACATAACTCTAATCCGCCATCTCTCCCTTATGGCCAACTTCCCCGGAATTAACCTAACTAAATTTGTGTGAAAAGTAAAGTCACGCAAACAAGTCACCAGCAAAAAGGCAGGGGAGAGAGAGAGAGAGAGAGAGAGAGAGAGAGAGAGAGAGAGAGAGAGAGAGCGATCCGTACATTGCTCGAGGGTTGAATCTGGCGAATCGAGTTTCCGGGTTTAGTTTCTTAGCGACTGAAGGTGGGTATAGTAACGAAGAGTGGACGAGTCGAGAAGAGGATGATAGGGAAACGTAGGAACTCGAGATCTCGAGAGACAGAGAGAGGAGTTGAAAAAAGGAAAAGAAACCGAAAAAAGCGAGCGAAACGGATGGCTCTCTCACTTAGTGCTCCGCGGCGCGGAGAAAGCTCTCTCGTGCATAGCGTAGAGAGTCGCAGCGCAAGTGAGAGAGACTGAGAAGAGCGAGAGAGAGAGGTTAGCCACGATGCACACGATGCCCTAAAGCGAGTTGACCTCGAGAGAGCGGGACCGGTCCGGTTCAACGTGGACGTCGAGCGCGCAGGTCCGTGTGCGATATCTATATACGTACAGGATACTGCGAGGATCGTCCCTCTAATCTGCTGCCTCGTCCTCTTGTCCGTTCCACCTTGTCCCGCCCGTCGCCTCTTCCTCCGCGCACCGGCGACGCTTCTTCGTTCCGTCGTCGAAAAAAGAAAAACGCAAAAATAAGGAATGAGCCGACTCCGCGAAAAGCGAGAAGCGACTCGCAGAAACGCGAAGGGCACACGACGAGAAAGAAAATCCGTATCTAGATCTCTTCCCCTCCCCCTTCCCCGAGGCAAATATGCGTCCGGCTGTGGATATATATGTATAGATAGTCGGGATGCTACCCATACTTGTGCGAATGCCACACACGGTAGCGACGAAAAATTGCTTGGGCTCGGTTTCCGGGTCACGCGTTCTGTGACTTGCGCTCCACTGAGGAACGATACACAGCCCGAGTATCAGGTGTCATTGCCTTGGTTGCCTCCGAGCATTTATTCGTAGCTGCATGTCTACAGATGCCTTATGCGCCACGGTATATATTTATACATGTGGTAGAATACGTGAGCTATGCCTCGTCATCATATATTGTGCATATTCAGTGAGACAACGCATCAGTGCAATGGTTTTTTCCACTATTCATAATTTTCCATAAACTTTTCATTAATTATGAACTGCACTTATCATATTGTAGTTGCGTTCACCGATTAAACTATATGGGCGCGGTTCGCTATCTGAAGATAACTTGCATGGAAGACAAGCCCCGTATAGGATGTTCGATACACAAGTCGCACAGAGCTCTTTATAGGCCAAGTCCTGTAGAGGACAAGCTCTATAAAGAACAATACCAATGTAGGAGAGATCCCCTATAGGACAAGACTGAGACAGGATAAGTCATCTACTCCTGTTTGAGACTTGCCCTGTATAGGCCTTGTCCTGTATGGTACTACGTCGTATGATACTTGGACAAGTATCATACTGGGAAAGTGCCATATAGGACCACCATCCAGGAAAAGTAGCATACAAAACGAGTACCATAGAGGACAAGTTCCATACCGGACAAGTCCCATACAGGGCGAGTACCATAAAGGACAGGGCCCATTTGATGTATGATACAGGGCAAGTCTCAAACAGGAGTAGAGGGCTTATCCTGTACGAGATATAGCTTGTCCTATATAGCACTTGCCCAGTATGATACTTGTCCAAGTATCATACTGGGCAAGTGCCATATAGGACAAGCACCACCCGGGAAAAGTAGCATACAAGACACGTATCATAGACGGCAAGTTCCATACAGGGCAAGTTCCATGCATGGAATATAAGGCCCGTATAGGACGTTCGATACTCAAGTCGTACAGAGTTCTATATAGAACAAGTCCTGTGGAGGACAAGCTCTATACAGGACAAGCCCGATGTAGGAGAGATCCCTTATAGGACAAGACTCATACAGGATGAGTCCTCTACTCCTGTTTGAGACTTGCCCTGTATGGGCCTGGTCCTTTGCGGTACTCGTCCTGTATGGGATTTGCACTGTATGGAACTTGCCGTCTATGATACTCGTCTTGTATACTACTTTTCCTGCATACAAGACAAGTATCATAGAGGACAAGTTCCATACAGGGCAAGTCCCATACAGGACGAGTACCATAGAGGACAAGTCCCATACAGGGCAAGTCTCTTACAGAGGTTCAATAGAAGACTAGTCCCATACAGGACAAGTCCTGTATAGAATGAGTCCCATTCAGGAGGACAAGCTCTATACAGGATAACGCGAATGTAGGAAAAATCCCGTAGAGGACAAGTTCCACACATGGCAAGCCCCATAGAGGAAAAGGTCAATACAAGACAAGTCCCATACAGAAGGACAAACTCTATGCAAAACAAGATCAATATAGGCCAAGTCCCATACAGAACATATCACATACAGGACGAGAAGCTTTATAGGGGGTAATACTAATTTATGACAAGTCCCACACAGGACAAGTCCCAAAAAGGAAAAATCCTGCATAGAACAAGTTGATGGGCCTCAACTAAGACAAGTGCCACGCAGGACAAGTTCACAAGGCAATAAAATTTCGACTCATCTCCTGCCCGGTCATTCGGTATCTCACGAAAGCGACTTTGTTCAAGACCCGATTACAAAACCGAGCATTCTCAATTCAGCTGGTGGATCGCGGCAGAAAAAAGGTTACGTTCAAAGGTGCTCCACACGAATGACTAGACAGTCTTGAAACTCTGGAGTATTCAACCGCAAATAAAAAAAGAATAGAAAATCATTCCGAAGGTTTCTCATTGCGTCTTCATTACCGCGGGGATGTGGCTAGCACGTAACAGGTTTATAATAGCAGAGTGGACAGAGTGTGAGACTCAACAAAAATATTTCCACGTGTACACACTCACACATGCACTTTTGTATTAACAATGTCCTGTCTATACTTTCTTTCTAGCACTTTGAAAGTAAATTAAGGGTTGGAATACGATGTTGGGATACCTATCATTTGCGGGTTCGGGTTTTTGTTTGGGTTACTAAATACAAAAAGTGTTTGTTTTTTTTCGTTTCTCAGGATACGAGATTTCCATAGCCTCGATATACACCCCAATGAGATATTACCCTAAAATCCATTCCCGACATAGCTACGAAATGCCCAACATACACGCGAGCAAAGCCGCGGGCAAAATGAAGTATATGTATAGGAAATCCTTCGATGAATCGAAGAACAGAGCCCTACTCAGCACTAATCACAAAGCGATCTTTCTTTCTTACCCGGATTGTCGTGCCGACTGGCAAGAGAGGGGGAGGGCTCGATCAAATGATCAAGCGTCGTGATGAGCTCGGAATTTCCGAGGTCGGAACAAGAGAGGGAGAGAGAAGCAGAGAGAGAGAGAGAGAGAGAGAGAGAGAGAGAGAGAGAGAGAGAGAGAGAGAGAGAGGCAGAGAGAGAGAGAGAGAGAGAGAAAGAGAGAATCGCTCACTGATATACACGAAAGAGCCCACGCGGGGGTCACGCCAACCCGTAGATATATCGTGGGCGATCTCGGATATGTCATTGAAGCGTCCACGTCGTGATCCCCGTGGCTCGTTCCGTCCTTGTCTCCTTACCGTTACACAATGTTACCATATAAATATATACGTATAGTAGTTCCGGACAAAGCTGTATTTGCGCTCACGAAAAAAGTTGAACTCATTGCGGCATACGCCGGAAAGGGAATACATAAGGAGCGTGTGATTGGAGGCGAAGAATAAGGAAGACTGGTGGACGCGCGATCTGTGTAAGCTCGATTTCTTGTTTTCCTCGATCGCATGATCGGGATCGGTCAGCGCACTGCGCGGTTCCTCATCTCTATGATGGAGGACCGCCTGGCGAATCTCCACCTGCGGCATTGATCGTGATGATCCCTCGATTCTCACGCTGTGTCTTTCCGTTCTCGGAGGTCAGATATCTCGCCCGAGCGATCGATGAACCCCCCGCCCTTGATCACGAGCCCCGCTTCGTGCCTAGCCACGAGGCAGTCGAGATTTCACGGGTAGAGTGACATTCCAACGTTGGGTGGGAAACATCGGGGATCGTTTCTATTTTCGGTGGTTTTCGTCCTGGGAACTCCTACGGTGTCATCCTAATGTTAGCGGTCACTTGGCGGAGCTGGCTTCCGGTCCTGATGTATAGAGACGTAGGTTGGCTACTAGGGATATGGTGGCTCTATTGGGGATACATGACTGGCATTTGGAAGAGATGAGTTCAGTTATGAGGAATTTCGTGCTATTTGGAGAAATGGCTCACAGGAATCAAGAAAGCCAATCCAATTGGAAGACAATAGTGCCAGGATATGCCTCGAAACCAAATCAGATAAAATCGTTCCGGATCAATCGTAAGTATTTCTTGGAATATTACACTTAGCTATATACAGGGTGTCCAATAGGAAGTTGCTAAAACAAAATAAGTGTCTCTTCCCTCCATGAATTCAATAGGGGTCCCTTTTTCTAAGGCGCATACCTGAGGCCCCGCAGTTTTATTCCAGCCGTGGTTGAAGCAAGTACGCGCCCGTCAAAATGAGTGAGCTCACCACGGAAGAAAAAGTATATCTTATTGAGTGCTTCTTCTCGAGGGGAAACATGTATATTAATGCTTATAGAGAGTTTCGTACTGAGTTTGGAACTCATCGAGTTACCAGCGAAAACACTCTGAAGAGGTAAGAACTGAATATTTATTCATATTCATCTATCACACAACTTGTGTTTCAATTCAATTAAACTGCATTGAAGTAATTTTACGTTAATTTTTGTAGGATAATTGATAACTTCGTGAAGTATGGTACACTCCAGGACCGCAGAAACGAGTTGCCAGGTCCATCTGTTACGGTGACTACACCAGAGAAGATCAACGAAGTTGAGAATTATTTCAAACAAAATCCAAATGATTCGATTCGGAAAGCTGCTCAAGCATTAAAAATAACCAAATCATCATTACACAACATTTTGAAATATTTTTAAAAGTTTCATCCGTATAAAATAAGCACTCATCAATTGTTAACTGAACATGCCATGACGAAACGCATCGGATTTTGTAACACTATTACGGGAATGTTTAAAGCCGAAGAACTTAATGAGAAATTGATCATTTATTCCGATGAAGCACATTTTTGGATGAATGGGTACGTAAACAAGCAAAATTGCCGGTTTTGGGGAACGGAAAATCCCAACATATCGCGAGCGAGGTCCCTCCATCCACAGAAAGTAACGGCATGGACAGCGATTTCAGTAAAATGAATTTATTTGCAATTCTTGGAATCTACGGTAACAGGAGAGAGTTACAAACAGCTTTTGGAAACGAAAGTCTCCCCTTATGCAAAAAAGAAGGGACTGGTTAAAAAAAATTATTTCATGCAAGATGGAGCGACGCCGCACCGGACTCGTGAGGTGTTTGAAGCTATTCATCGCGTATATGGGACTCGAGTAATCGGTCTGGGGTACCCTAAATTTGCTCAAGGCGGACTAGAATGGCCTCCGTACTCACCGGACCTGAACCCTTGTGATTTTTTCTTGTGGGGTTACATTAAAGATCATTGTTACGTTAAAAACCCCAGCACAGTGGAAGAACTGATCGCGATCATCCAGGAAGTGGTTCGCGGCATTACGAACGATATGTTGGACACAGTTTTCAAAAGAGAATTGATTTTTGTGCACAATCTAACGGTTCGCAGTTCAAAAATATCTATCATTAATCACTGTACTTTTTCGTTATGTTTATAAGATGCAATAAATTGACATAAAAAATATTTGACTGGGTTTTATTTATGTGCGTTTAAAACTGCAGAGTTTCCTCTATTTAAAGCAATTTGGCTTTTCTGATTCTGTGCACGTGTTTTAAAATGACAGTCAATTAGTTTCACCAACTTCCTATTGGACACCCTGTAAATTTGCCGTCCATTTCTCTATTATTTCATGTACCTATGATATTAAATATTTGAATGAGCTATCGTGGACTGAATATTTTTTATTTTGATTTTTCTACAGACGTGGTCGACGGGTATTAAGGCCTGATTGATGAATCTCCATTTTTAGTGCCTACGGGAAGCTTTTACCATATGGTTCACGGTAATTCGCATTCGGGCGATGATGAAGATAATGGGCCACTCACTCGGCTCAGAGCTGCATTTCGTCAACTTATGCCCTCACCAGTAAAAGTTACAGAAAAAAACCTACGGTCAGGCGAAAGGCCATAAAAAAGGAACTCCGGTCACGAAAGCTCTGTTTAATAAGAATAATGAAGATAAGACAAATAATAAAAAGACCTCCACCACCAAAGGCAACCGTATTTCACAGAAGCAAGCGAGTTGGTACTGCCATGGCTGTAAAGAGGCCAGGACAGCTGACATGATACAGTGCACAAAATGCGGAAAGTGGTACCATGAAGAATGCATCGGTTTGTCGCTTAAAGATACCGCTGACTTTAAGTGCCCTGATGGCTGTTACCTGTGCAAATGTATAGTTAATATGCGTCTCTGAAATGTAATTTGTGCGTTTCTGTGATTGTTGATCGGAAATACCAAATGTATAACATCTTGATTAATTATTTAAGTATGTTGAAGCCGTAGTATTACCCTACCATAGTAAAATAAAGCCTATTGGTGAGGGTTTTAAAAACATTTCATTTTGTTTTCCTCTATAGTGGAAGTTGCCATTTTTGTTTATATTTTATAATCATTGATACAAAAGTTCGATTATCATTTAAAGAACCCTCGATTAATATAAATATTTTTCATTTTATCGCAAATCTCGCTTAGGCAGGCCTTACTACCCGCAGGTACCTTATAACATTTTAGGTTATGACTTTTCGCAAGCATGTCATTGCTGGAGGTTAACGTATCTGGATTCAAACAGCCTACTATAGGAAAAATGTTTACCGATCTTTTGCATCAGGGTCTTCCGAAACAGTCTTTCAATTCCTACCAAAAATCAACAGAATCGCGCAATCCCACAATTTCTTAAATGTCCAGCAATAGGTTGGTTCCGCCTATAAATAGATGCGTTCAGGTCCTTCATCTTCATGCCATGCCTGACTGCCACAAACCATCAGCTACCCTACAAAAACGCGTCATCGAAAATTCTCCCGCGCATTTCGGTCTCGTTACCGAACCTCGTGAAACGTGAGAAAAATTAATAAATGTCCTCGAGTATGGGCGTTGCTCGAAATTTATACCCACATGCACCCGTACCGGCCACTTTACGGGATGCCATTATGGTGAGCTCTGGGACGCGTTAAAAAAGAATGAAACTCCGCTTTTCCCACTTGATCGAATCATGATCCCGTTTCTGCCTTCATCGAATTTCCATTGAGCCTCCTCGAGGACGGAAACTTTTGGGAGCTCCTCGGGTCAGAACAGTCTCGCGGGCAGGAGGAGAGTGAGAGGTCGGAGGCGGAAAAAAAAGTGAAGAACGAATCGCGACAAGTAGATCGCTTGGCGAGTTCTTTCACTCGGTGTGTTCCATTTATGCGGCAGTCGTAAAAGGTCACTTTATAAGTTTTCCCACCCACTTTTATGAAGACCATTGTACGAAGGAGATTTAGTCGGCACGCTCGAGTGGCCCGCAAGGAAAACAGGACCTCTCTCTTTCTCTTTCTCGCTTCGGGATCTTCCTGGCTCTCGCTCTCCCGACGACCGAGAGATTTATCGTCCTTGGTACGCGTTCGGCTGCCGGAATAAGGACCCTTGAAAGTCGCGCGTCACATGACGCGGGTGCAGTTATACATAGCGGCGGAATCCGGGCGATCTCCTCGGACGCGCAAGCCCGAACGGACAATAAAAGGACAGAGAAGGGCGCAAGGGAGCGCGACACGGAGAGAAGGAGAGAACGAGAAAAAAAAATCGGGCAGACACGCACGTGGCGACAAAGATCCTCGGCGTCGTTCCTCTTTGTCCTGACGGCACTTCATGTTCCTCCCCGCGCTCTCTATTATTGTTCGTGTGCTTTTATTCGCCGAGTATACTGTCTCATTTTTACCACTCCCACTCGCTACGTGGGACACGTCCGTTATAATTTACGAAGTTTCAACTGGTTTCGCTCGCCCGGGACGGATTACCGGAGCATAAATTTACAATGGAGGCTCGTTGTCCAGGACCTCGGCGCGACTGGAACTCACTCGGGGACTTGTCTTTTTGGATCTGTAAATATTGAATTAAGGGGTCATGCCTAGTTGTGATGGCCGAAAAATCACTTTTTTTTTCAAAACAGATGTATTTTAACAGTATATCATCTTATAAATGTTTCCTGGACATTTCAAGATGATCGGATCAAAATTGACGGATTTATAGACTGGCATGTTGACGGGACGCTCGGAGCGTTGTTCGAAACTTTAAGGTTGTTATGGGGTTAAGTCATATTACCACCGAGCAGAATTTTTTTCTGGACCTTTATAACCTCTTTGCTGAGCATCCTGTGCAGTTTCAATACGATCCACAGTACCGTTTTTTAGAAAAAAATCGGCAACTCGACGTATTTCGTGGGCTAATTACATTACGCTTATGGAAAACTCCCGATCATTTTTCAGTACATTGTTAATATCTGCTAAGTGAATGTTACCATGGAGATGAAAAAATAGGTACGGTTCGACTGATTAGCAGACTAACCCTTGGTACCGTGAAAATGGGGATTTTCACGGTACCCCATTAATAAAAAATTATTAATGTTTTTGATAGCGAATTTGTGCGGAAGTCAAGCACACAAAATATTAGACTGTGCAATCATGGCAACGTCGTAGACGGCACAAATGCTACCTATCTCATCGGTATTCGGTAATTATACCCGGGAACTTTAAACTACTCGGTCAGGATAATTATCAACGAATATTTTTGGTACTTATTCTCTTAATTAGTAATAATTACTTAATATTCATTTGATAGCTAGGTACAGAAACTATACCTTTCTAGACATTTCTAGCCAAAGACAAAATAACGCGGATTTTTTTCATGCATACATTTTTTATTAGAATATCGTAATATTATTAAAGTTTTTAATTTCTTCGAGATTATAGACGACTTAAGAGACATTATAGACACTTTTTCATTCCAGCGGAATTCTCTTTACTCGGACCGATATTCATTTTTGACAGATCATTGGGCCGATATTAAGGTCACGAATGGGGCGCATGTGTCTCTAACTTCGCGACACTTCTGCAAACCTGGGCATGATGATATACCACGATTTACGACGTTGCCGATTCGTTTCGGGTTAATTGAGTGAGAAAAAATTATAGAAAATAATTATACAAAGTAATGAAAACACTTAGTGTAATCACCGAATGTTCAAAAATGCATATTTTTACAAATAGATGTAGAAAAATAGTTCGAAAACGTACGTTTAACATGACGATTAATTGAAAGCTAACAGCTGGTAACAATCAATCGGCTCCGTGCATTAGCATAGGGCGATTCCCCACGTACTTCACCCCCACGGCTAAACCCCATAACAACCTTGAACGCTTTTTTTGAAAGTATATTTTCAAAGGCGGTGTACGAAATATCTCAAAAACGACTGCATTGAACTTTCTGGTATTTTTAGAGCTTTTTTGGAGATGTAAAAATATAGTATTTGTTCGGAGGATTTTTTTCCCGATGTATACTTTCGATTTGATCAACGAAAAACGCCCATTTTTTTCGCGAAAATCAAGTATCTCACTTTAAACACGCGATTTTTTTAGTCAATTTTATATTTCGGAAATTCCTTCAATTAATCATAGGACAAACTAATATACCAACGAAATCAAGTTCGGGAGGTGCTTCCCGGACATCGGCTGTAAATCGATTATAATTGAATATTTTTACACAAAAAAATTACAGTGTTCTTCAAATGATATTCTTTCAAATACCGAATTTTTGTAGAAATTAATCGTCGCGTTGTTCTTTTGAAAAATCCCAAAAATAAGCTGTTTTCGACTGATACAACTTGGTATAACCCTTTAAAAAGATTGGGACGCATTGCTCGTACTTCATTTTATTTCGCTCAAAAGCCTTGGTCAGTGAGCGAGTCGGTTTTATGAAGATAGACGCCTCGTGGAGAACCCTTTGTGAGCGACGTGAAATGACGAGGAAACATTGCCAAGTGCGAGAACTACTTTGTACTGACTATTACAAGTACCATGCACGTTTCTAATTTGCGTGTTCTTTTTTCAGAATTATTTTTTTGAAATTATTGTAATGATGCAATGTTGTCGAAAATTGTCAGCAATCGCTGTGCTAAATATCAAACGTGACTTTGTGCATTCAAAAATCATCCGGAGATTGTTAATCAAAACTGCAATTTTCACGGTGCAGGTTTTTTGAAAATTTGAAGTACTTTCAAACCAAATTCTTCAACTATTTCATCGAAAGCTCATCATGAATGGAAATGACAGTGAAATAGCAGAATTTTTACCGTCACTGAATTTTGAATAAATTAAATCTTTATTTGATTTATTTTTATTTTCATTTGATTGGATTACATTTTTATTCGATTGGATTTTTATTCGATTTAATTATCATTGCATTTAATTTGTAATATCGAAGATTAAATCTTTATTCGGTTTGTATTCGTTCGTTCGATTTTTCTCGACACAAATTCAAATCAACATTGGATCACATCGAAAATACCAAATTTGGATTATTCTCACACGAGACTGTTCGTTTTTTCAAAAGCCAACGATTTCGCAGAACCCAAACAACTGTAGTCAAATAATTCATTACCACTCGTGGAGCCTTTAAGGGTCCTCGGTGAAAAAGTGTGGTCCCTTAAAGGGCCACGGAAAAGCCTTAATAAATTGATGGAAAATTAGTGTGTAACGGCACGATTATTTTTTTTAAAATTCCGGGAGTCATCTCCGGTGCTGGAGCCCTAATTAATTTGAAAAAATCGTTCCCTCTGCATTCCGCAATCTCTTGACCGAACCCAAACACACCCCGAGCTAGATTTTGGCACAATGCAGTCGCGCAGCCGATGCACCGGCGGCGAATATCGTAAAAAATTGTTTCGAAATTCCTGAGATTCCTCGCATTGCCGATGGATTTGCCGTTCCCAGCGCAGGTACACTTGTTCAACGAGTCTCCGGTTCGATGGTTCATTCATGCGTTGGAACGACAATGCGCCACCTTACGTTTCCATGCGCATATAATGATTGAAAGGGACACAGCGTGTACAGTATCGTCAAAAAGTATGGATAGACTTTTCGAATTTTCGATTGGGACGAAAAGGTACGTGTCTCGGCCCATGGGCGCAAAAGAATGTACGAGGTAGTTTTTGGAAGATTACAAAAACAAGTTTTTCATGCTTTTGTTCTTCTTGCTCTCTGCTACTTTTTGCACTCACCAGGTGACATGGTTGGTGTGGATTTGTTTTGGTGCGCAAACAAACCCAAACAAACCCAAGCACACAAACGTACACAAATTAAATTTGACTAAAAAAACCGAAATAAATTTCTAACCAATTCGAAGAACCCAAAAGGACTTCAAGTAAATTCAAAACAAATCCAAGATAACCCAAACCCAAACAAACCGAGACCAATTCAAACAAGCAAACCTAACTAACCTAAAGTAACCTCAACGCACTGAAACGAACCCAAACAAATCAAAACGAAGTTAATAAACCCAAGCACACCCAGATAGAAACGAACTCGAGAAAATATAACCAAACCCAAAAACCCAAACCCAAACCTAACGTAACCTCAACACACTGAAACGGATCCAGACGAATCAAAACGAAGTTAATAAACCGAAGCACACCCAGATAGAAACAAACCCAAGAAAATATAACCAAACCCAACCCAAAGCCAAACCAAGTAAACCCAAACCCAAAAAGAAACTAATAAACTGTATGGATACAGCACACCTGGATAAAAACCCAAACAAAATCCAACGAAACTCAAACAAACCCAAGCAACTCGAACAAACCAAATCAACCCAAATAAACCGAAGCAAATCATTACAAACCGAAGCGAATTCAACTAAACGCAAACTAACTTAACCACACTCAAACGAACCCAAACAAGTCGAAACAAACCCGAGATTATCCAACTAAACCGAAGATAACCTAAGCAGACCCAAACGAACTAAAACAAAGCTAATAAACCCAAGTGCATTCAAATGAAAACAAACCAAATAAAATACAACGAAACCCAAACAACCCAAACTAGCCCAAGCACACCCATACGAACTCAAACGAATCGAAACAAATCCGAGCAAATAAAAAAAATCCCAAGCAAGCCTAAATGAATCAAAACAAACCCAAGCGCCGATGTTTTTTCTTTTGTAAATCGGTCTAATTTTCGAAAATTCGCTGTAACGCGGTACTAAAGGGCTTGAAATGAAATATCTGCAGGAAAAAAAATTAAACGAATAGTTAGTGAGTTATAGTTAGTGAGTAATTTTTTTAGGAATTTCGTTTTTAGGCCTGCTGCTGGTTGGAAAATCGCGACGAATTTTTTTAAACTTTTAGGCAGTAGTGTACACGTAAATGGCCCTGCGGAGGTCTTTCGTCCAATTCTTCGGCTCGTACTTTCCTTTCTTTGGTTTCATTGAGCCGCCCATCGTAGAAGGGACGAAATGAAAAGAGGAAAAATTCGCCCATTGCTGAATGGTCGTGTCGTGGGTGCACACGAGGAATTATCTCACTCACATACTCTCTTACGAAACTCCCGTCACCAAATTCAGTCCGTTTTTCTTTCTTTTCCATACTATTTTCTCGACTCACTCTATTTCACTTGTTGATTTTATCGCTGTTTACATTTCGTCGGATATACGTTCCCACAGCGTCTCTACATTTTATTCCTTTACATCCAGCCAGGGATAAGACTCGTCCATGATGATGCTCGCCTTTCTCTTTCTCTCTCTCTCCGACGAACCGAGATAAATAGACCCTCTTCTCTCATCATTTTAGAGAGTACTAAAGTACGTGTATAGCTCTTGGGTGCAAATGCGTATAAAAAAGGAATACCAGCAAGGATTCTTCGCCTACATCGATAATCCTTGGCGTAATAAAAAATGTGTAAACAATTAATGGAGGTGATACCTTTTAAAATGACGGTATTGCTTTTTCAAAACTGGCGTGACGTATAGCTGAAAAACTAATCGACTGATTCTGGCGAAATTTGCTATAAATCTTTTTAACTTTAATGTCTAAAACATGAACCTCAATGTTTTTGAAAATGACAGAAAAAAGTATTTTTTGACTGCATAATGCAGCACATTTTTTCGGACAATACAATATTTTTGTTTCAAAGCGTGCCATTTCATTGATTTTCAAAATTTTTCACTTTTTCTTGGTTCATATTCTGCGTATGCGTTTTAATGAAAGAAATTTTTTTCTTGGTTTTATTCAGATATATCCCGCCGACGGTACGTGTCACGCCGCCTGACAACACCCGCCGTAACCTGTTTGTGAGTCCATGCCATGTCTCCGCCATTTTTAAAGATTATTGAAAAATACCATGTAACAGCCAAAAGTAGCAATAAAACATACCCTAAGTGTAAAAAATGGTGAACATTGTTTCCTTTAAAAAAAATCATTCGGTTGGACGAATCGCTATTCGATGCCTGTCGAAGGACGAAAATGGCGATCATCGTTTTCCCTTGCTGGGAAAAAAGTTGAGCAACGAGTTCAACGCCTCATTAGACGCGATTGTAATGGCCTGCATAATTGGAGCGAAAAAAACCGAATTGCATCTTCGTTTTGACCTAGCATAAACGTAATGTATTCGGAATTAAATTCAAATATTAGTATAAATCCCAATTCAATCGAAATATAAGAGATCATAGAATAAAATTAATTAAAACTAAATTCGGAATATCAAACACTGACATACATTCTATTACCATATTAGAAATTGAATTTCAAATTAGAATAAAAATACCAATAAAATTAACATAAATTTTCATTAAATCAGAAAAACAATATAATTAAATTAAACAATTGTAATTAAATTAAAGTTATCAAATCGAAATAAAATGAGAATTATTAAATTGAAATTCAATAATAATTATCCATTTAGAATAAAATCAATTATTATACTAGAATTTTATCTCTAACATAAATAGTTTAAAAAATAAAAATACTTAAATTCCCACATTCGTCGAACAACTGTAGAACTACAGTCCTATAATGGGGAAGGACATCACGTTAGAACGAATTTTTGGTGGTCACATAAATTCGATCGTTTCCACACTTTTTCTCAATATATTCCACTTCGAGCGAGAGAGAAAGGGCCTATCCGATTCCCTTGCCTTTCAGCCTACCGTATCTCTCGTTCGCTAATCTTTCGTCGTGTCTCGCGCACAATGCAACTTTTTCTCGAATCTCGCTGACAGGATACTTTTTCGTCGTTATCTTACCACCCCGTCGTTTACGAAGGTAAGGCGCGCGATGCCGCTCTCCACATTTCGGCGACGTCTTTCACCTTAGGTGCTCGTGGGACGGCAAATGGGGGGGGGGGGGGGGGGGGTCGCCACAAGGGCCACGAGGACGACAGGGCAGGAAAGCTCACTGAGAGGAGCAGGAGGGATGAATAGAAGTATGAGGACGTGCGCATGATTGATGCGTAATTGATATATGGACGATTCCTCTTAAAATGGAATGAATTTTGATCGATGATAATCGTTAAAAAAAGATCATCTATCGACACGAGTGCCTTCGTATCGGGGCAAAATGGCTTTCGATTTTATCGGCCAAAAAACGCGAAAAAAGTTCCCTAATTTTTCTTAAATTTTACAAGGATTTTTCTAAAAAAAAAAAAAATAAACAAGGGTGCTAAAAAATAATTGCAGATCTCAATTGATCCTCGTAGGAATAGCCCATGTAAGGACATGGTCGCTGCGCTTTCGCCGATCGCGTTTTCGCCTTAAGGTCCCGGCCTCTCTCTCCCTCTCTCTCTCTGTGGTCCTTCGCAGCCGCGGAGTTTCTCTGTGAAGTTTCACCGCTCGGCGGCGAGAGCAGACTCTCGGCACGTCTATCGGGCGACAAGTTTCGGTTTACGCGGATTCGGACCCTTTGTCGCGCGCGACTCCATTCTTTCTCGCACTTTTTCGCTTTTTCGCTCTCTCTCTCTCTCTCTCTCTCTCTCTCTCTCTCTCTCTCTCTCTCTCTCGCGTCTTTTCCCTTACCCTTTCGCCTGCTCACTCTTTCTGCTTCTTCTTTTTCCTTGTCCTTTCTCTTACTCTATCTCATATATATATATAGCTACATCCCCCACCTTACAATTCTTTACGATTCGCATGACACCGGCACCGACCAAAGGAATCGTTTAAACGTGCACGAGGAGCATGGCAGCGTACCACGTGGCCCGCACTGTGGTGGACGCACTTGACTAACAGCAAGATCTGTAAAATCCGGCGGAAAGGAATTTTAAATCGTATCCTTGTTCTGTCCCTCATTCTCTCTCTCTCTCTCTCTCTCTCTCTCTCTATATATATATATATATATATATATATATATATATATATATATATATATATGAATAAAAAAGTTTGAGTGATGAAAATGTTGTATTTATTTTGTTAATTTATATTAATATTTAGGGAGACAATATTTTCATACTTTTATTTTAATCCGATGATATGTAATTATAAATATATATGATAAAAAGATATTGTCGATTTATATGGATTTGATACCCATTCAAATTATTAATAAATATTTTAAATAAATATATGAATATTTGATTATTCAAAATACCTAATTTCTTTTCATCATAGTATATATATATATATATATATATATATATATATATATATATATATATATATATGTGTGTGTGTGTGTGTGTGTGTGTGTGTGTGTGTGTGTGTGTGTGTGTGTATACATATACATATAAAAATAAAAAACTTGTAATTCTAAATATAATACATAAATATAGTTATAATAAATGTAACTATATATGTTTGTATTATATTTCTTTGAGATAATATTGTTCTCACATGTAAATATAAATATATTTATAGTATTCGTTCATCAATATTTTAGTCATTATTATCATTAAATGCAGATATATATAGGGTGTCTCAAAAAGACGTGACATTTAAATTTATTAATAAAACGTATTTTTCAATTGAAAAGTTTGAATATTTTCATTTTAATATAAGGGACAAACATGGAGGTTATGTGTGGAACACAATATCCGACAAATGGCCGCTGCGTCCCAGTTTGCAGACGTTCACTCTTTTGACGAAATATTCAATAACATTTTGGAATAATTGCTGACGAATTTAATTAATGGTGCGCCCAATTGCTTCCTTGAGCTCCGGAATGGTCTGTGGATCATTGGCATGCACTTTTCCTTTCAGAAAACCCAAAGAAAGAAGTCCAATGTCGTCAAATCACACGATCTTGGTGGCCAATTTACATAGCCGCGGCGCAAGACAAGACGACCATGAAACTTCGTCTGCAATAACTGAATTGTCTCTCTCGCAGTGTGGCAGGTTGCGCCATTGGAAGAATATTTCTTCAAAGTTAAGGGGCCAGTCCACTTTGGAGCCACGAAAAAGGCTATTTTCGCGATTTTTTTTAAAGGATTTTATAAAAGATATGAATATAAAAGTTGTTGGGCTTGATAAATAAAGTCTTGAAATACATTTTTAAAAAATGTTTAATTCATTTTCATCATTTGTAAGTACTAAAACAATAGTTTAACGTAACGCCTCAAAAATCAAAGTCCATTAAATTCAGTATGACACCAGCTACAAAATGACCCTCGAATATAAAGTTTTATAAAAAAATAAAAAAATGGCAGATGAAAAACGAAAAAAGTTAAAAAATACGCGTTTTTAGCAAAAAAAAGAGTAAAAATCAAAATTTTAAAATCATCGAAGATCATCTTGTTGCGAATCATGTTTACAATATGTGGTTCAAATTTCAAGAGAATCGGTTTATTAGTTTTAGAGATACGATGTAGCTAAATTTTGAAAACGTTGTTTCGAGAAAAACGCGTTTGAAGTTTATACTACGAAAAACTCTTGCCTAAACTCAATCGGCAATTCCTGCACCGTACAAAATCCCTTCTGATTGTTCATCATCGTCGATGTCATCAAGTCTTGCTTGCATTCGATTTTTTTGAAATTTTCAAAGTAGACTGGTCCCTTAATGCCGTTCATGCCATTTATCGGATATTGCACTCCACACATAACCTCCATGTTTGTACATTATATTAAAATTAAAATATTCGTACTTTCCAAGAAATAATAAGTTTTATTAATAAATAAGGCAAAAGTACGATATCCGGGGCGCCAAGATTTGACGGTGAATTCAGGGTTATCGAGTCAAAATAAACAAAATATGAAGACTGGCAAAAGTTGACATCCCGCTTATTTTGCGTTGAAATTAGAGTTTTTCGGTAGTTATCGAAAATGACGATTTTTTCAAATCTGAAAATTGTACGGAACATCAGGCGAGGTACCTTGGAAATTTATAGTTTCTACAGTGTTTCAGAAGCCAAAAATGGATGTTTGATACCACTACTATGTTTTCTTTGCTTACAAGTGCGGCCAGACAGAAAGTAAAGTAGTACTTTTAATCGCTAGGAGTTCGAAGACAGATTAAGGGGTCTTCTCACTTTAGACGCTAAAAAGGCTATTTTCATTACTTTTTTTGATAGGTTTATATTATAGATATTGATATAAAAGTTGTCACACTTAATAAATACACTTTCGAAATACATTTTTTTAAATGTAATGTATTTATGTAACCCTAATAAACTTGAAACGCGTTTTTTTTTTAAACAACGTCTTTCGACGGATTGTTGATAAAATCTTCGAAACTACTGAACCAATCCTTATGAAATTTTAACCACATATTCTTTACAACTATAGCTATAGCGCATGGGAAGGATTTTTCAAAATGTGTATATTTACTATTTCTTTTGCTAAAAACGGTGAAAACAACACGTTTTTTTGTTTTTTTTTTTCGAAAAACGTCCACCATTTTTTTTTTTTCATATATCAAAAATCGTATGATATGCGCTATAGCCTACTGAATCTAAAACCGTTTGATCTTTTTTTTTCGGATGATCCATCTCCGAGATTTTATTAACAGCGCAGACCTACAATTTTTTTAGGACTTTTTTTAAATTATCATTTTCGTCTATAAATAGTGACTTGAATAAATAATTTTTTTTTTAATGACTTCGAAGGTGTATCTATTAAGTGTAACAACTTTTATATCAATGTGTATAATATAAACCTATCGAAAAAATTAATGAAAATAGCGTTTTTTTAGCGTCTAAAGTGAAAAGACCCCTTGAAAGTACACGGTTCATTCCTCTTCGGACTTGTAAGGTTCTAAGTTTATGCAAAATATCTCGTTTAGTAATTTGGTGTAGTAATTATATGGAATAATTCTTATTGTTATAAATAAACAGAGAATATGAGTAAATAAAACATTACAATCTCGGAACTTATGTTGAAAATCAAATAAATACTACGTGTATTGGTATTTACATGATACCACGATGCAAACCCAAACAAACCCAAACAAAGAAATACTTTTTGAAGCTCGCCGGGTAAATTATCATTATTAGCGATAAAATAAAGGTATTGTACCCATGAGCCAACAACAATCGTTGAATTTTGGCGTATTTCCAATTACCGCTTAAGGCCTTAGGCCACTCTAGAGGCTGAAAAAATAGGCTTTTAGGGGATTTTTTTTTCTTCAGAAAAAACTACAAAATAAATCGAGATTACAAAGAATGGGATTTATAATACATATCAGTGACTGTATACAATAATCTTTCTGAAGCGATTCATTTCAAAATGGCGGCTGTGCAGCGTTTATCTCAAAACTGCGTTTTTTAAGTTGGCCGGAAACATAAATCAGACAATTTTCAACCGATTCACTTGAAATGTTGAATATATCTTGAAAAATACATTGACTATGGAAGTACGTAGGATTTTTTTTATATTGCATAGTTCATTTGTTATTAACAATTATCTGACGATTTTTTAGGCAAATTTTTGGAAACTGAAAAATTATGTCAGATAATTCTATTATCTGTATGTTTCTCTGTATGTTAAGTATGTTTCCGGCCAACTTAAAAAATGCAGTTTTGAGATAAACGCTGCACAGCCGCCATTTTGAAATTAATCGCTTCAAAAAAATTGTTGTATACAGTCACTGATATGTACGATAATCACCTTATTTTGTGATCTCGATTTATTGTGTAGTTTTTCTGAAAAAAAATCCCTAAAAAGCCTTTTTGTCGGCCTCCAGAGTGGCATAACCCCTTGAATCGCTCATAATTCCTTAAGGAAACAAAAACGGTAAATTTTGTATTCTTGAAATTCTCATTATCTCGGTTAAAATATGAAGAATCAACGGTCAAAACGTAGCGCCCCGGATATCATACTATCGCCATAAATAAAAATGTCAGGTCATTTTGAGACGCCCTTTATAGAAAAATAGTTTTATTTCGAAGCCCCGTCCCGAACGTGCCATCTATAACTAAAGTCCATCACCGAGTTAATAAAAAAAATGGAAACCCCTCCACCCTCGATAAAAAGGTCCAGAGATTTAAAAAAGTAGAGGGAATACGAGAAAAGGGAGACAGAAGATGTTTTTTTTTCGTAGCACGAAAGGGTGGAAATGGAGTAAAATGGATTACTCAAATATCTCGTCACTCTGACGAAAACGTCTCCTCTAGCTTTACAGTCGTACTATCTGGTTTATTTATTTCACGTCGGTTGTCATATAGCTGAGGAGACCCACAAATTCAGACAATATCGCAGTGTGAGGAGCAACACAAGGTGTATTTGGCCTTCCAGAATCGCGTCCTCGAGTAGACGAGATTCGTGACCAACTCTTTGTCCCTCCGACAATAATGTACAGGAACGACGCAGGGCATCGCAGGTATCGTCTCACTTTTTTTTCTTCTTCGCATCTCTCGCAGTGGCTCGCTCGTTTTTCCCACAGGCACTCCGGTAAACTATCGAACGAGTTTCCCAAATCCCAGAAAAACCTTTTTATTCCATTCACTCGTCTGTTTTTTCTACCTTTCTCGTGGACTCGCGTGTGTATATGTATTCTTCGTTTTGGTAATCCTTGCTCTGATTTTTTTCGTCCTTTTTTTTCTTTCATGGGAACGTACACTGATTTTTCCTTAACTTCGATCACACCGAGACCGTGTTTTTTTTGTCCGACACTGTCGCGTTTCTTCGCGTGATATTAAGACCCTCCAGTCGCTGCCATTCGTGTTAAAGTTGGTGAAGGAAAAAAACGAAAAGGTCGTGACCAAATTCGTGTACCGTAAACGGGATTTCCGTAATTTTTGTCGCTTGATTCAATTTCTCGAGTCGTAAATTCCCACGTTCGAGTGGACATTTTTGAGGGTTGCTTGTTCATCCTGACTTATAAGCATCACTTAGACAAAGTGCAATTATTTAGACAAAAAGCCGTCGTTGCTGGATGACCAATCGGCGCAGGTGGGTCCGTCAATTGGGACGTTCTAAAACCGAAAATGAGAAAAAAGTACTTTTAATACCGTGAATTGGGGTTACTTTGATCAATTTTGAAATAAAAATCAACATGTTCCTTTAAATAATATCGCACATTTTTTTTCTAATGGAAACATCAACTTTTATTCGTCTCTTTATCTTCCAAATTACAATTTAAAACATTCAAAAATAAATGAGGAAAAAAACAATTAGTCGTGATCAAAGTTATACTGAGATTGGGGTTACTTTGATATCCTTTTTCTTAATGAGAATCGGAAGTAACCCCATGAAGGAGCATTTTTTTTCTGAAGAGGAAAAAAACGGTCAACGAGGTTGAAAGTTACAACGATTTTTATTGTTTGAGGGTTACTTTGAACGAACAAATATTACACCTTTCCTTTTCAAAATCAACTTTAGTGATAAAAAAACTGGTACCTATTTTATATTTATTTATGCGGTAACACATCCATAAACTTCGAAACATTAAAAAACTAGCGAAAAAAAGTTGTAATACCTACCTGTATTGATGATGTCTACCTAGGTATCTAAATCACAAAACGAGGTCACATTGGTTTCATTAAGTACATGTTTCATTCAAACTAGGTCACGTGCCAAATCACACTAATTGTGAGACAAAAAATATCAAACAAAAATTTGATATTTTTTGTCTTACAATTTACAATTTACAACAAGAAAAAAAGATCATATAACAATTTGATATTTTTCGCCCTGCAATTAGTGTGATTTGGTACAGAATTTCAGAATTGTAGGTTCAGAAATGTTCCTAATGAACACAATAGGAACATTTCTTAACCTACAATTAAAACCTGCAATTAAAAAAATGATCAAAAGACGAAAATTCCTGAGAATACTCCGAGACTAGCAATAAAGATAATGAGTGGGGTAAAATTGATCAATGGTCAATGTTAGCTTGTCGATGCGATCAAGGACACCCCAAAGAAACAAAATCCCATAAAATATGTTTTTGAGTTTATGCCACACAACAAAGCATAATCGTGTAATTTAATAAACATCTGACAAGGTCATTGGTACCAAAAACATGTCATTGCAACACTCAACTTTTTATTTTTTAAGTTATTGGAGCATAAATAATTGTTTGAATACATTATTCACGTTTTTTATAGTTTTACGGTCACTTAAACCCGTTTGTTCGTGCTGCGCCTGAGTGATGACATAAACAGACATTCAGGCTTGCCAACCGGAAACAAAAAAACTTTCGGTCGCGTTCAGGAATTTCGTAATTTGAATTTAAAAACACAACAAAGTTTTATCAAAGTAACCCCAATTCACGGTATGGTATTAGGCGTAGAAATAAGTTCCGCCAATGAATTCGCAGTCTGCCTGACACGTGGGGAAAATGTGTGGAAGTAAACGGCATTGCTTTCCCGATTAAAATGTATCCTTGATTTTGAGTACATAAATTAAGGGAGACTTTGTCCTTGGAATGCCATATTTCAGGTGTTTACATTTTATTTATTTTAAAGGAAACGAGTAAAGCTTTTTGAGTGCGGTTTTTTTCTTGCTTTTATTCATGATATACAGAACGTTAAAAAAATTTAAAAAAAAACCAAAATGGCGGCCGTTGCAGCTCCGCAAAAACAGGTCCTCAAATCGCGGAAGGTAAACGGCTGACATCACTGCCCCCTCTTTGTTCATCTGAAACACAAATTCAAAGCATATTATCAATCTGTGACCCTTTGGTCATGGAATAACGGATGGGTTTTTCGTTTAGTACAAATTTCGGAAAATGGCGGCAATTTAAAAAAAATCGAATTTTCGCGTTTTTTTCGCATAAAAAGATAAATAATAAATGCAAAAATGTACCTATCGAAAAAACGATCCGTCATTCCGTGAAGACATATTTTCTGAGTATGCTCTGCAATTTTCAGGTCGATATGTTAATTACAGTGGTCAGGAGAATGTCAGCTATTTTTAAAAACGTGTTTCCGAGAAAAACGCGTTTAAAGTTTTGTAATGTGTTTACACAAATGTGTTTATAATTACCGCTAATCGGCAATGCCTGGTCCATAGAGGCATCCCTCCTCTTCTTCTAGCTGCTCATGTTGAGCCGCTAACATCTCCCGCATATCCGCAAGGACAAAGTCTCCCTTAATGTTGTCATGAAAAAAACGCCAAGAACTTATTTGTACACCTAATAATAAAACTTTCGTATGGACGGATGCCTTTCTGAAATTTTTAAAATCGTGGAAACGGCAATCTGTAAAAAAAAGTCTGACTTTCGATAACCAAACAAATTTAATAATTTTTTATTAAATCATGGATGAACATATGAAAAAATCAACCGGGCGTACGATAAAAAATGTTATGAACTATGCTCTATTCGAATTTGAAGTTAATGGCAGGTATACATTATAAGATAAAACTCGCATCGTTTCATAACACTAGAGTTTCAAAAAAGCAAATGAAAAAAGGGTAAATCGCTTCGTAAAATTGGAAGTAGAAAAAAGAGGGTAAATCGCTTCACAAAATTGAAAAAAGACCTGATGCTGCACAAAATTGATCACCACTTCGTCAATTTTCTAATTTTTACAATATATTTGTTGCAAATAAAAGTTAAGGCTAGGCTATCAAGTTTTATTAAGGTTTAATCGAAACAAGATTCGTCACAACTCGGTTGATTTTTGTCATTTTTACAAAATCTCTGTTGCGAATTGAAATTTAAGGCTAGGCTATAAAGTTTTATAGCTTTTTTATAGCTAGCTTTAACTTTCAATCTGCAACGAAAAATTTGTAAAAATTACACGAATTGACCGAGTTGTGGCGAATTTTGTGCAGCGTCAGGCTTATTTTCAATTTGCTGAAGCGATTTATTCGTTTTTTTTTGTTCAATTTTGTGAAAATTACATCGATTATAAATACGTTACATTTTAAGTTATATATATATCTATGTCATAGAAAAATTACAAAAATTTACTTTGTAACACAAAGTTCTTACGAACTTTGTGCAGTGTCAGGCCTTTTTTGAATTTTGTTAGGCAATTCACACGTTTTTTATTTTCAATTTTGTGAAACTAATATGTAATATATATGTAACATAAAAATTACAAGAATTGACCGCGTTGCGACGAATTTTGTGCAGTGGCAAGCCTTTTTCAATTTTGAGAAGCGATTCACCCTTTTTTCAATTTTGTTAAGTGATCCAAACAAATCCTTTTTTCTGCAACAAAAAGACCGTATTTTCAAAATTTTTTGAACATTTTTCTGACCTCTCAATTGTGTTTTCATTTTTTATTACCCGCTCCTCTAACCTTCACTTCCAAGCCGCTCGAGTCCAACTCTTCAATGATCCACAATTGCGAATTCGTAATTTTTTATACGACGGCTTATGCGCTGCCAGGCAGTTCGTGGGCATTTTTTGTAGCCAGCACGCCAACGCGCGCGCGCCGTCTGATCGAAGATCCATGGTAGCTCAGAAAAGAGTCGTTGGTCATTGGCGTCGATGCCATATGGTAGAGTCTCGATCGCGGCACAAAGAGAGCGAAGCCCTCTTCAATTTTACCTTTTTTGTGTTGCTTTTAATTGCACCATGTGGCGCGAGGAGTTCGGATAGATGTATCGTCGCGGAGAAGAATATCGTAAAGCGTTGGTAAGGTGCCGATACACCTACGCACAGCTGGGGTGAACGCAGCTTCGTTTGTGAAGAGCCGCAACTGTCGACTGGCCCGCGTACGAGCTATTTCACTTTCTCCATTTTTTCTCTACCATTTCCACCGAGAACCGTAGGTGGTGACTTCTGATCGTAATTATCGGCCTGCTCGATTTATCTTCTGGCGAGCTATGAGGGATGGAGTAACGTGCGATGTGAGTTGCTGATCCTGTCGGCAAACGGTACGGTCTTGAAACAAAGTTAAGTTTCGAGATGGCCAAAGACCATTTTTGAAGGACCCCTTGATCGTGGACTGGGTAATGACTGCCTGTTGTTCAATGTTGTGATGCTTGACCTAATTGGCCGGTACTTCGACCTATACGATCAACGTTTCATCGAAGCGATCAGGAGAGATCTGCGACGATAATGCGCAGATCGATCATGGTGACTCTGCGCTCTTTAGTTCACGATTACAATCAGAAATTCGTAGCAATATTCGATGAACTTTCATATCCATTATTCTACATGCTCTTCAAGGACTCATTTATGAGGTGGATCGTCGTTCAATCACTACTTGGAAAAACATTGGCGTGCTTTGCATGCCGCAATGAACGCACCGGGCCTTTTCTGGCCCGATAATTCATCATCGGATAGCTGGGAGTGTCGGCTGGCACATGGCGTGTGGCAGAACTCGTTCAGGGACCCAAAGGACCCCCGTAAGATGTGAAGTCATCCGGGGTAGCCAAAGGAACGTGTATGGGCCGTCCGCCACCTTATGGCAAGAGAGTGGGTTCCGCTGGGGTTCTTAATCATCAAGATACGGAATTGCTCCGTGCGGAAGTGATCGGCAAAAGGCCAACTAGTTGCCTGCTGACACCGGCATTCAACTTCTCGAAAAAGATACCTAAGAGTCGGCAAGATCCTTTTAGTCTACCCGATACCATGTTTTCCAACATTCGAGTGTTAATTGAGAACATCTCGTCTCGTAATGGACTTTAGTTTTCGGGAAAAAACAAAAAAGGTCAAACAGACCGGGGGTCCATCGTTGAAGGGCTCTTGCCTGGCGAGTGGCACGTGGCCCACCTGTCGTCTTGCATGCCAGGGTGAACGCGTTCCCTCCAGCGTTTCATTACCATTACCGAGACGCGAAATTACCTGACCCCACCGACCACCACCAAATTTCCAACCAATCATCCTCACTTGATCCCATACCTGCGTGATCCACGCGTACGTACGTCTCGCTGCCCCCCTCCCATTGAGCAGCAACTATCTATTAGCTCGCAATAAATCAATTGCCGACCATCGTACTGTTTTCCAAGCGAGACGAGAAAAAACTGTCTGGTTTTTCCATCCCTCGTCGACGAGAACTAAATTAAACTGACTGGTGGACGTAGCGACGCGGACAGCTTGATGGTGGCCCCTTTGTGATAGATCCCAAGGTGGCTGAATTATGACGGCAGCTTCATTCGCACCGAGACTAATGGATGGTACAAGAAAGCCTCGATCCATGGATTGAAACTGGTGCACCGTGAAGCAGCAAGTTCTATTCACCGGGAGCGAGAGTTCACCGAGACTAATGCAATAAAACAGGCGGATCCGCAGTAAGGTGTCGAGCGTGAACATTTGAGAAGAAAGCCACGTGCCTCGCATATGTCACATCTTCGGTTCCCAGCTTCGAGAAGAGTCAATTGTAAGGACATGCGGATAGATGAATTTCATTGGAGGCCTTGCTCAGTTCGATGGTGACTATGCCATCTTTGTATCCGTCTTCGCGTGAGAATTCCCTTTTGGGTAACCAGGCATGGTCCTCTATGGTCCCATTCGACGACCACACAAGCAGAATCAAAAGATACTGGCTTCGCCGCGGTTTCGCTCTGGTGTAGGCCGGAAATTTGGTGTCCGTGTTTGTCAAGAATGGATCTTAGGGTCATAAATCATGATCGCCAGAGAAAAGACATCCGGAATGCAGTACCGTAATGATCGAAATTGATGAGTTTAATAAACTTGCATAAAGTATTTAGTGAAGAGCTCCCTCATACATACTAGAGGATATCGCTTTCCACTGCCCCTACAAAAGTAAAACATTTTCTCCAGTTTCTACCCGACGGATCCAGATGAGCCGATGCAACTTACTTACCAAAGGCCCAGGCAAAAATCTCCAGCCGTTTGCACCCCAAATTCGATTAAACGGACAGACATTCCCAGGTATGATAGCCACCGCCTCAGCATCGCATTCTAACCCTCCCAGCTTAATGCCAGACCGAAGCAACGAATGTACAAGCAGACAGTACAGTTCTATATCAGTAAGAAAACAACAAACAAGCATCACATTCACCATCAACAGTACAGTTGGATAGAGCGGAAAAAGTTTCCATAGCAGTCCTAAATGGCTGACAAGAGGAGGCTGCTGCAGTTCTGAACTTCTCAGCGGCGTTTTATGCCCGGTATAAAAATTCTATTGCGCAAACGGTAAGAGCAAATGGAAGGACAGGGCAAAAGGGTTTCGAACGTTTCCGGAGTGGGCACCAAGGCAGGTAAGCTCGCGCCTCGAATTATGCACGAATGCATAATGCTAGAATTTCCTTCAACGCGGCAAAATGCAGTACCACGAAGATCTCTCGCCGGGCACATAATATTGCATTTGTTACGACTATTACGCGCCTGTCCTACACCATCGTCCGGATCGCAAACGAGAAGTTTTCCAGCATCCGAGCTAACAGTTTGCGCAAGTGGTTCTCGATGGCTCCAATGTCAGGAGTTCCACCACCATCCAATTTGCACAATACAATGACAAAAATGGCTTGAGATTTGATTATTTAAAATATGGTCAATGTTCGGTGAACCTTGAAAAGATCCTCGCGAGTAGCGCAATTGTATCGCGCCCCAAGCCCACGCTTATTGGAAGATGTGAAGACGAAGAAGCCAAGAGGCGACTACCCTTCGTTTGGCTCATTCTTAATCACCGAAGGTGAACGAGAAATCAGAATGAGATAAAAGCAAACGTGAAAGGAACAAGACGTCTTCGTCCGAAGTGGCATGTACGACCTGTCGTGAGCAACTTCTCCATTGTCCTGCATCTTTTTAGACTTCTGTCCATTGAAGGAGTCCAGGAACCCTCCCGCGTCTTTCGCAGCGTTCCGGGCAGAATCCACCACAATGGCAGGTTCTCGACGTGCCTCGTATGTATACAGATATAGCAACATTAAGTGGTGTTTATAGCCGGGCTGATAGAACCTCGAGGTGGCCGTCCGGTGGCGTGAATACCGAGTAAACGACCTCCATTCACAAGTTCCGGACAGAAAGAGAGAGAGAGAGAGAGAGAGAGAGAGAGAGAGAGAGAGAGGCACGCACAGAGTATCGCCCACTATTCCCAATGAAGACTCGTCGTGATCCCGGGTGGCCGGGCTTCCAACCATTCCGTTCAACACTCGGCCGTGCGAATACCTGCGAGCGAGAAGTTCTTCTTGGGGATCTCTTGGCCTCTTGTGAAATGGAATGTGTCCTGTGACTGGGAGAGCAGCTTGGGAGTATTCATTGGATCGAAGGTAGCCATAGGGTGGACGTCCAGCGGGGACTTTCATTATATCATACACAACTCGGTTGACGAAGACCGCGTCTCCACCCCAGGCTCCTGTCGCTCTCTCAATGACAGGAGGGTCTCCAAGGTATTGGGTATATGGCTGAAGCGCTGTTGATCCCGCTACTACTGCTCTATGAGCTTTGGACACATTTTGTCCTGCAAATGTTCAATGCGGGTGCGCTAACTCGACAATCGACTGACACACGAGGCAGTACCAAGACGTCATTAACTTTCTGCCCGCATCTTGAAAGGCATCCCCCTGCTAGCTTACGCGTTATATGGTTAACCTGTTGTGTGGCTGTAGGCCCGTCATGCCTACCGTTCACAAAGTTGCCAGAGTATATTACATCGTAGGTACGAGCCTGCAACATCGATAGAGAGCCAAAACGACAAAACGATTTCGCGGCTCTTGAGAAATGACGTGTTGTAGTTGTGGTCAGGGCTCTTTAGGCTGTCGGAATCTCGAAACGGCATACTCCAGGAATCACATTCTTCCGAAAAGCCATAACCTAGGAATATTATTTTGGACAGATGGTGCTAATAAGATTCTCCAATCGAATGAAAAATGTCATCGGCCAGGTGTCCATTCTTCACCATCAAGCCGCTGGAATTCCATGATCGAGGAATCCTTCAGCCATCAGGAAGCTGTCGGAAAGTCATTCACCAAAGGGGTGCATTCGTTATCAGTAAACGTATTCCTGAACTTGCTGATCGTCATTCGAAAAACACTGGATGAACAGGACCTACATATGTCCACAAGCCAACAGCTAGTGTCTCCACGGGTCAACAACGTGGCAAAGCGCAGAACTTCAGAATGCAAGACGATTAAGGAAATCCAGAGATTGCAAAGGTTGCACTTTGAGCTGACGATAACTGCCGCCGTACGTCCATTGCACGGCTGTTGGAGCGCGGAAGAGTGTCTCCCTTGGTCGTTGCGATATCTTTGTCTGCTTGAGGTTTTTTAAGGATCGCGCGCGGATCTACCATTCGCCTCGGGTTCATTGGATTCTCTCCTCTCGTCGTCGTTCTAGAATCGTTCCGTTTCGTTAATTAACGTTGAACTCACCGCTTGTATGTGTGTGTGTGTGTGATGCTGCGCGGTACACAGCTAGCCAAGATCCCTCTCTCACTCGCCAATGTTAATTGAGGCCGCGGTTGGGGTTGGCGAAACCCGGGGCAGGTTGTCGGTAGGCGTGTCTCCCACGTGTGCTGTTGATGCCGCGCACGCCACTCTTATATTCCACCGTGAACAGCCGCTCTTATTGCTGCTCCACGCTTTATATTTTATACGCTACACATGCACAGAGCCAACCGCCTTGAACAGTGTTCTTTATCCTTCGAACGTTGCAGGCCGACTCTAAATGCCTCTTTTTGCTACTTTACATAGTAATCTACAGGGCTGCCGAGGCGGTGTCGGTGCCTTAATGAATTAAAGCGAATAACTCGAAGCTTCCGAAGCGCGGGAAGAGCGAGAGGGGCAATGAGAGAAAGCAAACGCAACCGGATGACTCGATTGCCACGCCTTCCTCACCCTTCATCCATTTACGATTAATAAATAACGCTACGTTATTATTGATTTCCCCGGAATTGAAACGTGCTCGAGCGACCAGTGTGCAAAATTGCTTCCATTTCTCGATAATGGCGCGTGGAATATTCGGCCCTCGATTCCATCGACTAATTTCATTGGCTTGATGACTTGCCTATTAGTAGTTGTGATGACCGGAACCTTGATGGACTGGATGGAAGTTGCGAAAGTCGACGGTGTTGGGTCGGCAAACCAAACCGATCTTTTGTCGGAAGATCGCGAATAAAAGAATCCCAAAAATGATGAAGCAGGGGTCCATTGGTGAAATGTCCCTTCCCTGAATGAAACATGTCCCATGATACTTGGTTACATCAATATATTATTGCAATGTGGTAGTAAACTCGGAAGATTGGTAATTGGGACGTCCTCGTGATGCTGCTTGGTTGAGATGTGCTTCTTTGCGTTTGTTTGTGTGTATATGTCCTATTTCAAGTGTCTCGAGAAAATATATTTCATTTATTACTTTTATTGTGGCGTCATCCATGTAAATCCTTGTCTTTCGATATTTTTACAACACGAGGCCAGGGTAAGAGATAGCACAGAAAAACTCAATTGTTTATGGTTAGATACCATTACGGTCCAGATGCCATTGGTACCCATCGGAGAACCATCACCTGGTCCTCCAGGTACCAGTACACTTCAGGTACCATTGGTTTAAAATGGCGAACCATTGGCGGCCCCTTCAGGTGCTAATAGACTCCAGGTACGATTGGTATCAAATGGAGAACCAATACCTGATCCTCAAAGTAACATGTTCACTGCAGGTATTCTTGGTATCATATAAAGAACTGTTACTTGATTCTCCAGGTAATGCTACATTTCAGGTACTATTGCGACCGAATAGAGCGCCGTTACCTGGTCCTACAGGTACCAGTACACTCCGGGACCATTGCTACCAAATGGAGCACTATTACCTGGTCCTCCAGGTACCAGTACACTCCAGGGAACATTGCCACCAAACGGAGCACTATTACTTGGTCGTCCAGGTACCAGTGCCCTCCAGGGACCATTGCTACCAAATGGAGCTTTCTTTGCGAATACGGTTTGTTACGATATTCTTATGGAGCCATTCAGTTAAAGACCCCAGGATGAAAATACACTCCGGGTACTATTGGTATTAAATGGAGAGCCATCGATTGGTCCTCCAGGTACCAGCACACTCCAGGTACCATTGGTATCAAATGAATAACTATTTCCTGATTCTCCAGTCAAAGTTACATTTCGGGTACCATTGCTAGCAAATGGAGTGCCATTATCTGGTCCCCAGGTACCCTTTCACTCCAGGTACCATTGCTACCCAGTGGAGCACCATTATCTGGTCGCCAGGTACCATTTTTCAAATCAAGCTTTCTCTGCGAACAATGTTCGTTACGAAATCCTCATGGAGCTATTTCGTAAAAGACTCCATGTTGAAAAATGGCCTAAATCGACATCGTTTCAAATAAACATCGCTAAAATTGTCATTTAAATTAATTAGACGAATTTTATTGACTACTTTTTATTGTCTTCTCCGCGCGGATGCCATCGAGCTTGAAACTTGGAGCAAGACGAAGGGACACAATTTGCACCGCACAGATCTTCGTCTTCTTTACCGCCCTCTCTCCCTCCCTCTCGATCGCTGTCTTTCCTATCGCCCTCCGGTTGTGTCCTAGCCGGGAATTACGAGAGTAACGACAACAACGAGTTTGCTTCGCGAATGGGCGCGCGATCTGCCCCCTCTGAGGCTTTGCCCGATCGACTATCGCCGACTAATTAACACGGCCACCGGTAATGAAGCCTCGCGTATGAGACGTTCGCTTCGCCGTTCAAATTGTATAGTTGTGCGATCGCGCGCGGCTTTGCTACGGTGGTGCTCACTCACTCTGACTACTTCGGGCTGAAAATAATTCTAGTACTGTCCGCGTCGAACTCTCGCTTAGTCCGCGCTCACGATACCTTCGTTTCGATTTACTTTACCTTCGCGCGTGGGGCGTCGCATACAGGGTGACAATTATCAGGTGGCCATATGTTTTTTCAAGTGACGCGGTGATTTTGCGACCGAAAAAATATAATCTTAATGGTTTTTCGAGTCCTCTGTGATTAAAAATAGAGCATATTTTTTGGACGAGTAGTATCTGTCAGAAATTGAGGGTTTTGAAAACAAAAATCATAATTTCAATCAAAGTTGATCAGCATGAAGATAATAAAATTTCGAATGGGAAAGACTCCCAATTTTTTTATGGCATTTAATTCATTTTTTATCTTTTGAAGTTTTAAATTGTTAATCTTTTCTTCTTCTGTGGTGACGGGAACGAGAAAAAGTTTTTCACGAGCGTTTCGTATTGGGAATTTGATTATCTTCGTCCTGCTATGCTTAAAATGGAAGTTTAATTTTTTTCCAGAATGCCCAATTTTTTTGGCAAATACTACTCATCACAAAAATAAGCTGTATTTTTTTCGAAAAGGACTTTAAAAACCATTAAAAGTCATATTTTTCTCGGCAATCATGAATTTTCAGTCTGTAATATATACCAGGTGTGTCACTAGAGAAATTGGAAACTCGAAGAATATTGATTTTGGAGAAAATAAGTTTCAAACCAAATTCAGTTTGGCAAGACCTACAACTTTAATCGTGTAATTTTTTTTATTGACTCCCCAGTTTGAGGTCAACTCCATTTTTACAAATGGAGACTTCCATCTTTTGATCCCGACCCCCCCCCCCCCTACTTTTTTCCTTGAAACGACCTATCACGATCTCAGGGTGACTTTAATACATTAGAAAAATTGACAAAACGGAAATAAGCTCGCGGCAGCCAACTAACGTTGTATTTCGGAAGTAAATGATCTCATTTTCAGTCATCAATGCGTTAAGGGGTTATGCCTAGTTGTAAAAGTAGAAAAATCGCTTTTTTTCAAAACTGAGATATTTTCATATATCATGTTATAAATATTCCCTGAAAATTTTAAGGTGATCGGATCAAACTTGACGCCCGTCGGAACTCTCGGGGCGCCATGCGAAACTATAAACGCGTTTCTCTCAAAAGTGTGTTTTCAAAGTCGGTGAGCAAAATATCCCCAAAACTACGGCATCGATCTTTTTGAATTTTTTAGGGGTAGATGTAAAATATAGCCCTAAATAAAATCGATCCCTAAATGTAAAGGGCTAAAATCCCCAAAATCCCTAAAAAAATCCCTAGGTAAAAGGGCTAGAAGTAAATTTTTAGGGTTAGATGTGAAAATGTTTAGGGCTAAATGTAATTTCTAGATATAAAAGTATAGCATTCGATCGAAGGATTTTTCTCCCGATGTACACTTTAGATTTGATGAACAAAAAATGCCCACTTTATTCACAAAAATAAATAGTCACTTTGAACACGTGCCTTCTTTTTATTTGATATTTCCAAAATGCCTTCCATTAATTATAGGATAACCTAATATACTCACGAAATCTGTTTGATTTTGTGATAAATAACTTGGTTTAGGGCATTGTTCACCGCAAAAAATGTTTTTGAAGGTTCTTCCTGGACATCGTCTATAAATCGATTACAATCAAATATTTTTACACAGAAAAATTACAGTGTGTTCTTCAGACGATACTTTTTTAAATACTTAATTTCTTTAGAAATTTATCATCCCGATTTTTCAACAAAAAAATCCGAAAATGAGCCTTTCTCGACTGTTGCAACTAGGCACAACCCGTTAAGGGATCATCGCAGTGTAACATTTTCGAAAAATGGATTTTTTTGCATTATCCAATAGTATAGACGGTTATAAATGGTTATATATATACGGTGTCCATATACTTATATAAACGTATGTAGACAACTTATATGACAATTCCGCACTCAAAACGTTAAAAGCTTTTTTCTCGAAATCTCGTTTTTCAAAACGGTATACACTCTCAAAGGACGAGTTTACAAGCTATCCGTCTCAAATTTTGACACAAAATTCTTCACGCCATTCTCCATTTTGCTATGGAAGCCTTTTTTTAATCTTCATATTTTTTTTAACGAAAAACTGTCAAAAAAAGGCTAAATTCGATACTTTTTATTTCTAGAGCCGTCATTTTCTCAATTAAAATTTTTAAAAACCTCTATAGCAAGATCGCGGCTTGCATACTGATTAATAATGTTTTTACAAATTTTGTTTCACATAATATTTCCAGCCACAACCATGTACACCGTGAATTCTCTTTTTTTTCGAAGACATTTTCAAGCGTTAAAAAAATGTAAAAGAAAACAAAAATAAGCGTTTAAAAATTTATTTCTGTTCTTCATGAGTGCTTTGATTTGACATAAAAAAATGAGACTGATTCGAGTATTTCACAACCTTCGAGAAAAAAAATTGCGAAAATCAGCTATTTTTCGACCCGTTACACTGTGAGGATCCCTTAAAAATGACCCCCATTGAGCGCATGCATTTTTTGCTCTGATTCCTTAATGATGGGTGGACCTTTTGGCAAAGTCTCGTTTTTGAGTGGCCAATAGGGTATTACACCTTTTTTGAATGTGTCTCAATTTGATTATTTTGTGGGAATGAACTACTAGCATTTTTATTTCTATATTATGAAATCGATAAGTGCAATAAAAATGCATTTAAATTTTACATTTCAAATTTCCGTGCGAAAACGCTAGCCGCCATGCTGCTTTGGTTCGTGACGTCGCTTGCATAGTAAACATCAACGCTGTGCCAATTATGAATATGTACATTTTTTTGGTTAAATGTGAGTTACAATCCCTGTCATTAGTGCGCTGTTCCTAAATGTAAGAATAATAGTGTAAAAACACCGCGAAAGTTGTGGATCAAAATGCCAATTGACATAAATATGAGGAAGACTTGGTTAAAACTTGCGAGCAGAGATCCAAAGTCATAGTCCAAAAAAACTCATTTCTTCTTTTTCGAAGTACAGATAACTATTTGATAATTTGCAATTAACTATGACAAACGAGAATATATAGTTGTTGACGCCTTCTTTTACAGGTTAGAGAGTAATCCGTCCACCGCTTTCTTTGTTTACTATGTCAATGGCGTCACGTCGGAATCCATTATGGCGGCTACCGTTTCGCATGTTCGTTGAACAGATAAAAAAAGTCTTTTTTAAGGCATTTCCCTCCACTTGTAGCGCAAAAAAGGCCTTTTTCATGAATTTTTTAGAAGACAACTACAAAACTTTTTTAACCGATCAATATACCATCTTAAAGAACACATCTTGAAGAACTATCAGTAATTTTTTTATTGAAAAATATTACATTATTTAGTGGCAAATGGCCGTCAATGAAATAATGTTTTTATATACACGGTTTGCAGTGACCAACATTGCGGCGAAGTGGATCATCTGAAAAAAAAAATGCGGATGGATTTAGTCAAATATAAGTATAAAAACTAGTCTTCAATCGAAGGATTTTGAAAAATATTCATTTTTCACAAAATGGCGGACAGTCAAAGTTAATGGTTCGATTTTAACGAAAAAAAACGGCCGTTTTTATGCTATAAAACGGCCATTTTTTTTCGAAAAAAAAATCTAACGATTAAAGACTACATTTTTATGTATTAAATAAGCCTGCAAAATTTCAAGAAGATCGGTTCATTAGTGTTCGAGTAATCTTGGTCACCGACTTCAGAAATGCCATTTTGAGAAAAACGCGTTTAAAGTTTCTATTTCAACGCTCTTTCAACGCGGATTGTTCTCTTTCAACGCTCATATCTCAGTCAATTTTCTTCGGATCGACTTGAAATTTTCAAGACATATTCTCAGATACTTATACTTCAAAAAATGCAATAAAAAAAATCGATTTTTTCAAAATCGCAAGTGGGGGTAACCCCTTAAAGAAGTATGCATAACCGTGGAATTTCAAAAAATCGATTTTTGGTTTATTTTGTATTTTTATTGCGTAGAGTCCTAACTTTGATGTGGTTAAAAGATTTTGTAAACATTTCAAAAATTGACCGGGTTATGACGATTTTAGTGGAGCAGGTCAGAACGTCCCGTTGCGTTATGGCTCTAGTGCTGCGCGGTGCATTGTATGGTTTCTAAGAGCATTGATATTGATTTGTCCAACCAGGCTATTTGATTGTTTTACGGTGCAGGAATTGCAGACTTAAGGTACGAAAAATAATTGCGATTTTGGGACGAAATTGGGACGAAAGAGTGCATTTCATAGATAGAAATGTTAAACAAAAAAATGTTTAATTTTTTTTACCAGCTTCCAGCTTCGTCCCTTTCTCTCATCGTTCCGTCTCTCTCATAAAAATGTTCCTTGTTCATATCTCCGTTACTAATGGAGCTAGCAAAAAAATGGAAGAAACATTTTTCATTGTCAATTAAAAAAGAAACATCTTGTATTTCAAACCTTTTTCTTCAAAATGTACTTTTTCGTCACAATCGTCATTATAAAAATTAAATTGTTTATAACGAAAAAAAAACGATTCTAGAAAAAAATAAATGTCGTATTCGTATTGCTCGTACCCGAAACCATACAGAACCACCGAATATATTGAGCGGAACCAAACATTTTCACGAAAAATGTATACGGAAAAAGTGGGTTTAGTACGTTTTCTTCTCATGCGTTTATCTCGAAAGCATACTTTGCAATTTGGCGTACGTCATATCTCGAAATCTCATCGTTCGATTTACTGCAAATTTGGACTGAACATATTAAATAACATATTTAATCGACAGACCGGATGATTCTTTCATATGTTTCTCCGTTTGTTGATAACAAAGTTTAAAGTCGTTATTTTTTGTCGAAAATCGACATTTTTTTTTCAAAACAGTGCAATTTATGCAATTTTTTTAATTTCGAAAAAGTATACGGTGGGTTTGTAGCTTCACCGTTGTACTAAAAGTATATTTTTCCATTTTTTTACTTTAGATTAATCTAGTTACCGGAATCATGTACTCGACCGAGCAGTGCGGAGGTTTCAGTCCTGGGGTTGAATGACAATGATTACGTTGTTTAGATATATTTTGCAATAAAAAAACGGTGACATGTCAAGACTGTGTACTATCTGTGTGCGAAAGATCGTCCTAATCATCCCAATACCTGAACGAAAAAAAATATTAAAAATCGTTCTGTTTTTTTAACCCCAACACCCCCATCACAATTTGTTGAAATCCCATGGGATTTTAACCCCATAGATTTGTTTTTTTTAACCCCAACATACCCCTTAAATGAATTATAAAAACTATTTTATGTTTTTATAAACAAAAACCAACATTATTTGATTGCTTATGGCGAAAACTACCTCAGTTATACGTTCTTAGTATTTTTCTTACATAGAGTAAAGTCCTCTATTTCCAGGGGCTCACCCTGTATATAGCTGTGTGTATATGGGCGGGTGTGTAACAAGGATGAAGCGAAAGAGCTGCGGGGAACTTGCCTCACTGTCGGAGTCCAGAGCGGTTGAGTGTGCGCGCGATCGGCGCCTAATTAGCAGTTTGCTGTCCCACCTTCAACACTACCATATAGCGTGCTCCCCGTGCTCTTTCTTGTTTCCCCCGTCCACCCTCCGCCCTTATCTTCGCCTTTTTTTCCTCTCTGCTTGGATGCGATATTTTTGCCTTTGATTTTTCTTTTTTTTTCTCCTTTTTTTCTTGCACACCGCGGTGTATGAAGTTACACGCGTCGCTGCAAGGTCCGCATATTCGCTGCGCACGTTTCGTTATCGCGGGGAACGAGGGAACACCGAGCGAGGGAGTGATATAACTATAACTCGTATTTCAACCGCGAGCTCGAATGTGAGTCGCATTGAGTCGCGTTGAGCTTTCGTACTTGACTTTCGTTGTGGATGTTACGCGACTTCAATAAATGGGGGCAAATGGGCCCAAAAACAATTATTTTAATTCATATATATTAAATAAATAATGAAGAGTGCATTTGCGAAATGTGTGATAAATAATAGAGACTGTATTTTTGCACGGAATCAGTTAAAAAATGGAAATTGTATTTGCAAGGAATTAAATAAATAATGCAAATAAATACTTGCAGAGCATTGAATAATTAAAATTAAACTTGCAAAGTATTTAATAAATAATAAGGACTGAAATCAACAATCGAAAAATATAAATATACAAGCAAAATGTCAAATCAATAATAGGAATTGTATTGGCAAATTATTAAATAAATAACGGAGATTCTTTTTGAAAAATATCGAATAAATAACAGAGATTGTATTTGCAAAGTATTAAGGCGCGAGCCTGAATTAGAATGTCTAAAAAAGCGTTTTTTCGGGAATTTTTTTAGGAGGAAAAAAGCACGTGAACCTAGCAAAACGTAAAACATATATTTTTATGTATATTTTAAATGTTAAAAAATATTTCAACATGGAACAATAAATGACTGCAGATTAATCAGACTATTCCAAGTGCATCTTGCTACTGCAGTCCCCAATCGGCGGGAAAGATGCAGCTCGTCATTCTTGACTGAAATAAAAAACCAATAAAATGTTCAATTCACAGATATTTCCCTTCTGGGTGAAATGAGAAAAAGCCGAAAAAATCGTAAACTTATAACTTTTCTCAGGGTTGAAAAAAATGTGTTTAAAAAAACACTTTATCGTGCTATAAAAATTATTTAAAAATACCTCTTAAATGACTTTTTGAATTCACTTAGGAGAGATTTTCATACTGAAGAAAATAAACTTTGGTTTGATTCAATAAGTAACTTCGCAAATGTATTCTTGGAAAGTTCATCTATCGATTTAAGCAATTAAAAAAACGATTTTTCGGACCTTCTAATTCAGGCTCCGGGCTTAAGGCAAGGCACCACTGTGACGGGTCGAAAAAACAGTCGACAATTTGTTTTGTGCTTTTTTTCAACTTATATATATTCAAGAAAATGTGGAAAAAATCAAGTTAAAATATTGACAATTGACCAAGTCACGTATACGCAAATTTACGTATACGAAAACTTTCAATCGCGTTTTTCTCGAAACGACTTTTTTCGACCTGGCCGGAATCGTAACTCTGGCTATAATCGCTCGATTTATAATTATAAAAAACCAAAATTTCCGGAATTGCAGTAGCTATCGTTGTACGTAGACGTTTTTTAAAATTAGTATTTCTTAAGCCCCTCAATATGAGTAAAAATGTCTCTGTACTACATAAAACAAGTACTCGCTGGACTATCCCGGAATGGATGGTCTGATACAAAAGAGAGGACTAGGTGGTGGAGAAACGTTATTATTTTTAGGAATGAAAACATTATATTAGGTTTTTTCTTCATTACTTTGTGAGTTTTTACATCTCGATAAGATGTATTGGCCCAAAAAAATTGAAATTTATTTTTTAATTTTTTTTTGAAAGTTTTGTTGAGAATGACAAAAAATGAGTGCTGACCAAATTTCAGCCCTTTATATTAATATTTAGAGGTCCCTCATCGCGATGTTCTATTTCCCATTAATTTGACATGGTAAAAGTTTTGTTTGCCGCTTCTGAGCTTTATAACTCGCCTACGGGTAAACGCACGGAAATGCCCATAACATTATTTTACAGAAAATTTAACGCTCTACAAAAAAGGTCCTTAGCCTTTACACGATAAATTCACTGGTTCACATTTTATTCAATATTAAAGTTGAATCGATGATAAATTTCATGATTTTGTGAGATTTTTGGACTTTAGTGACAAAATTATTGATTTTTTTGTTCTTTTTTTGTGATTTATCTTGAGAAGTATTGTATCCTTTTAAAATGATTCCCTAGATATTTATTTATCATGCTAGGGAATAGAATTCGGTTTGAGAATAGATTTTTGTACTAATGTACTTTTAAATAACAATAAATTTGAATCTAATAGGAATTTTAGAAACTATCTAGGGAATGATTTGAAAAGGATACAATACTTTTGAAGATGAATCAGAAAAGAAAACCAATAATTTCGTTGGAAAAGTCCAAAAATCTCACAAAATCATGAAATTTATCATTGATTCAACTATGACGTTGAATAAAAATTCGAACAAGTGAATTTATCGTATGAAGGCTAAGGACCTTTTTTGTAGAGCGTTAAATTTCCTATAAAAAAATCTTATGGGCATTTTCGTGCGGTTACCCGTAAGCGAGTTATAAAGCTGAGAAGCGGCAATCAAAACTTTTACCATGTTAAATGAATGGGAAATAGTAAATCGCGATGAGGCACCTCTAAATATTGATATAAAGGGCTAAAATTCGGTCAGCACTCATTTTTTGTCTTTCTCAACAACATTTTCAACAAAATTTCAAGTGAGAAAAAAATATCTTTTTTTTTGGGCCAGTCTAATGCACAACCTACATTATAAAGATATCTCGCAATATTTCGAAACTATCATCGATGAGCGGAGCATAAACTTTTCAACTCGACTGTGGCGAGACTACTACCTTGAGGGGTTACCCCCACTTGCGATTTTGAAAAAATCGATTTTTTTATTGCATTATTTTGAAGTATAAGTATCTGAGAATATGTCCTGAAAATTTCAAGTCGATCCGAACAAAATTGACTGAGATATGAGCGTTGAAAGAGCGTTGAAAGAGAAACTTTAAACCCGTTCTTCTCAAAATGGCATTTCTGAAGTCGGTGACCAAGATTACTCGAACACTAATGAACCGATCTTCTTGAAATTTTGCAGGCTTATTTAATACATAAAAATGTAGTCTTTAAACGTTCGAATTTTTTTTTCGAAAAAAAAATGGCCGTTTTATAGCGAAAAAACGGCCGTTTTTTTTTTTCGTTAAAATCGAACCATTAACTTTGACTGTCCGCCATTTTGTGAAAAATGAATATTTTTTAAAATCCTTCCATTAAAGACTAGTTTATACTTATATTCGACTTAATCTATCCGCATTTTTTTTCCAGATGATCCGCTTCGCCGCAATGTTGGTCACCGCAAACCGTGTATATAAAAACATTATTTCATTGACGGCCATTTGCCACTAAACAATGTAATATTTTTCAATAAAAAAATTACTGAAAGTTCTTCAAGATGTGTTCTTTAAGATGGTATATTGATCGATTAAAAAAGTTTTGTAGTTTCCTTTAAAAAAATTCATGAAAAAGGCCTTTTTTTGCGCTACAAGTGGGGGTAACGCCTTAAAGTCATCGTAAAATATTGCACCCCTAAACAATCGTGCAAAAAAAATGAAATTCAATTGTGCAACGTCCACTCTTAGTTTTCGGAAAACGGCAGGAAGGTACGGATGAATATAAATCTTTGCGGATCATCCCATCGATCCGGGGTCAATTGGAAACTCGCAGGCAGTGTACGTCCCTTTATTTCCGTTTGACGTATTCCGAAGCAGGTACATATGTGTGGGATTTCCGTCTGTAGAGCTGCGGAAAAAAAGGGATTTTGAGAACGTGACGAACGAGGAGAAGAACGGTCACGGAGTTACATCCTCTTGATTCTTGGCCATCTTCCTTAGGGTCAGCTGGACTTCCGCTCTGCGATCTGGTCCGCCGGGGGAGGAAGAAGAAAGGGGCACGCAAAGAGAGAAACGGGGAGAAAATATGGACCCCTTAATCCAATTTGAGCCTTCAAGATCAACTTCCTGTCCATTCGTCTGCGTTTCGCTCCTCTTACAATTACCGTTCCATACTTTTGATTGCTGATGATCATAAAGACTCAGCTCGTATTTGATTCGCTCTGTAAGCGTACGTTGATTTGGGGCTTCTCGTTTTTCAGCATTGGGGGTATCGGCTTACCGTGTGCTTGTAGGTTGCTTCATTGTAGATGGCACTGATGGACATGTAGGTCTGGACTCATCTCCTGAATTGGATTGCACACCGGAGGTATCCGGGACCCCTGTTGACACAAAGGAACTACATTTGGACCCACATCCTTCTCATCTTTTTCTCTGTCCCTTTTTCTCTCAAAATCTCAAATAATCGAGGCGAGGTGACACTCCACTCCGCCGGTAAAGAAATCCACGAGAAGTTTTTGGCAATTTCCGCAAAAACGGCTGGACCGAATGAGGCGAAATTTTCACAGGCGACGTTTGGTTGCTGGACGGAGGACCTTGTGCTCTCGGATATTCGTTATTTGGCCAAAAAAGAACGTAAGGAAGGGGGGCCCAAAGTGGGCACCCTAAGGGAAATAAAAAGGCAGTTAGGAAAAGTCATATTCAAACAATTTATTTTGCTATCAGGTGCTAAATTTATCGTAGTTTAATATTGCATTTACAGATTTCCAGTAGAGTGTAAAGCGAGCACCTTGTATTTTTTCCTAAGGTTAGGCACAAATGAGCAGAAAATAGGGAATCATAGGGGGGGAAACTATGAATGTACCCACATATTTAATTTCAGACAAATCATTATTATTATCATAAAAGAACAAAAACTTAACGGGTCTTCTTAACAGTCAGTAAACTTTATTTTTTTGGCAATTATCACAGTAAAATGATCCAACACCAGGGTAAGCAGTGCATTCTTCGGAATCCAATCTTCGGTGGGAGGATCTATATATGGTTCGTTGCATATAACGCACACCAAATTTTCCTTGTCTGTAGTTTGTTTCTTTTTGGCTTTTCCTTAGTTTTCAAATCTTTCTTTAGGCTCTTATCCTAAGAAGCTTGTTGTTTCTTTCTTTTACATTTACTTACCATCTAAAAATAATAGTGGATATCGTTACAAGAAGGCAACAATACCACTTTCAAACATGTAAAGAACATACTTGCAATAAATAAAAGTGTTTTAATAAATAATATAATAAATAATAATAATAGCAATAAATGAGAAAATTATTAAAATAAAATCACATAGTCATCTTCTGTCTTCTATTATCATGTTAATTTCACATAATCATCTGTCATTAGAGCATAGCGGGCACGTGCTCGCTTTGCCCTGTCCGCTTTGCCCTTTTGCGCCACTTGACGTTTTCATCAAACCTGACCAACAAATGATTGGAATACATTTAGCCCCTTGGCAGTCAGGCGAAAATTAGATTTTTGTTCCACTTTTGTGTTGGAAAAAAATCTTCACAGATTTACCCAAAAATTTCAGTGTGAAGATTTTTAGGATCGCTGAATCTGAATCTGAGATCGGATTTCCAAAATTAAAAATGGTGAATCCAATATGGCGGATCCAAATTTGAAAAATGGTTCGATTCCGACAAAAGTGAGTACCTCAGGGTTTTCAAGGTCGCTGAATCCGAATGTGAATTCAGATTTCAAAAATTAAAAATGACGGATCCAATATGGCGGACGCGAATTTGGAAAATGGTTCGATTCCGTCGAAAGTGCGTACCTCCGGGTTTTCGAGGTCGCTGGATCCAAATCTGAAATCGAATTTACAAAATTCAAAATGGTGGCTCCAATATGACAGGAAAGGTTTTTAGCTTTAGTGTGATTGAGTTGATTTTAATTCGAGCGACTAAATGCTAGAAATTATTTAACATAATATTAATAATAATAATATAAACAATGTGAATGACTAGCGAGAATTTTGACATGGACTAAAGAGAAACCAAGATCGATCATGAAGCCAAATGTTGTTATTTCTTATAATAACAATATGGGAGATGTAAACAAAACAAATCAGTCTATTTCTTCTTACGAAACAATTCACACGACCGTCAAGTGGCATCACAAATTATACTTTAATTTATTCGATACTGCAATTTATAATGCGTTCGTCGTCTATAATCATCTCTAAACTGACTCGAAAAAATGACTTTCTTTACAGTTTCGTTGTGCACTGGCAACAGAGCTGTTAGAAGATCATTGTGATCAACACACATGATCTAAAGAGTATGATTGTAAACCCAAAAATCCCTGCGCTCGTCCCAAAGTCACTATCCATTTTATATTTCAGACGATAAGTAGATAAGAAAGCGTTGCATTGAATGTTATTCCAAAAAACAAAGGAAGGCAACATTCTTCATGTGCAAAAATTGTGGTAACGTTCCACTGTGTGCGGTACCTTGCTTCCAAAAGTACCACGAATAACGGTATGATCAGGTGAAATACCGAAATTATTTTTTATTTGCTGTACAAACATAAATTAAAAGATATAAATTAATGAAAAAAAAATCCACAAAGAATGAAAAAAAAAACAATAGATACAGAAAACAAAAAAAAGAACAAAATTGAAATCGAAAAAAAAATACAAAAGAAATACAAATTTTTGAAGTTGCAAAAATACAAGAAAAAATTGAATACGATAAATACGAGGGAAAAAAAGAAAATATGAATAGTAACAAGAAATTTGAAAAAAAAACAAAAAGCACAAAAACTATAAGAAAATACAAAATCCGAGTCAATGACCGCCACGTCCTCGATTCGTGACTCTGGGTTCGGCAGAGAGCGGGATATAAAACCAAAAAAGTATTTTTTTACATTTGTTACTATGGATAGATTGTCATACATGATGAGCTAAATTTGTATTCATCGTATTGTATCCGAGCGTCAGATACTTGAAGTTAGGCCTCAAATTCGAAATTCCCGACCATAAACATCCTAAAGATACACATTTTTGTCGAAATCAAACTACTTGACGAATTTGCGTCTGCCATATTGGATCCGCCATTTTGAATTTTGGAAATCCGATTTTAACTTCGGTTTCAGCGACCTCAAAAACCATACGGTACCTACTTTCGTCGGAATCGAACCATTTTTCGAATTTGCGTCCGCCATATTGGATCCGCCATTTTGATTTTTGGAAATCTGATTTTAAATTCGATTCAGCGACCTCAAAACCTATGATTTACCAAATTATAGTCAAATCGCTGTAGTGGAAACATGTTTTTTTTTTTTTCAAATGCCCACATGTGTGGCACAAAAATGGCAAGACTTGTTTGCCCATATGTGTGTCACTGACAGTCAAAGGGTTAAGCAAATATCAATAAAACAAAATGAAATAGGTATATAAAACAATAGTCACATTTTAGTATCGATCTATTTTGGTCACAAATAGACAAAACACGATGCACATACTTTGCTTTTTTTTCAAAACCCGTGGAATTTTGTATTTTTTGCCACACGAGCCGCGCGGTTTGTCGCATTTGAGCTTCACGACTGCGACACGTCGGGCGGTGTGGGGCCTCTGCCCCTATAAATATTCCCACCACACGAGCTAATCGAAAAAAGCCGAAAAAAATCGCGCGCTTGAGCTTATCTTTAATGGGAGAGAACGTTGACCTGGCTATGCTAAAATGGCACATTTTGACTCTCGAATCATCGCATTCCGTGAAAAAATAGCTGAGGCAAATTCGAAAAACTATGGCGCAGATAATTGGAAGAATCATATATCTTTTTCCCATGCACAGTTGGAGACCTGTTGGATGGACTCGTTGCGCTGGACATTTTTAAGAGCCACATAAATCCAGAAAATAAAATATTATTCTGCCGCGGAGATCGTTAAAACAGCCGATTCCGATATGGTCGCCTCGTGAAAATTACGAGCGCCGCGAGACAAAAAAAAACGTTATTTTTCCCAATGACCGGTAGAATTCGATGAACCGTCGATTGATGTGTGTCAGTCGTTAATTTGGGAAATTCCACGAATCGGGGCTAAAATAATGATTGATTTTCGCACGAACAGCAAGGAATGACCGGAGCGAGCTCTCATTTGATTTGTAGCGCCTGTTATTTTTATTGGATGCGAGAAAGGGGAGGTATTATTCTTTCGTTGCGATTTAAGGCCTTAGGCCACTCTAGGATTTTCCAAAAATCGACTTTTTTGTTTTGTTAAAAAGGTACCTTAGTACCTGTAAAATTATATTCCAAAATATTATGGGTGTGAACGATCTCTAAGTACTCGATTTTCGAAGATTGTTGAAGATTAAAGGTATTAAAACATTATTCTTGTCGTGACTTTCTATTAACTTTAAACGCGTTTATCTCAAAACTACATTTTCAAGTCGGCCAGACGCAACTCACAGAATTTTCAACCGATTCACTTGAAAGTTTAACTGTATATTTAGAATTGCATTTTCTAAGGCACTTCGTAGATTTTGTTATTATATTGCATAGTTCATTTTTTATAAACAATTTTCTGCCGATTTTCTTTGGCATTTTATACTTTTTGTTTTAGAAATGTGCAATGTTGGCAAAAAAACAATATATCGAAAAAATCCTACGTACTTCTATAGCTATTCTTATTTATAATCGAAAAAAAACTTTAGTGCCTCATCATAACTCAGAAATTATAGGAGCTGTTGGTCCGGCCAACGTCCAGAAATTTTGACATATATCGCTGTGAAAAAAAATAATTTTGTATTGTCAATTACGTCTATAATAAAACCCCTATCTTGTAATTCCGATTTATTTTAAAGTTTAGCTGAAAGAAAGAAACACAAAATATGCCCTTTTTGGCCTCTAGAGTGGCATAAGGCCTTAATGGACTGTTCGTTTTTACGAATGGGCCGTGGTGAACAATTTTCGAGTTGACAAACGAATGGATAATCAAGCTGATTTGATTGGATCTTACGATCCATGATTTCGTGTCTATTCGACTAACAATTTTTTTGATTTTCCAATTTTTCCACTCGCATGTTTTTTTTTATTCTTTAATAGCGGACATTAAGGGGTCTTCGCATTTTAGACTCTAAGGAAGGCTATTTTTATTAATTTCTTGATAGTTTTGTAGTATAGATATTGATATCAAAGTTGTTACAATTACTAAATACTCTTTCGAAATATATTTTTTTTTAAATGCACGTATTTATGTGACCCAAACAAACTTTAAACGCGTTTCTCTCGGAACAAGATTTTTCGACGGCTTGGTGATAAAATCTTCGAATCTACTGAACCGCTCATTATGAAATTTTAACCATGTATTCTTTACAACTCTTGCTATAGCGCATATCAAGGATTTTTTTAAATTTTGATATTAACTTTTTTTTGAAAAAAATGGTGAAAAAACGTTTTTTTTGTTTTTTTTCGGAAAATGTCCACCATCTTGTTATTTTTGCGTATATAAAAAATCGTATGATATGCGCTATAGCCATTAACACACCGAATCTAAAACCGTTTGATTTTTTTTTGTTTCGGATGATCCATCTCTGAGATTTCATCAACAGCGCAGACCTACCATTTTATTAGGACATTTTTTAACTACCATTTTCGTCTATGAATAGTGACATAAATAAATACATTCTTTCAAAATGTGTTTCAAAAGTGTATTTATCAATTGTAACAACTTTTATGTCAATATCTATAATATAAACCTATCAAATAAATTAATGAGAATAGCCTTTTTTAGCGTCTAAAATGCGAAGACCCCTTAAACGTTGTTGAATTTCGGAAGTTGCACGAATCGGGGCTAAAATTATTTTATCGGTTTGTATGGGTTATTTTTATTGGTTGTGAGAAAGGAGACGGATCATTTTTCCGTTGCAATTGAATGGACCGTTAATATTTGAGAATGGGCCGTGATGAACAATTTCCGAGTCGACAAAAGAATAATAATCGAATCTTATTGGATTGGATCTTATGATCCATGATTTCCTGTTTATTTTGACCCGCCAACTTTTTATTTGATCTTCCAATTCGACTCTCATATAGTTTTTAGTTTTTAATAGCCAGGCGGACATTAAATGTTTCTGAAATGTGTTTCCGTAAAAAACCGTGCGTCAACAATATGACTTATCGGAAAACGTTATCTACTTTTTGTGGTCTCGCAAGCAATGAGGAAGGCAATTTTGTCACACGTTCTTGAATAAATAGCCGGTGCGAGCCGTTCGCATTTTCACACTCTCATCGTTGGGACAATTTGCCAGCACTGGTTGACAAGTTGGAAGACTTTCAAGTACAGTAGAAAAAAAATTACAAAATGGACAACAAGCCGTGTATTCTTGCGGTGGTTGCGTCTTTCGTGGTTTTGGGAGCCGCCCAGCTAGAAGGTTTCTGTCATTTGAAATCTTGCGGAAGCAAACCACACACGCTCTGCAAGTACTCGGTAAGTCAGTACAGTAGAACCTTGATTATCCGAATTTTCGGTTATCCGAACCCTTCGGCGCCTTATCCGAACTCAATGATGATCTTTTTTTCTCAGTCAAGGTATCGCCCATAGGTGTCCCCTTTTTTTCTCTATTAAAGCTGTTTCTCAACAATTCGAGATATTTTCAAAATACATTATTGCCTATATGTAACGTCATACATCAGATCGTATATGAGGCATCCCACGTCACTTCAGGCAGTAAAAAAAAATCCACAAATAATTTTGAAAAATCACGTTACTTTATTGAAAAATATTCACCAAGTGTGGATATTTTTTAAAAATTTCTGCCGTTTTTTCTCGTTGATTACCATTTTTTAATATTTTTCATTCAAATGGCTGTATCTTTGGCAGGATTTGACGTATTTACATTCGTAAAAAACGAAAATGTGCGTCTTTTTCTACCCTGCCAGAAAAAAATTGATTTAGATTTTATTGAGCAAGTCGAACGTCCGTTTCAGGGCAAAATATGCAAAAATATTTTTTTTTCTCAAGGAAAGACACTCGTTTTTTTATTTTTAAGAATTTCCCCGATTTGTGAAAATGAAAAACGGATTTGTGGTATTTTTTATATTATGGGCTTCTTTAGCACCGTGAAGTAACAGCTGCTTTTATTAAAAAAAAATTTTAATCAATATTCGATTGAAGCGTATGGAGCACTAGATATATGTGTACCAGGTTTTTTAAATACATATGACATATATGTCATATGTATTGGAGCCTTGGAGTGCTCCACACCCTTCAATCGAATATTAATTTTAAAAAATTTAAAAAATAGCTGTTACTTCACGGTGTTTAGGAATCCCATAATGTAAAAAATACCAAAAATCCGTTTTTCGTATTCGCAATTCGGGGAAGTTTTAAAAGATAAAATAACGAGTGTCTTTCCTTGAGAAAAAAAATATTTTTGCATATTTTGCCCTGAAACGGACGTTCGACTTGCTCAATAAAATCTAAATTAATTTTTTTTTTGGAAGACTATAAAAAGACGCACATTTTCGTTTTTTACGAATGTAAAAACATCAAATCCTGCCAAAGATACAGCCATTTGAATGGAAAAAAGTTAAAAAATGGTAATCAACGAGAAAAAACGTCAGAATTTTTTTTTAAATTTCGACACTCGGTGAATATTTTTCAATAAAGTAACACGATTTTTCAAAATTATTTGTGAATTTTTTTTACAAGCTGAATTGACGTGGAACGCCTCATATATATCGTATGTATATTAGGGTGGTTAAAAAAATCTATTTGTTTCTTCATCGGAAAATTTAACAATGTTAATAAAAAGAAAGTTTTGCAGAATTTGAGGGTTCTAAACAATTTTTCAGTTAGTGCTTAAACGCCTTTTTCATTATTATCGGAGTATTAATTTTTATATGTCGATGCAGAAAATGTTAGTGCGTGATCCAATGTAAGTCTTGATTTAATTTTTTCTGTAACAATATACAATTTTCATTTTAATATTTTTTTTTACCATAAACAATTTGTATTTACAGATTTAGAATCAATATATGTAATTCGGTTGTGAAAATTATATCAACCACTTGATGAACAAGAACACGCTGTTTACATCACTGAACGTCTAACAAGTACGCGTGTTTTTTTTTTGGAGTAATATGTTGTTTTGGGGTAAGAAAACAAAGTCATACGGATTCAAGAGTTACAAACCGCGGCGCTGTTTGTAGGATCAAATTGAGACACATTTCGAAAAAGGGTGTAATACCCTATTGTGATTTAATTGCATAAGTAGTGGTGGTATAAAAATTGTAACGATATTCATTGTTAATCGCTATCAAATCAAGAATTTAGGGTCGTTGGATTAATAAAATGAATTCTTGATCCTATTGATATTATATGAGTTGATTTTCCCGTAAATCCGAGATATATTTTCAATTATCCAAAATCTTGAACATTTGCACGATGTCCGGTCCCAATTAGTTCGGATAATCGAGGTTCTACTGTAATTTGCATTTCTCGTGCTATCGTTCGTACTAATTAACGCGGCAGTGGCTGAAAGTCAGTCCAGCGTGTGGTACCGTCCAAAGGGCGGGTCCCACTTACGACGAGGTTCACGAAATTATCGACGCTCACAACGAGTTCAGACAGCGCGTGGCTACCGGAAGAGAGCAGCGCGGAAATCCAGGACCTCAGCCCGCCGCGACTAACATGGGAAAAGTCGTAAGTATACGCATTCGTTCATTTTTTTTCGGTAAATGAAATATGAAAAATAGGAAATGAAAGTTGGGCTGGAATCATGCAAAAAACTTCCGGTTCTTCAAATTTTCCGATTTTTTTCAATGTGACATTTGGCTTGATAAAAAATTGCATTTTTAACCCTAGAATTCATGTATTATTTTTTCTACCTTCTAACTCATGACTGGGGCAGATACCCACCCCTCGCGTTTATTGTGGGCACATCGCTTTATTGAGCCGTAAAGAGAAACATCGGTACATGAATCTCTTCGTTTTTCAATGAGAAAGAGAATGGTCTAAGGCAAATTCGATTTCATTAAATTGTATGTAGTCCAAAACCCGTTTCAACCCCGACATAGGTCGAAATTCACCGTAAATCGAATTTTTTAAACAAATTTTTTAATTGTTTTTCTAATCAATAGATCCTCAAATATCTCACAGATTTTTAGAGGAGTTTCGTGGAGCTTACTGAAAAAAATAAGAAAAGTAGATAAGAAAAATAGAAAAGTATATTTATTTTGCGATATGAAAATGGTGAAAATACGGAATATGTAAATACGGAAAACGGCAGTGGGAACGCAAAAAAATGTTTGCAGGGGATTCTCTTATATTTTTCACTTCGTTTTTGCGAAAATAGTATATAATTATTATTCATTATTAAAATGAGAACATAAACAATATAAAGAAATCGTACATGCTTATTCTACTGTCACGCACATATAATATAATGTAATATAATATAATATAATATAATATAATATAATATAATATAATATAATATAATATAATATAATATATATGGCCTTAGGTAATACATGCACCATTTGCGCTTAAGGAGTTTCGACACCAAAATCGAAATAATTTTAGACAGTTGAAATTCATATCACCGAGCGATTAATTTAGCATGCATAAACTGTCCAAAAATTAATTCATTTCACCACATAGTTTCGGAGATTTTTAAGATTTAAGTTGAGTTTTGTTCGAGTATTTGAACCAAGTGGAGAAACCGCTTAATTTTTTAACACGACATTCCTAACACTTATTGCAGTTCGTTCGGTTTTTTAAATTTTAATCGAAGCATTATTTTAACCTCTACAGCCTTATAACTAGTGTTTACGAAGTGCCACGCGTATTACCAAATGGATGAAGGTTCAAGTGGAGTTTTGTTCGAGTATTAATAATTGAGGCGGGATATACATTTAGATAGGAAAAAAATAAGCAATATTGAGGGATTTTTTAAACTAAGAAATAATCATTCTACAATTATCAAACTTTGGGTGTACTTTAATAGTATATTCAAGTATACGAATTTTTTTTATTTATTAATTCATCATGAAAATGTCGGAGCTGTGGCAGAGTGTTACAGCAAGGTCGCCGCGGGAGTTGCGAATCGGGGTGCAGTCTATCTTCCAGTAAACTTTGATTTGCAAAAAAGTTCAAATATGTTGTCAGTTAGAATATCTATAGTTTGTATGCGACGATAATAAAAATGAAGAAAATGCATATTTAGGAAAATGGCACGCATTTACAAAAAAAATCGACATTGCACGCAATATTTCTGTAAAATGTGGTTAAAAAAAGTAGTTTTTTTTTCAATTTTTCAAAAACAATTCTCGTCAAATAGAAGGTACCAATATTATCAATATTTGTAACAAGTTTCAACTCAATCGGCTTAATAGTTTTTGAGTAATCTTGCACGCCAATTTCGATAATGCAGTTTTGAGAAAAACGCATTTGAAGTTCACGCCTGCTCTGAATCCGAGCGGTGAGGCACAGCGTTGACAGGCTGTAACGTTTGAAGATTTTCGAATTTCGCTTTGAAACTTTAGGAAAATATTCTACATATATAGTTCTATCGTTTAAGGAAAAAAAGAAATCGATTTTTTGATCATTGTAAATGTATATCCCGCCTTAAGGGGAGGGTAGGGGTTTCAGCGTGAAAAAAAAACACTTTTTTGCGAATTTTTTTCATCTATATGGCTAGAGTAAATTGATTGAAACCTTTTGTACATTGTTGAGTGTCATTTCAAGAACATTCCGTGAAAGATGTACGCGAAAATATCTACAAACAAGCCGGTGACAAAGCTTTTCCAAGAACGCCTTTGGAAAAACACGATTTGCGGTGTTCACTGTATCTCAGCTAGAAATTATCTGAAATCAAGTACCATTAAAATTTAGTCAAAGGATCATCAAATCCTCCCCCCAGGTCTTTGATAATTTTTTTTTTCATTTCTAAATTTTTGGTGGTCATGTAAGGGGGCGTCCATTAATTACGTGAGGCGTTTAGGGGGGGGGGGGAGGGGGTCGAGCGAAATCTCACCCAATCTCACGTGGGGGAGAGGGGGACTTCGGCAAATATCACGTAATTTTAGTAATTTTAGTAATTTTAGTAATTTTAGTAATTTTAGTAATCACGTCATTTTTATCACGTAGGGAGAGTCTCCCTACTACTTTACATGGTGGAGTAAATGGTAGTACAACCGCAGTTACTTCTACTACAATTTATTTTCCGTGAACGTATGCATTTTGAAAAATCTCAAGTGAGATTAGAGGAGGGGGGAGGGGGTCGAGCAAAATCTCACGACATCTCACCAGGGGGAGAGGGGGGGTCGAAAAATCGCCAAAATCACCTCACGTAATTAATGGATGCCCCCTAAAGTGAAAAGTGCTAGTTTTCACGAAAAATTCCGCCATTTTGGGGGTGGAAAACACCCTCAATGTAAAAAAAAATCTCAAACTAACCGTTGGGGGAAGGTATTTCATACGTAAAAAGTGTGTATCAAGTGTGAAATAAATCGGTCATGTAGTTTTCAAATGGCAGTGAACACGGACTTTGAAAAACTGGTTTCGAGAAAAACGCGTTTGAAGCTTAGAGAAGTCGGAGCTACAGTGTTAGAGGAGCGGGACTAAATAGTCAATAACTTCGAGAGTTTTGCTGTGATTGATATGAAATTTTGGGATCATATTCTTGAAATGTTTAACTATAAGAAAAGACAAAGAAAAATCGACTTTTCAAAAGTGCAAACCCCTACCCGCCTCTTAACTAAATGGAGAAACCGCTTAAATTTTTACCACGTCATTCTTAACAATAATTGCAGTTTTTTCGGTTAAAAAAATTTAAGGCCTTATACACGCGCTTTCGCCAATTTTCGAAGGTACTTTTCTAGACGCGGTTAAAAAAAATGACGTATGTATTGAAAACATTTTTTTACAGGTCATTTATACACATGGTTAAGTATATGTAAAAAAAAACAGATATATTAACAGATGGCGGAGATATAACATAATAAAGCAGTGTATTTTTTTGCGCGCGCGTTGATGGTGAAAGTTCTCGGCATCGAAGTGGGTGTCTGAAAAAATGAACATATTTGTAATTACATAATGAATGTATCTTCAGTGTGAACCAACGATATTATTTAAAAAAAATCTTATAATGAAAATTCGAACCTCAAAATTGTATTACTCTATTTTCTGTCGTTATTTTGTTTTTATATTTTTTTGTGTCATTGAAATTTTTGTTTTTGTGCTTCACACGATAGGTGATGATGCTAAGAATATGTTGTAAAAATTTCAAAGCGATCTAAACCTTCGTTCAAGAGTTAGAATTTTCACAAGGTTAAAAAAAGTGAATCGTGGAAAAATGGCTTTGAAGTTGGCGGTCGGGCGCCTCGCGCGGTATCTATTATAAATGCGATCTGACCTCATTTTGTAAAGCTTAAAACATTCTTAACCGTTCAGGCTAATGGGATCAAAAATAGAAAAAAATGAAAATTTTTGAAATTTTCCGCGTATGTAAGGCCTCAAATCGAAGCATTATTTTAACCCTTACAGACTTATAACTAGTGTTTACGAAGTGCCACGTGTATTACCAAATCGATGAAGATTGAACTTGAACTTTCAAAATCTCCGAAACCATGTGGTGAAACGGATTAATTTTTGGACAATTAATGCATCCTAAATCGTCTGGAAGCATTTTGATTATGGTGTCGAAACTCCTTAAACTAAGTAACAATTAGTCAAATTCATTGATTTCAATTTTAAAAAGTAACATTCACTTACCGTCATGAAACACCATCGGCAATTTCAGACTGAGGTCGATAACAACCCCAGAAGCTCTTAAAAATCGTTTTTTTTCGACAACCAGCGAGCATCGGATATGCCCTCACAGCCAGATAGTGAAACTTAATTGTAATCAACCCCCCCCCCCCCCCCCCCTAGTCGATCATGTCGATAGGAGGCTTAGGAGCCGTTTGAAAGTCGACTGGGGTGGGTTTCTACCCCGTACATGAGTTCTAGGGTTAAATAGAAAAATAATTGGACACCTTTAATATTAATGCGGACGTGGAAGATATATTTGAAGGGATAAAGAATATTTTGGAGACAAGCACGCCAAAAGCTTTTTGACGATAGGTCACTGGCACACACCACACGTTTTTTGTTGTTGAGTTTACATTATATGGTCCCATGATCTAGATATTTTTAACGCCCTTATGGCCCTTTTTAAGGCCCGTATGGCCCTTTTAAGGCCTTTCTAAGATCCTTTTAAAGACCAAATTTTATCACTTCCCCTATTGGACTCTTCTCCATTGGAAGGTTACAATTTTTCAATAGATCCCTCTGCTTCCGTCAACGGCGGAAATTGGACGGTTGACAAGCTAATGTTTCTTTTTTGGCAATAGGTGTGGGACAATGATCTCGCGGGTGTTGCTCAGACCTGGGCTGATCAGTGCTTGGTGCAACATGATCCTTGCCGCGATCTCCGTAAGTTTCGTCGCCACCGATGGTCCACATCATCTGGCGAAATGACACTCGATTTCCCTTGGTAAAGAAAGTCCCTGCAAAGTTTTCGGAATTTTTCTCAAAAAATGGCTGTACCGAATGACTTGAAAATGTTTACAGTTGACGCCCGGTCCCATGACGAAGGACCTTGCACTGCCGTATATTCGTATTAACGAGGAAAAACAAATTACACATTTAATTACCAAGGGTTACGATTATCATGCGTCATTTCGCGTCAACTTGTATTATGGGGCTACATCTATGGTAATACATGGTAAAAGAAAAACGCATTTTCTTTCGACACAAAGATACAAATATATAGAGCATTCTAAAAAAATCACCATAAACTACAGAAAAACAACATAAACATGGCCGCCGGCAGTCGATAAAATTTTTTTCGCGACGTCTGGCGGTGGACACTCTCCAGCTTGAACGGTCTACCTGAAATAAAAGACCACACGGGTTATTGAAGTTGACAATAAATAC
>OY723397.1:19018103-19118103 GCA_963210295.1 Ophion ellenae | reverse complement strand
CCTTTTTTTCTCCATCTTTCTCCCTGTTCCCCCCTCTTGCGGCCGCAGCAGACTTCCCCCTCTGTATTATATTCATCGTGACATTTCTGTCATGGGTATAGGGAAACTGCGCAAAACCTATACCAATACATTCGGTCATCGAGTTTGCCCTCAGTCGTGGAACTAGTCTTATTTCGCCGCGAAATGCCGAAGAAAAACGCACCGGTCAATAATGATTATTATTATTATTATTATTATTATTATTAATATAGTTAGCTTATTGAAAATAATGATAACGCAGATTACAAATAAAAAAAATACTCTTACATTGTCAAGAATTATGATTTCAAAGTGGACCAACTATTTTTCCTTCTTTGAACGTACACATTTGTTTTTTTTCTCATTTATTATTCTCAGTTATTATTCATTTACACGATTCGAATCGATTCTTCCGAATTGAGAAAGGTTCGCAGGGTATTGCGAAATCTTTCGGCATTTGTTCGGGTTTGATACTGTCCGCGTGCTCGGCAAATTCGATTAACTAATCGAAAGAATAATTCGACGATCGAATAACAATACGCATTGTGTGAATTCAAATTGGGTTTATTTTTAGTGGTGAAATTATTTGGTTCTCTATTTGCAGGATTAATCGGAGCGCTGGTAAATTCAAGTTTGAAGATTAATCCATTAAAGTCATTAATAAGTCAATTTGTCGACGTTGGCTATTTATTAGTTAATGTAGGATGTAAATTAATTAATGTATGATACCAATTGATGATTGTAGACAATTCATTTATTGATTACAGATATTAATTATCCAATTTGAAATGTTAATAGATTTATTACGGACATGAATTAATCAGTTTGAAATATTAATCAATTAATAACGGATATTAATTCTTGAATTTCGAATGTTAATCGATTAATGACGGACATGAATGAATTAATTTGGGATATTAATCAATTAATAATGGTTATTGATTAATCAAGAATTGGTTAAGGGGCCACGTGGGTTTCGAAGCCAGAAAAGCATATATTTTTTCCATTAAAAAAAAATACTATATAAACTATTTCATCCAAAATGTTAAGGAGGGATTGTCTTTTTTTTTCGCAAAATTTACCGCTTTTTGGGATTTTTTTTGTGAAGAAAGTATACAACGGAAAACTTGTGAAACTTGGCATATAGTTTTATTGATCTGTTTACTACATACAAAAAAAATTTTAAACAATTTCATCAAAAAATCCGTCTCCCACCCCCCTCGACGCGCGATGGTCCTTTTTTGATGGTGTGCACGATTACAGCCTTCACGTTCATCCTGCAACAAAAACCCAAAAAGCATTTTACTTTAGACACATATAGCTATCGTTCGATGAAGGGAAAAAAAATGGACGATTTGGTGACGTTTTGAACTTGAAGTATCGATTTTTCGAAAAAAATTGATCGATTTTTTGTTATAAATAAAAAACTATTAAACGTATTGCTTTTTTGCTTCATCAAACGATAAAAGGATGTCAGCTGAGCATTCTGTCCAAATTTGAAGGCAATCGGTTGAATAGTTTTTGAGAAATCGTGCACATCATCAAAAAAGGACCATCGCGCGTCGAGGGGGGTAGGAGGCGGATGTTTTGATGAAATTGTTTAAAAAATTTTTTGTATGTAGTAAACAGATCAATAAAACTATATGCCAAGTTTCACAAGTTTTCCGTTGTATACTTTCTTCACAAAAAAATTCCCAAAAAGCGGTAAATTTTGCGAAAATAAAGACAATCCCCCCTTAAGCACATAAAAGCGCAACGTTTCAACGATATTTTAAAAAAATCATCCAAAAATTCAACCGGTGGGACCTGGTTTCCAGAGACCCCTAAAAAAAGTGTCCTCGTGGGGGTCAGGATAACCCATGACAGCTTTATCTGCAATTGAAAAACTAAATTTTTTCTGTTAGTAGATAAGTATAGCGCGTGATTAAACAAAAGATTTAGAAAAAAATTGAAATTTGAATTTTTGGCAGAGTTGTATGCAAAATAGCTCCATTGTTGGTACCATTTACACTACGTATAGCCTTGTAAAATTTGTTGTAATCGAAAAAAAACCTTCGTTCAATCACTAGTCAATGCTATTTTGAGGAAGTGTGCAAAATTTAAATAAGATCAGTGCATTAGTTTGTGAGAAATCGCGTTCACCGACATCAAAAATAGTCTTTTGAGGAAAATGCGATTACCTGCGTCGCTCCCGGCCGGCCTTTCCCAACGGGGGGAATTCCCAAAGGCTCTCTCTCTCCTAGACTTTTACTCCGATTGACTTAAAACTTTGGGAGAATATTCTAGACATATTGTTCTATTAGATAATAAAATTTGAAAGAAATGGATTTTTTGGAATTTTCAAACCCACGTAACCGACGTTACGTAACCCACGTTTTTCTTGACGTCCGATTTGATTTTTTTGCCATGCAGCGATAGCAAGCGCGAACTCTACGGTCATTATACCCAGCTAGTGTGGGCCAAGTCGACAAAAGTGGGATGCGGCGTGATTCACTACAGCCTGGACAACAAGCAGAAAAATACTTTTCTCGTGTGCAACTATGGACCAGCTGGAAATATGGACGGCGCACCTCTCTACAAGACCGCCTAAGGAAGAGTCAAGAAAAAAAACGCATATCTATACGTGCCAAAGAAAATTCCTACAAATGCAAAATTATATCAATCATATCTGAGCATACGAATTTGGCATTGTTTTTAACTGTTCGCTTTCGAAGGAGATGTAACTCTGAAGAGATAAAAAAATATATAATTAATCAACTTTCCACTGTTCACAAATTTTCGAAACCAAGAGTGATAGGTGAACAGAGGGGGGGGGGGGATTACATTTGTTTGGTTTTATTGTGCTTCGGTTATGCCTTGAAACAATAGAAAAAAAAAACAAACAAAAAGTGACAGAGTCTTGGCTCCGTGCACATGTCGAAGGTTCTGTCGAAGGCTCTGTAATTGTGGTTATAATATTGTAATGAATTATGAAAATTAAAATCACGCCTCAATTGCATTTCATTTGTTTCCATTAAATCAATTTTTCTCCCCCTAGGCGGCAAGAAGCGTTTCCTTTCAATAAAGTGAAAAAAAGTAAGTAAAATTTCCTTAAAATGTATACTTTTGTTTACTTGTAGTTTCGTTTGATATACGACGAAAAAAATGAAGCTATATAATTGTTTTCATTAAAATGTAGCTAACATATAATGTTGCCGCACCACTTTGTAATATAATGAATATAATTTTGTTTTCAAACCGAAATGAGTGTCATTTAAAAAACCGGCTTCGAGAGTACAACTGACAGTAATAATTTCCAACCTCAAACTCAATCTAAGGGAATACTGTTGGTATATGCTGAACACGTCAGGACCGTAGAAGAGTTACGGCCTTAGGCCACTCTAGGATTTTCCAAAAATCGACTTTTTTTTGTTAAAAAGGTACCTTAGTACCTATAAAATTGTATTCCAAAAGATTATGAGTGTGAAAAATCTCCAAATACTCAACTTTCGAATTCATCAGCAGGCATCGCACATTAAAGGTATTGAAACATTATTCACGTCGTGACTTTTTACTAACTTCAAACGCGTTTATTTGCAAACTACATTTTTCAAGTCGGCCGGACTCATAACTCAAACAAATTTCAATCGATTCACTTGAAATTTTAACTGTATATTCAGAATTACATTTCCTAAGGCACAACGTAGGATTTTTTAAATTATATTGCATAGTTCCTTTTTTATAAATAATTTTCTGACTATTTTCTCAAGACATTATATACTTTTTGGTTCAGAAATGAGCTATTTTGACAAAAAAATATATATAAAAAAAATCCTACGTACTTCTATAGCTATTCTTATATATAATGGGTAAAACTTTAGTGTCTCATCATAACTCGAAAATTATAGGAGCTGTTGGTCCGGCCGTTGACCTTCCAGAAATAAAAGCGTCATCGGAAAAATGCTGCACAGTCGCTATTTTGACATGTATCGGTGTGAAAAAACAATTTTGTTTAGTCAATTACGTACATCATAAAACTCCTATTTTGTAATTTCGGTTTATTTTATGGTTTCGCTAAAAAAATCACAAAATATCCTCTTTTTTGGCCTCTCGAGTGGCCTAAGGCAAACCTCTATTTCTTTGACACCTTAAAAAAATGCTTTGAAGGTGAAAGTGTAGCTATCCATTTGTTGTGTTTTTCCAACTTCCAATTTGCCGTATGGACTCGATAAAATTTGCATTTACTATTCCTTCTGGTATTTTGGCAATCGATTAAACAGCAATTGTCGTGGCCTATTTTTATCAGAACAATTTTTTTTTATTTTGTAAAAGTAATTGCACGGAGCCAATAGAAATGATTTAGTGTAATGATGATAAAATAAAAAGCAATTGATGGCGGTGGTAACGAATAGAATTTTTAACAAAATGATTGTAATATAAACCAAGCAACATGATAAATCATAATAGAAAATTAAAAAGACAATATAATTGAAATTAAATATGCATAAAATAATCTGTATAAACACAAAAGATATAAATTGTCTAATTTAATCCTAAAAAATAAAGTTTTATTATGAAAGAGAGTTTATTTGAAGATTTATTTTGAACAACTAAATTGTGACCATGATACTATATAGCTCAATAAAATGAATTATAAATAGTTCAATGTAATTTTACGTGCTGATAAATGGGCAAGACCCTCACGCTACATGTAATTTGTTTGGCTATTTAGCACCCCGATAAACCATTTCGAACAACGGGTTAACGCAAACTCAACATTTGTAAACATTTTGAAAAAAAACCTATCTTGCCCATCGTAAACCATATGGGTGTATTCAATATTGAACCATCAAGGTTCGATAAAAGATTGAGTATCTTGGTTGACGAATGAAAAGCATTGCTGCCAACCTCAATGTCCGCGAAAAAACTTAATATTCATCAATGGTAACAATAAATAATCTCGTGACATAAATATATAAAGGCATAATTATAGATTATTCAAAATTTCATTATGAATTGTATAAAACATTCATTGACGCAGTTTTTTTTATCATAATAATTATTTACAATGAAATACTTTCTCAAGTTGGTAGTAACATAAAAGTTTTTCTTATTCACGCAACAAAAATATAAAAATGCATCATTTTCCCCTTTAATTATATATTTAATGAAAAATTAGCATCGACAGAATAAATCTGAATTTATCGCATATCTACGCATTTATTCAAGGTTCATTGAAAAAAATAAAGAAAAAACCGTCAAATTCATTCAACCGCCATTACTTTCTCGACTTTCGAGCCAGCGATTTTTTTTCCATGAGATTCATATTGGAATCAGCCATTTTTCTAAAAAAATCAACATGTCTTTCCATTTAAAAGAATAGACAGTTACCGCGGTATATCGTAAACAGGTTGATTAAAAAAATATTTTCCATTACCATTGGATGTCCCCCTCAAAACCATATAACTTTTGTAGAGACTTTTCAAGGTCGTACATACAAGTGGTTTTTTTGTACGACCTCGTCTTTAGCCGCTTCCGACATGCTCGCCTCGTTAAAATTACGAGCGCCTCGGGACGAGAAAAAAAACGTCATTTTTCTCAAAAGCCGGTAGAATTCGATGAACCGTCGATTGATGTGTGTCAGTTGTTAATTTCGGAAGTTCCGCGAATCGGGGCTAAAATAATGATTGATTTTGGCACGGACAGCAAGGAATGGCCGGTGCGAGCTCTTATTTGATTTGCAGCGCCGGTTATTTTTATTGGTTGCGAGAAAGGGGGATAATATTCTTTCGTTGCGATTTAATGGATCCCCACGGCCCATTTTTACGAATGGGTCGTGGGGATCAATTGTCGAGTCCACAAACGAATGATAATCCAATCTGATTAGATTGGATCTTATGATCCATGATTTCGCGTTTATTTCGATCTAGCAATTTCTTTCCATTTTCAAATTTTTCTACTCTCATCTCGTTTTATTTTTTAATAGCTAGGCGAACGTTAAGGGGAGAGATACCTCTAGGCGGGCGACAAATTTGCTGATTATCATTATGATTTTTCAAAAGCAAAGATTTTTTGCCGTTTTGACACTTAGGTTGTGTTTTATTACTGCTTTTGGCTGTCACATGGTATTTTTTAATTGACTAATCTTAAAAAATGCCGGAGGTATGGCACAGTCTTCTAAACTGACATTTTCAACACGGGTATGACGCATCGGTAAAAAACTGATCGGCCGATTCTGATGAAATTTTGTATAAATATTTCCAACCTTATTGTCTAAAACATGACCCTAAATGTTTATGAAAATAAAAATAAAAGTATTTTTATATTGCTAACTCTAGCTATTTTTTCAGAAAATTCACTCTTTTTGTTTCAAAGCGTATAATTTCATCGATTTCCAACATTTCTCAGTTTTTCTTGGTCCATATTCTGCGTAGGAGTGCCAATAAAGGAAAAATCTTGGTAGATTATTTTTCAGATTAATCTCGCGGACGCTGCGTGGCACGCCGTCTGACAACATCCGCGACAACCCGTTTAGAAGACCGTGCCATACGTCCGGCCATGTTGAAGATTAATAAATAAAAAAATACCATGTAACAGCCAAAAGTGGTGATAAAGTATACCTTTAGACTCAAAAATGGTGGACCAATCTTTCCATTAAAAAAAAAATCATTAAAATCAGCAATATTTTCCTCGCCTAACGGTACATCTCCCTTTAAACTTTGTCAAAGTATGTCTCCGGGAAAGACGTGCGTCAAGAATGTATCAGCAAGAACTTATCGGAAAACGTGACTTTTTGTGATCTCGCGAGGAATGACGAAGATAATTTGCCAGCCTTGCCAGCTTGACAAGGCTGGCAAGTTGACAAGTTACAAGACTTTCAAGTGCAGTAGAAAAAAAGTTACAAAATGAACAACAAGTTGTGCGTTTCAGCGGTTATTGCGTTGTTCATCGTTTCGGGGACTGCCCAGCGAGAAGTCTTCTGTCATATGGAATCTTGCGGAAAGGAACCACACACGCTCTGCGAGTACTCAGTAAGTTAACGGGGTATCCCTCTCTGGAAGCCCAATTTGAAGAGTCAGAATGATGAATTCTTTTCTAGTAACACATTGGTCGGAGTAAATTAATTTTTTCCCAGCATGATGTACACATGTTTGCGGTAAGAATATAATTTTTTCGGAAGCAAATCTTTCAAAGTGTTTGTAGTGCTGCAGTCGGCGTTCCAGTCCTCCACCGACGAAGCCCGAAACGGCGGGTTCTTTACCAGGCTCAAATGTAATTTGAAACGAAAACAAAAAAATTCTTCATATATATTCAATTGACTATAGATTCTTGACCCACTTTTCGAAATTTCGAAAAATTTCGAAAATACGAAAAATGACAGCATCTCCAAAAAAAACCTCATTTTTCTGTTGAAAAACAGCACGTGAAGTAATTGTCATTAACAAATGGTTCATGAGAGATGTCAATATATGTAGTTTCGAGATAATCGCGGGGCCGGGTTGAAATTCCGAACTTTGAATGATAAAAAAGATCAAAATACCGAAAGAATTTTACACGAAAGACCAAAACTCCGAAAATCTGAACACCGTCAAAATAACTCGGTTATGAAAGTTTGGAAAGTTTAAACATTTTCAATAAATCGACGAATTATTTCAAGAATGGCTTTTTTATTGAGAAGTGATTTTACGTCAATTTTCAAATTTGTCTAGATAATGTTATACGTTCTGCATCATTCACAGTCAACTGTGTAAACTTTCGCTGGCATGATCTTGACGAACGAAAATTATGTAGAATGTATAACATCGTCTAGACAATTTTCAAAATTGACGCAACATCACTTTTTAATAAAAAAAAATCTCAAAATAGTTCGTCGATTTATTGCAAATTTTGAAACTTTTAAAACTTCCATAGCCGAATTATTTTTTCTCGTGTAAAATTCTTTCAGAGTTTTGATCTTTCAGGGTAGTCTTCCTTCGGAATTTTGACCGTTTTGATCATGCAAAGTTCGGAATTTCAACCCAGCCCCACAATCGCGTTCAAATTTGCCCCGGATCGTGGTAAACCCGATGCACACTGTTCCACTAAAGTAGGTGTAAATTCGTCAATTGTTCGAATTTCAGGGTCCGGTTGGTCTTAAAATAACCTTGAAAGTTCACACTATAACAATTTCCAAAAAAGAAAGATTTTTTGGCATTTCCAGAGAGGGATACCCACTTAATCATTTGCATTTCTCGTGCAATCGTCCCTACTAATGAAAGCGGCAGTGGCTGAAGGTCAGTGCAGATTGCGGTACTGTCCGAAGGGCTGGTATCACTTACCGTGAAGCCGATGAAACCATCGATGCCCACAACGAGTTCAGACAGCTCGTGGCGGCCGGAAAAGAGGAGCGCGGAAATCCAGGACCTCAGCCTGCCGCGACCAATATGGAAAATGTCGTAAGTGCGCGCTTTCGTTCGGTTTTTCAGAAAATGAATTACCAAAGATAATAAGTGGAATTCTCACTGGAATTATGCTAAAGAAACTTCTGGTTCTTAAATTTTTCCACATTTTTGCAATCCGGTTTTTGGCTCGATGAAAAATTGCATTTTTAACTAGTAAAATAATTGGACATCTTAAATATAAATGCGGGCATGGAAGATATATTTGAGGGGATGAAGAATATTTTTAAGACCAGCACGTCAAGCGCTTTTAGACGATAGATCACTCGCCTACACCTCAAGTCCCTTTTTTTGAGTTTACAATTTATGATCCCATGATCTGGGGCTTTTTAACGCCCAAAAGGGCCTTTTTACGGCCCATATGATCGATTTTGAGACCTTTTAAAGCCCATATGACCCATTTTGGGACCTCCTTTAGGCCCATACGGCCCATTTTGAGACCTCATGAAGGTCCATGTAACCCATTTCGAGAATGTTTTACGGCCCATGTGACCCATTTTGAGACCTCCTCAAGGTCCATATGGCCCATTTTGAGACCTCATGAAGGCCCATGTAACCCATTTCGAGAACATTTTACGGCCCATGTGACCCATTTTGAGGCCTCATTAAGGCCCATATGGCCCATTTTGAAACCTCCTCAAGGTCCATATGGCCCATTTTAAGACCTTCTTAAGGCCCATGTGACCCATTTTGAGACCTCCTCAAGGTCGATATGGCCCATTTTGAGACCTCATGAAGGCCCATGTAACCCATTTCGAGAACATTTTACGGCCCATGTGACCCATTTTGAGACCTCATTAAGGCCCATATGGTCCATTTTGAAACCTCCTCAAGGTCCATATGGCCCATTTTGAGACCTTCTTAAGGCCCATGTGACCCATTTTGAGACCTTCTCGAGGCCCATATGACCCATTTTGAGACCTCTTTAAGGCTCATGTGACCTCTTAACGCCTTTCTAAAACCCTTTTTAGCGCCGATTTTATTACTTCCCTTATCGGACCCTTCCCCATTGGAGAGTCACAATATTTTCAATAGATCCCTCTGCTTTCGTCAACGAGCGGACATTGGATGGTTGAAAACATAATTTTTCTTCTTTGGCAATAGACATGGGACAATGACCTCGCGGCTGTTGCTCAGAACTGGGCTAATCAGTGCTTGCTTAGACACGATCGTTGTCGGAATCTCCGTGAGTTTCGTCGCCGCTCTTAACGCGCTCTGTTAAGGGGTCTTCTCACTTTAGACGCTAAAAAAGGCCATTTTCATGATTTTTAAAAATAGGTTCATATTATATATATTGATATAAAAGTTGTTACACTTAATAAATACACTTTTGAAATACTTCAAAAACATTTTTTATGTATTTATGTAACCCAAACAAACTTTAAGCGCGTTTTTCTCGAAACAACGTTTTTCGACGGCTTGTTGATAAAATCTTCGAAACTACTTAATCGATCCTTATGAAATTTCAACCACTTATTCTTTACAACGATAGGCATGGCGCATATCAAGGTTTTTTTTAATATTGACATTTACTATTTTTTCGTTGTCAAAAACGGTGAAAAAAACAGGTTTCTTTTGTTTTTTTCGAAAAATGTCCGCCATTTTGTTATTTTTGCATATATCAAAAATCGCATAATATGCGCTATAGCCATTAACATACTGAATCTAAAACCGTTTGATTTTTTTGTTTCGGATTATCCATCTCCGAGATGTCATCAACAGCGCAGACCTACAATCTTTTAGGACATATTTATAACTACAATTTTCGTCTATAAATAGTGACGTAAATAAATAAAATTAAAAAAAAAAGTATTTCGAAAGTGTACTTATTCAGTGTAACAACTTTTATATCAATATCTATAATATAAACCGATTAAAAAATTGATAAAAATAGCCTTTTTTAGCGTCTGAAGTGAGACGACCCCTTAAAGTAGCCCCATAAAGCTGCCAAAGTTACCCTTGATGTCAAAGTAACCCCGTTTCACGGTACTTACCGAGGGTTACACTCATCATGTGTGATTTCGCGTTGGCTTTAATTAAAATGACGTATGTAACCATCAGGGGATTGTAGCGCTCAGATGAGTGAATTTTGGCTCTTCCACAGCGGCATATGTCGTCGGACAGAATTTCGCATGGGAGTCGACCACCTTGAAGAAGCCGGATACGTCTCTCAGAGAATTGATTCAAGAATGGTACGACGAGGTCGAGTACGTCAACCCAAACATGGTCTCTGCCTACGAGTGAGTACATTTAATTGTCACCCGGGAATCGAATAAGTGAGAAATGATTAGGCCATCTCATTATCAGTAGTTCGTAGTCATCTGGGTTAAAAATAATGTTTGGGACGACCCCTGGTGGTACTTTTAGAATCTTTTGCGAAAAATAGCAAAAGAACGGTCGATAATGACAATACTAATAATAATAACAACAAGGACAACAATAATGATTTTTATTATTATCATTCATATAGTTATAATACTTATAATATTAATACAAATTATCATTTTTTGTCATATTGAAGTTTATATGGTGAGACTGTAACAAAAATATTTGTTCTTCGTTTTGCCGATTTTTTTTCGCACATTTAGACTATGGAAATTACTGAAACATTGTCGAGGATCCTTATTAAAAATCTATAACCAAAGCCCGAAGAAAAAATTTTAGATAATAATAAAAATTAAAAAATTAAGCCAATCATAAAGAATTTTCGGTGCATTCCAACGGTGCAAACTTCAGCACCATTTTTTTTAAACATCAACACAAATATGAATTTTAAAAGAGAAAAGACTCCAAGAGTGACGGGACTTTTGATTTGAAACTCGGCCATCTGTTTTTCCTTTTGTCCACTTACACATTCGTCTTTTTTTCTCAACATGTCATTGTTCAATTGCCCGATTCGAATCGGTTTTCCCGAATTGTGGAACGTTCGAAGGGTACTCCGAAATCCTTCGGCATTTGTTTGGGTTTGTTAATATTCGTGTCCTCGGAGGATTCGACTAATTATTCGACAGAATAATCGAGTATCGAATCATATTGTGTGTATTTGAATTGGACTGATTTTGGGACCCTAAAATTATGTTCTCCAATTTTACGATCCACCTGAGTCCTAGTTAATTTAAGTTTTATTATTAGTAAATCAAAGTTATTAATTCATTTTGTACAATGATGTTGGATAGTGATTAATTAATGTATAATATTGTTTAATTAATTTGACATATTAATCGATCATCTTAGAAGATCAATACATTGATTACTGATTATTAATTGATTAATTTGGAATATTAATCAATTAATTGAGGATATTAATAAACCAAGAGTTAATTAAGAATTAGTTCAAGTTCAGAGTAGAATTAATTTAATTCGGACAGACCTAGAATTGGCTGATGAAGGAATGATGCTGTCTACCTGGTTTATCGTCAAGTCCTATTTGATTTTCTGCCCATCCGCAACAGGCATGACGACCTCTGGGGTCATTACACCCAGCTAGTGTGGGCCAAGTCGACAAAAGTGGGATGCGGCGTTATTCGCTACAGCACAGACAACAAAAAGAAAATTACTTTTTTCGTGTGCAACTACGGACCAGCTGGAAATGTAGTGGGGAATCCCCTTTACAAGACTGCCTGAGAAAGAGTCAAGAAAGGAAAAGGCAGATCTATATCTTTTAAAGATCATTCCGACAAATGCAAAGTTATATATCGACTATATTTGGACATACGAGTTTGGCTTTTTTTAACTGTCCGCTTTCCTAGGACACGTTACCACTGTTCACAAATTTTCGGGACCGCGAGAGATAGTGGCAGAGGAGGAGTGAGACATTAAATTTGATTGATTTTATTATAACTTGGTTATACCTTGAAACAATGGAAAAATAAAATAAAAGACAACAGATTGTAAAAATTAATTAGTATAATGATAATAAAATAAAAAGTGGTCGACGGTATGGTAGTAACGAATAATATTGTTAACAAAATTATTGCAATATGAAGTAAGTAACATGATCGTAATAAAAAATGTAAAATACAATACAATTAGAATCGAATCTGTCGAGAGAGAGAGAGAGAGAGAGAGAGAGAGAGAGAGAGAGAGAGAGAGAGAGAGAGACATATTGATCTTTTGATACGTCCTCGAATGACCGTCGGAAATGTCATCTGACAGCTTTTCATGTTTTTTGCTATATCTTGATTGTCGATCGATCGATCGCCGTCCTATATATGTATAAATACACGCAGTACTGGTCGAAAATTTTTGATCGCTTTGCTTAATTGCAAATTTCTATCAGATGACACAAATTGTATAATGTAATCGCAAACAATCAAGATTTATTTCGAAAGAGATGTACTTTGAACAACATAATTGTGACAATGAAACTATATAGCTGTATAAAATAAATTATGTTATTCGAATATAATTTTCCAACTATAAAAAGCGATTGAAAACTTTTGAAATAGGTGTTCTATTTTAATATTACGCCTGACTTATCTCGAAAAATATTGCTCCGAGTAGTTATTGAGTATAACGAAACTTTTATGGTTCAACCGGAGAGGTAAGAAAAATATTTTTTGGTAAAAAATTCTAAATGGCGACTTTATGATGACTGATATGTGTTTTTTTAAAAATAGGATCGTGAATTTTTGTCACCAAAAGTGTTGTCAGATCAAACAATTTTGTAGATCAAAGTTGTTTAATCTACACAAGTTATCAATCAACTTTTGTAGAAAAAGTTGTTTCATAACGTTCATAATTTTTAGGTCAGAATACCATATTTTAGTACTTTATCGCTATCCAGAATGTACCACGAGGAGGTAAAGTTTTGAACATCCCCAATGTAAGTGGGTGTGTGAGTGTCAGTTTGGGTTTGTTCGATAACCCAAATAACCCCCAACAAGGATCAGGTCGCTGCGGTTCGTCACTTTCGTTATCAAGCTAGCCCAAGTGTAAGTGCGTGTGAGTTAGTTTGGGCTTGTTTGGTAACGGAAGTGACGAGCCGCCGAAACCTAATCCTTGTTTGAGTTATCGAACCACCCCAAACAAACTCACACGCACACTTACACTAGGGATATTGAAGACTTAACCTCTTCGTGGTACATTCTGGATAGCGCTAAAAGAGTATGAAATGGTATTCTGACCTAAAAATTATGAACGTTATCAAACAACTTTTTCAACAAAAGTTGTCAATTTTGACCTGACAAAAGTTTTTGTGGAAGACAAATTCATGATCCCGTTTAAAAAACACATGTCGGTCATCTTAACGTTGCTATTTTGAATTTTGAACCAAAACAGATTTCTTTTTCAACGTCCCTCTTTGAACCCTAAAAGTTTTATTAAACTCAATTCTTGATTGGAGCTGTATTTTTCAAGATAAATCAGGTGTAAGATTAATATGGGACGCCCTGTATGTGCGTGCGTGCGTGTGCGTGTGCGTGTGCGTGTGTGTTTGTGTGTGTGTGTGTGTGTGTGTGTGTGTGTGTGTGTGTGTGTGTGTGTGTGTGTGTGTGTGTGGGTGGGTGGGTGTGTGTGTGTGTGCGTGTGTGTGTGTGTGTGTGCGTGCGTGTGTGTGTGCGTAAAAAGGCGTGCATTTATGTATACAGTAACCAGGAGAAAAGAAGACCAAGGAGGCTCTTTCGTTGAGCATAAGATCGAAAGAGCCAAAGAGGAGGATCCATCATTGATGTCACGTCGCCCAGACAGGAGGGGAATCTGTTTTCTCGGCTCAGTTGGGATTTCAAGCAGGTACATCTTGTCCAACAGGCCCTGCCATCCGTTTTGAGATATTTCGATACTTTTTTTTGCTTGGTGTATATATATATATATATATATATATATATATATATATATATATATATATATATATATATATGCGTTCGTGTGTGTGTGTGTGTGTGTGTGTGTGTGTATACTTCCAATTTAACGCACTGGGTGGCGTGTCGGCTTGTCAAAGAAACGCAGAATCTTGAATAGCCGGGTAAAAGAAGAAACAGAAGGGCGAAAGAAACAGAGGAGGAAAGAGTGAAAGACTAGCAGAGTACGAAACGGATGTGAAGCACAAAATATTTTTTAGCATATTATGTCGGAGAGACGAGAAATGTTCTACGGTTTCTACAAATCAACTGGTTTTCGGTCGAGAGGATAAGCCGAAATTCTTCAATGTATTTTTTCTTCTTGATTTCACTGAAAATCCTAGCTCTAAGATAAACAAAGCTTAGGACATTCCTGCGGTCGTGTCGATTTGCAAACAAGCAATTTCAGTCGGACAAGTGTTTGATGTTTCAGCCAAGTTGAAATGTCAGTGACTCACTTGAATAGAGATTTTCTGAGAGTACAGCATCGGAACGTTAACCTTGAATCTTCGGTTGCTTGCTTTTGATAAAGGATTTTGGTATCAAGCGGTTAGGCTATTGTGAGAATTAAAAAAAATCGTTCAGTGCTCGAGGCAACTCAAAGTGAAGAGGAAAGTCCAACTATATGGTGTAGGAATCGCAAATTGAAGGTGAACTCATGATTATAAAGATATAATTGCAAAATCATTAATGAACATACAAATAAGTGTCCTAACGATATTTCAATCATCTTACTTATTCCTTCAAAGTTCATTTTTCGAAATAAGCCTGATTTTCGGCTCGTCGCAGTAGCCTAACCCCTCAATGATACTAATAATTTTGTGGTCATATTTTTTTTTCGTAGATTCCATTGTCAGGGTCTTCGTCCTTATTGTATTCCCCACCATATTCCACTTCCTCATTCCACATTTTGGGTAATATTAATCTTGTGATGATAGTAACGTTCTGGTAATATCAATGTTGTGATAATATTAATTTTATTATATTAATTTTGTGATTATATTAATTTTGTGATGATATTAATTTTGTGATGATATTAATTTAGTGATGATATTCATTTTGTGATAGTATTTATTTTGTGATGGTATTAGTTTTGTGATAGCATTAATTTTGCGATAGTATTAATTTTGTTCTAGTATTAGTTTTGTGATAGTATTACTTTGGGATAGTATTAGTATTGTTATAGTATCAGTTTTGTGATAGTATTAATTCTGTGATATTATTACTTTTGCGATAATATTAATTTTGTGGTGATAATATTAATGACACTATTGACAGATATAGTTATAATAATGGAATAATAATAATAAGTATAATAATTTTGTATAATCAAACGATACATATATTTTTTAATATGACCGATAAATTTTTTTCGGAGAAATTGCAAACATGTCAGAAATTAGAGTCTCAAAACAGGCCACCTGTTATTAAGCGTATTTACAGCTTTGTCATTTTTTCCAACACGTTATCATTCAACTGCTTGACTTTTCAACCAGATGAGAATATTAATGAGCCACTTTAATCCGAGTTCTCCGAGGAAAAAGCCAAAAAAAATGTTGCCTAATCGTTTAGCCTTGTTTTTGTTAAATTAACTGCACATCCAGTAAAATAAATAATAATAATGATTATTATTATTAGTATCATCATTTTTATTATATTAATTCTATTTAGACTTCCATTGTTAAGAATACCAATTACGAATATTGAATATAAAGAATTCCAAATTAATAGACCCATTCTATGTACATATGTAACTTTAAGGAGGAAAAACTTTCGAGAGTAAATATGCCGCACTTCGTCCTACCACAATTTTTCGAACCGCTTCGACACGTTCCAATTATTTACCCTGCAATTACGAAACGAACGATTGTGAAATATTCCAAAAAGTTTCCGTCACAGATAAGCTACCGACACAAAAAATGCGGGCGTTCAGTGCCGTTTTTACAAGTTACACGCTTTTATTTAACTTGACTTGGTGTGAGATGCATAAAGGAAAACCGATATTTCACTCACTTACCGACTACTTAAAGCTCTGAAATTTGGCCAACATGCATCTAAGTAAGAGGTGACAATGCATGATTTAACTTAAACAAAATAACAAAAAATCGACTTTCTGTGAGATGCAGAACGGAAAATCGATTTTTCACTCACTTCCCGACTACTTAGAGCTTTGAAATTTTGCAAACGTGCATCTAAGAGGTGACAATACATGGAAAGTGCATGAGAACATATGAATTGGCTCTAAGTGCTCTCCGATCGCAAAATCCTTAAAAGGGTCCAATAGGTAAAATAGGTTAAAAGGTAAGGTCCAATAGGTGGTGAGTTAACATCTACGATAGATGCCACCTATCACGGTTCTCCAGGATTTCTTCTGACAATAAACCAATAATGACACCAGTTCGTTTGGAAGGATTAACGGGTCTTCTCACTTTAGACGCTAAACAAAATTTAAAAAAATGCTATGCATTTATGTAACCCAAACAAACTTTAAACGCGTTTTTCTTAAACTTTAACAACGTTTTTCGACTTCTTGTTGATAAAATCTTCGAAACTACTGAACCGATCCTTGTGAAATTTCAACCACATATTCTTGACAACTATAGCTATAAAGCATGTCAAGGATTTTTTTAAATTATGATATTTACTTTTTTTTCTTCAAAAACAGTGAAAAAAAACACTTTTTTTCGAAAATAATACGGCATTTTGTTATTTTTGCATATATAAAAAATAGTATGATATGCACTATAGCCATGACCATATTGAATCTAAAACCGTTTGATATTATTGTTTCGAATGATCCATCTCCGCGATTTCATCAACAGCGCAGACCTACAATTTTTTTTGATATTTTTTTGACTACCATTTTCGTTTATAAATAGAGACTTGAATACATTTATTTTTTAATGTATTTCGAAATTGTATTTATTAAGGGGAGATATACACCTAGGAGCCGGAAAAAGGTCATTCTTGTGAATTTTTTCAAGGAAAACTATTTGAAATTTCGGATTGGGGTTTTAATTATCTAAAAGTATATACATTCAGAAATATGTTTAATTTTCTTTATTAAAAAATATCAAAAATATACAAGGATATTGAATGATCCTTGGAGCGTCGTAAAAAAATCTGCGTTACCCTACCCACTGGCGTTTCTTCCAAAATCATCTGAACAAAAAACCAAAAATATTATTAAATTAGATACTATAATCTAGTACTTGTCATAGTCGATTTTGAAAATATCGATTTATGACAAAATAGCGGACGTTTGAACATAAATAGTGATTTTTGGGCCAAAAATTAGTTATTATTTTGCCTATAAAGCAAAAACTAAGTAACGGAAAAAAAACCCTATGGCAAGTACTAAATAATGGTGTATAGAATAACCACAAAAGCCTCAAGGCAATCGGTTCATTGGTTTTCCAGAAATTTTGCGTACCGATTTGAAGAACGTGGTTTTGAGAAAAACGCGTTTGAAAATTTGGGAATGAATAAATCATGAAATTTGTTAAGTTACATGGAATCATCGATACCAGTGTGTAGGTCTTCTACGGTCGATGGAATGTTCATAGCTTCTAAATCGATTTTTTCGACCATCTAGGTGTATATCTGCCCTTAAGTGTAACAACTTCTATATCAATATCTATAAAATAAACCTATTAAAAAATCATTAAAATAGCCTTTTTAGCGTCTAAAGTGGAGACCCCTTAATCCGTCTTTGCAAAAATTCCAGAGCTCTAGTAAAATCAATTGAAGACTAAAATGTAGAAAATAATTGACATGTCAATTTTTTTTCAAATATGCTTTTATTTAGTGTACTAAACAGTAAAAAATCATTTTTGTCCTGTCACCTATATGTGACATAAATAAGAACTTGGGGCGCTCAAAATTTAGACATATAATCGTTATCTTTCATAAATTCGTTACCATATCAACGGTATTTAATTGACTGTAAAGCAACCTTAGATTTATTAAATAAAAAGCCTGAAACTGAGTATAGACGTATGATAATAATTTTTCTAATTTCTATTATACCAAATTAAATACGGTTAATGAAACGGAATTGATCAAATTTATTAATAATTTGAAAAGTTGAGCGCCACAACCTTTCTTTATGGTCACATATAGATGACTAGGTAAAAAAAATATTTTCTACTTTTTAGTACAATAAATGATTTCATTTCGCTTTTCAAATTTCAAATTGAACAGTTCCAATTTTTGTAGATAGGCTCAGAGCGGACCAATCAACAGGGCGTTCCACTTTTTTATCGCCATGCTGGCGTTCCGCTCGTCCCCAAAATCGCCAAGTTTTTCAAAACGCGTCGACGCGACGTGACGGCGAAAGTTGATTTGTGGTTGAGATAGGAAGATCGCGAAACCAGAAGTCGGTGACAGTCGAGGATGAACCTGACACGCGAGGAGCAACGAAAACGATAGCAAGCAGGAGAAGAAGTCGAGGCGGATGAAGCGAGGAAGAAAGAAAACTGAGAAGACATCATCAGACGATCAACGGAGGCAGAAGTAATTCCGTATAGCACGTGCGTGTCCTGGTGATATTATCAGCGAGTAACTCGATATTGTTTCACTCCAACAAATTAGCGTGCCAGGGGCGTGGAAGAGGTTGGAGGGGGGGTTTAGTATCGTTGCTGACGTTGTTAAGGGGTCTTCTCACTTTAGACGCTAAAAAAGCCCATGTTTATGAATTTTTTTGATAGTTTTATATAAAAGTTGTTACACTTAATAAATACACCGTCGAATTACATTAAAAGATTTTTTTTTATGTATTTATGTAACCCAAATAAACTATAAACGTGTTTTTCTCCAAACAACGTTTTGTGATAGTATTCATTTTGTGGTGATAATATTAATGATACTATGAACATATATAGTTATAGTAACGGAATAATACTAATAATGAGTATGATAATTTTGTAGAATCAAATGAAATATATATTTTTCAATATGACCGATAAATTTTATTTGGAGAAACTGCAAACATGCCAGAAATTAGAGTGTCAAAACAGACCACCTATTTTTAAATGTATTTACAGCTGTCATTTCTTCCAACACGTTATCATTCAACTGCTTGACTTCTCAACCAGATGAGAATATTAATGAGCCACTTTGGTCCGATTTCTCCGAGAAAAAAAAATGTTGCCTAATCTTTTAGCATTGTTTTTGTTGAATTAACTGCAGATCCAGTAAAATAAATAATAATAATGATTATTATTATTATTAGTATCATAATTTTTATTATATTTAATTCATTTATATTTCCATTGGTAAGAATAACAATTACTAATGTTAATATATAAAGCAATTCAAATTAATAAAACCACTCTATGAACAAAACTTTTCAGAGTAAATATGCCGCACTTTGTCCTACCGCAATTTTTCGAGCCTCTTCGACACGTTACAATTAATAACAAATAAGAAACAACGTTTTTCGACGGCTTGTTGAAAAAATCATCGAAACTACTGAACCGATCCTTATGAAATTTTAACCGCATATTCTTTACAACTATAGCTATAGCGCATCAAGGATTTTTCAAATTTTGATATTTACCATTTTTTTGCCAAAAACGGTGAAAAAACACGTTGTTTTTGTTTTTTCGAAAAATGTTCGCCATTTTGTTGTTTTTGCATACATGAAAAATCGTATGATATGCGCTATAGCCATTGACATACTGACTCTAAAACCGTTTGATTTTTTGTTTCGGATGATCCATCTCCAAGATTTCATCAACAACGCAGACCTACGATGTTTAGGACATTTTTTCAACTACCATGTTTGTCTACTAATAGTGACTTAAATAAATCAATTTAAAAAATTTAAGGCGTTACCCCCACTTGTAGCGCAAAAAAGGCCTTTTTCATGAATTTTTTTAAATAAAACTACAAAACTTTCTTAATCGATCAATATACCATCTTGAAGAACACATCATGAAGAACTTTCAGTAATTTTTTTATTGAAAAATATTACATTGTTTAGTGGCAAATGGCCGTCAATGAAATAATGTTTTTATATACACGGTTTACGGTGACCAACATTGCGGCGAAGTGGATCATCTGAAAAAAAAAATGCGGATGGATTTAGTCAAATATAATTATAAACTAGTCTTTAATCGAAGGATTAAAAAAAAATTCATTTTTCACTAAATGGCGGACAGTCAAAGTTAATGGTTCGATTTTAACGAAAAAAAAAACATCGAACGATTAAAGACTACATTTTTTTGTATTAAATAAGCTTGCAAAATTTCAAGAAGATCGGTTCATTAGTGTTCGAGTAATCTTGGTCGCCGACTTCAGAAATGCCATTTTGAGAAAAACGCGTTCAAAGTTTCTCTTTCAACGCGGATTCTTCTCTTTCAACGCTCATATCTCAGTCAATTTTGTCCGGATCGACTTTAAATTCTCAGGACATATTCTCAAATACTTATACTTCAAAAAAATGCAATAAAAAAAATCGATTTTTTCAAAATCGCAAGTGGGGGTAACCCCTTAATGTTTTTTGAAAGTGTAATTATTAAGTGTAACAACTTTTATTTCATTATCTATAATATAGACCGACTTGAAAAGTTCATGAAAATAGCCTTTTTCAGCGTCTAAAGTGAGAAGACCCCTTAAAAGACGGGAATAAAGTATGAAGAGGATGACGAGAGAAAGAGAAAGAGAGAGAGAGCCCGTGAGGTCCACGCAAGATTCTCGAGAATGTTGCGTCCACTCGCCTCATTTCCAACTCGTAACGATCTCGATATGTTCTCTCGTCGTCCTGATGCACTCGCGACGTGCGCGAAAAAGGACCGCATTCTTTTGCCTCGTTTTGCGTCTTGTCCTCGTACTTGTGTCTTTTTAGCAGAGATCAAGACAAGAGAGAGAGATGAAGAGAAAGAGAGAGAGAGAGAGAGAGAGAGAGAGTTTTCCAGTTGACTCAATGAACTCGGATACGTGCACGCTTACCCTACCCACCTGCTCTATAGAAATCTGATATTCCATGACTTCAGAGCCAAAAGAACAAGCTCACTCCCAATTTTCTTTCTTTCTTGGACTCATCGACTCAGACTTAAAAAAAAATTCTTTGGAAGGGTTATGTCTGGTAGAAAAGAAAAACACTTTTTTCAAAACCAATATATTTTGACAGTTCCTGTATCATGTTATAAATGTGTCCTGAAAATATCAAATTGATCGGATCGAAATTGACTGATTTATAGGCTGTTATGTTAACTCCCGGAGGAACGCTCGAAGCGTCGCCCGAAAGTATAATCGCTTTTTTCTTGAAAATACCTTTCCAAAATCGGCGAGCAAAACAACTGAGGAACTACTGCATCGATATTTTCTGGAATTTTTGGAACTTTTTCTGGATGTAAAAATATAAGTATTTGATGGGAGGATTTTTTGCCGATGTATACCTTCGATTTAATGAACGAAAAATGCCCTTTTTCGCCACAGTCATGGCTCACTTTGAACACGCGCTATTATTTTAAATCTGATATTTCGGAAAATCCTTCAATTAGTCGTAGGATAAATTGATATATTGACGAAATCTGTTTGATTTTTTAATATTAGATAGACTGGATCAGAAGGACATTGCTGACCGCAAAAAACGTTTTCGAAAACTGCGTCCCGGACATCGAGCGTAAATCGATTATAATCAAATATTTTTACACACAAAATTCAGTGTAACTTTTTGAAATATTTCAAAATAAGAGATGATACTTTTTCATGTACTTAATTCTTGTAGAAATTTATCGCGACGATTATCTAAAAAACATCCCAAACATGAGTTGTTTTCTATTATCACAGCTAGGCGAACTCGTTAAGTGATTTTGAAAAGAAAAAGAAAGCCAAATTTGGATACTCCATTGCCAGGATGTCCAAATTATTAAACCTTGTTTTGTAAAACTGAAATCGGTTTTTGTAGAACTCTTCGAGTGTTTGATTTGTAGTGACTCGCTATCCATTTATATATTATATGAATGAAGTGTCGAAACTTTTTTGTTCATGGATTTTGTGCTCTCGCCCTGGCTCTCGATCTGTTGGACGGGTTACAGAACCGTTGCGTCGTAATTGTCGAGGAACGGGCAAATTAGAAAAAAAAAAACAAAATTCAAAAAATACAATGAAAAAGGAATTTAAAAAATGAGCCAAAAATAATATTTAGGATTCAGTAGAAAAGGATTTTAATAATTCAGTGGAAAATAACTAAAGGTTGAACTAAAAGGGAACTTAAGACAGTGAATAAAAACCAAACCAAAATAATTGAATAGATATAAATTTTTTAATTTAACAAAAAATGTGTTAAAAAATAAGCAGAAAGGAATTAAAAAATTTCAGTACAAAAGCATTTTTTTAAAATTGAATCAGGAATCATTTGAAATAAAAAAGAAATGTTAAAAAAGAATAAAAATAATTCGAAAAATTGAATGGAGAAAAATCTAAAACAGTAAAGAAAAAAGAATTCAAACGAATCGTATAATTATTTAGAAATAATGAATAAAAATAATAAATCATCCATAAAATTGAATGAAAAATAACTAGAGGTTAAATCAAGAGGAAGTCAAAACGGCGAATAAAGACGAAACCAAAAAGTTGAATAGACAAGAATTTTATAATTCAACAAAAAGAGTCTGAAAAATAAAACAGAAAGAAATTTAAAAAGTTTAATACAGCGGATTTTTTCTTATTGTATAACGAATCAATTCAAAAATTGCATAACGAATAATTTAAAATCGAACCGAAAGAAATTGAAAAAACACGAATAAAAATAATTCGAGGAATTAAATGAAGAAAAATGTATAATACGAAATATAAAAGGATTCATACTAATCGAATAATCATTTATAAATAATTAGAAATAATAAATCATTTATAAAATTGAGTAAAAAATAATTCCCCAAATAAAATTTCTTTCTTTGCTCCATTCTACTTTAATCTTGAACCCAAGCCCCCCAATTCTTCGAATGAAAATAATTAAGCCCATCCTAAAACGCGTTCCAATTTGTTGTCTCGAAATGATTGTCAAAATCTTGCAACAAAATGTTAACGCGAGACCAAAGCTTCCTCCCAAAGATCCGGAGGATTTCGGCAATGCTCAAAGCCTTCGCGGTCGTGATGTTGAAGTTTCGTTTGGCTCCACGTCTTCGCTACTGGTGCAAAAAATCAAACAATAAAAAATTTACCTTTGCCGGCAAATAATAGCTGGGATAAGAGTTTTGTAATTCGCGTGCAGTAGGTTACGTCTCGTTTCCAATTGATGAGCCGCGCCGCAAGATCTCCGCAATTAATTATTCACCGCTGGATATTATTGATACTTCGACGAGGGCCAATATATATATATATATGTGTGTGTGTGTGTGTGTGTGTGTGTGTGTGTGTGTGTGTGTGTGTGTGTGTGTGTGTGTGTGTGTGTGTGTGTGTGTGTGTGTGTGTGTGTGTGTGTGTGTGTGTGTGTGTGTGTGTGTGTGTGTGTGTGTCTGTGTGTGCGCGCGCTTGTGTGTGTGTGTGTGTGTGTGTGTGTGTGTGTGTGTGTGTGTGTGTGTGTGTGTGTGTGTGTGTGTGTGTGTGTGTGTATGTAGAAATATTTTTATGAAAAAAGAGACAGAAGAAGAAAAATAAATATTTCTTACGACTATACCACCCAGGAAGAGGGTCCGAGAAAATCCACCCTGGATACGGACAAGTTCGCTGACGAGTTATGCGCCCCGTCGTACGTTCAGCGGTGAATCGAATGGCGCGTATAATAAGCCCAGCGCCCTGCTACGTCGCCTTTGCTACTTGTTGCCCCGACGATTCTCGCATCGGCCAAATGAGAAAGGGAGCCAGAGAAGCGCCGGGACGTTAACGACCCGCGATTGCCGATCTTCGCGTACACACAGCCTGGACTCTGTGCATCAGATTCGAAAAATGAGTACCGTTCATTTCTTCTTTTAGCCCGATCGTACACTTTCGGTGCGAGATCGGCATTGACGGGCCCAAAAAACTGGCCGATTTTCAATATTTTTTTCTGACGAGAGTATCGGAATGACGAGGTCGGCAATTCACACACAATTGATACATAGTCTTGCCAAGGTTGAGTTTTTTTTTCAGTGAAAAATATTGATAAACAATTAAGTTATTATTATTTAAACCAAGTGCCGTCATTGCTGCATGGCCAATCAGTGTAGGTGGTTTTGGCAACTACGGTCATCTGAAACAAAGACTAAGAAAATTTACTTCTAGTATAATAATCAAACTTTGATATGACCGAATGGTTTTTTGAAATTCTGAAAATTACGTAAACGGCAAGCTTTAGAAGGAAACGTCGATTCTCAAACGAAGAAACAGCTTTTATATTTTTTATGATGAGAGTATCGGATTGACGAGGTCGGCAATTTACACACAATTGATACATAGTCTTGCCAAGGTTGAGTTTTTTTTTCAGTGAAAAATATTGATAAACAATTAAGTTATTATTATTTAAACAAAGTGCCGTCATTGCTGCATGGCCAATCAGTGTAGGTGGTTTTGGCAACTACGGTCATCTGAAACAAAGACTAAGAAAATTTACTTCTAGTATAATAATCAAACTTTGACATGACCGAATAGTTTTTTGAAATTTTGAAAATTACGTAAACGGCAAGCTTTAGAAGGAAACGTCGATTCTCAAACGAAGAAACAGCTTTTATATTTTTTTATGACGAGAGTATCGGAATGACGAAGTCGGCAATTTACACAAAATCGATGCATAGTCTTGCAAGGTTGAGTTATTTTTTCATTGCAAAATATTCTTAGACAATGAACTAGGGCCATGTAAGATAGAAAATGGAAAAATGTACTTCTAGTATAATAATACAACGTTCCTATGACTTTTTTTTAAATATTGAAGATCACGGAAATGGCAAGCTATAATAAAAGGTTCGATTTTCGACGGGAAAATACAATTTCAATAATTTGTTATTAACAAATAGGTAAACATATTTAAAAAATCATACGTCCATACGATAGAAAATATTATTAACAATGCTGTCCGAATTTGTCTAACGTTTTGTAATCAGCCGTACTTAACCTCTCTTATTTTCCATAATTAATATTTTTTAATTATAGATTCAGGTTTTATAATACATTTGCCGAGTTCATTATTAAGATGAGAGGGGAGGGTGGGAGGGACACGTGAACGTCGACTTTACTTCGTCTCTTTATTTCTTTGGCACGATAAAAGACGCGTGTCCCACACGTGGCCCGCATTAGCGCAACGAAGAAACTCGCGCCCGCGCAATACGATCTTTATCGCTAAACTAGTTTGATCGCAGTAGAAGAACGAGAGAATAAAACAAGTCGGGCAAAAGCAAAATGAGCCGAGTCACGTCGTTTTCGCCGGGGATAAATCGTCAGAACGGTAGAAACGAAAAGCGAGCGATGTGTACTTCGACAAGGATGGCGAGAGAAACGAGTGTAAGAACGAGCTCGACGTAAGGTGAACGCGGTTGAGGGGTAAAAGACGGTACGATGTGCGGCGCGTAATTCGAGATATCACTCGCACGATTCGACGATCTCTCTCTCTCTCCCCCCCCTCTCTCTCTCGGCAAAGGTGAATCTCGAAGAACCCGATTAATTTCGCAAAATACGGAAACAGCTGTAACAATGATTATTATTTGCGAGCGTTTATAGAAACGTGCAGACAAACGAGCGATCTTGCCGATTTTTTGCATCTCTTGTGATTTGTACACAAGAGAGGCTTGTTTTTCGCGGCAAAAATTAACATGATTGAAACTTGCAAGATTTTTACTCCGGCGATATAAATTAATTTATCGTTATTGTCAAAATCGGTGGTTTGTTCTTTTTTATTATTGTGTATGTATATATACATACAGGGTGTTAGGAAGGCTTCCTCGGTCATCTTCAAAGATTTATTTAAAAAAATACCATGTAACAGCCAAAAGTAGGAATAAAACATCCCCTAAGTCTCAAAAATGGTGAACAAATCTTCCCTTTGAAAAAAAACCGAAATTCGTTCGCGTGTTGTAAGCATTTTTTTTTGGTGTCCAACCAGGCACCGCGACAAGATTGTTGATCGACTTTGTGAGACTTTCACGGGCTTAACAGGGTCATCCCATGTGACAGATTTATTTCGCCTTTTTTGGGATTTTTTAAAAATGAACCATTAAAACCAACTATCTTTGAATTTTTACCACACGTTTATTAACATTTTCACAATCCTTTAGAATTTTATCAAACAAAAATATCGAGTTGTAAAAAAAGCTGGTTGTCGGCTACCATGATTCCGGTGGTTTTGCTCCCCCGAAATAAAATAATCGAACGACACTTTAATTTCTAGACCTGAGGCTATTGCCGTAACTAAAGTGAAGTAAAAAAATCGAAAATTGCATTTTTTGTACGGTTTCAAAAGTTAAATTCCAAGTTTCGTCATTTTTTTCGACCTTTTCTGCTTAAAAAAATATGGGAGATATCGGAAATATTCTAGTTCGGGTGAGAACTATAGATCTGCTGACTGCACCATAAAAATTTGAGCGAAATTCGTTGAATGGTTTTCGAGATATCATGGAAACCAATTCGAATGGTACGGTTTTGAGAAAAACGCGTTTAAAAGTTCAACTACGATTTACCCAGAGAAAATGTTGACTCGCCATTAGTCTGCTATGCCGAGTCCATATAACACGCGCAGATTTCTTGCAATTTGTGCAAACATTTTTTTTCGATTTTTTGCACTTGTCACTTGGGATGGGACTTGTCACATGACCGCTTTGAGGGAGTAATCTAGTCTAGAAATTAAAAAAAAATGGATTTTTTGGTATTTCATGAAAGTATAAATTTTCAAGAATATATCCTTGAATGGATGTTTCGAAATGCCCAATATTTACGCCAAAAAACGAGACCAGAATAGGATCGAGCGGTCGGAGCTACGAACTTCAAAAGCTTCTAAGGAAGCTAGAACAGCTCGCAGGGAAGAACGAGCTTCAAAAAATCATCATCTCGAAGTTGAGGCAGTGATGGAACGTGAGTATAACATGCTATTGTACCACTTACAAGGAACATCACTTAAGTGCCCGCCTTCGGTTTTGCTGAAACTCATTGATGTCATAAAGCATTGAAAATTATTAGACACGTATGTTTTTTTCATCTGCGGAAAAACGCTTTTATGGAGATTAACCACCCCTCAAAGAATGGCATGTCATCCCCTAATTTTTTTTTCTTTATTTCTATAGTGGATCTTTCATTGCTTTACATTACAAGAATTTTGGTTTTTGCTTCATTCAGATTGGTGGACTGCTTGTGAGCAAAACTGCAAAACCACCCCTCGACACGACACCACCCCTCGACACACTTCTTTGAGGGGTGGTTTCTCCCGATAAAACCGTTTTCCGCAGATAACAAAAAATACGTGTCTGATAGTTTTCAATGCTTTATCACATATATGAGTTTCAACAAAACCGAAGGTGGACACTTGAGTGATGTTGCTTGTCAAATAGTTGCAGTTGTCTGAAATTGTACTCAAAACTTAAAACGCTTATTTCTCGAAACTACTTTTTTTCAATCTGGTTGACATGTCGAGTTCTATTCAACCGACTGACTCAAATTTGGTATGGACCTTCAGTATACAGTCCCTCTTATCTCTGCCATCCGAAATAACTCGGTTATTATCGACGTCACAAAAGAATGTTCCAAATAAAAGTTGTACGTTGTGAAGGGGGCCATCACGCACAGTGAAGGTCACATCCCCGTTTTTTAAATGGAATGGTACCATTTTTTTCTACCATCTTGTGGAGCCTCTCAAGCCGCATAAAAAACATTAGGAGGTCAAAGTCGTTCAAGGTCATTCAAGGTGAGTATCGATTATACAAATATAAATATCTCGGGTCACTACCAAATATTTGGTAGTGATCCGAGATATTTAGCTTTGTATTTCATTTTAATAGGTGAGCTTGGATGACCTTGAACGACTTTGACCCTCAAATGTTTTTTATGCGGCTCGAGGTACTCCACAAGATGGTTGAAAAAATTGTACCATTTCATTTAAAAAAAGTGAAGGTGGCCTTCACTGTGCGTCAGCGCCTCCACGGAAATAAAAAAAATTGGTCGCTTTTGATGGCCCCCTTCACACCGTGTAACTTTTGTCTGGAACATTTTTTTGTGACGTCGATAATTACTGAGTTATTTCGGGTGGTAGAGATAAGAGGGACACCCTGTATGTCCCTCTATCGTCCCTACATTCGATATTGCGAAATTATTATTATGAATATTTTTGAAAAATTAAAACTGACAAAGAAAGTCGAAAAAATAACATTCATTTACAGTCGCGATCAATTTTTTTCCCCTTTGGTGTCTGCTATAACGATATTCTTATTGATCAAGAAAATTTATTTTATTTCGCTTTCAGATAAATGGAAGCTTTGAAGTCAACCGCCACAACCCTTTCTTTTTCACGGCCATATTCAGCGGCCCATAAAATGTTCATCCTTTTTTGTATAACCATTTTTTGGTGTCTTCTGGACGCATGAGTGAAAAGACTAAAAAATTATTATGAAGCCCGAAAAAGCGCAAAATGTGGGCCCCTAGACTAGAGTACCTCGTTAATAAATTAAATTCACTTGAAGTTGTAACTTTTCTTAGACTCAGGTTCACAATGAAAAAGTAACTGCACTTTAAGCATTGCGAGTATCTTAGTAACAGGCATTTTGCGCGTACTTCCACGTGGCGTAATTTCTATTATTTTTTTTTATTATACTAATTATTTCATTCCTAATCCAATTATTTTATTTGTAATCTAAGCATTTGATTTCCATCCCAATTATCTCATTTCCAATTTAATTATTTTATTTGTCAATGAAGCTCGTCGATGCCACATTGTCGTCAACAAAAATCGTCTCGTATGTTTGTCCATTGCAACGATTAAAATGAGCCTTTCGCCCAATCAAAGCAATACAATTATGATGATTTATTCGATGCAATGAAGATCGTCATCGGGCGATTATCGTGCAAAAAATCTCATACGTTTCACTATCTTGGAGATTATAATGTATTTTTCGCCTAATCAAATTAATCAAATAATGATGATTCATTCAAAATGGCCATATCAATTAATTAAATCGTCTGCTTGGGCTGTTTAAGGCGAGACACTATTTTCACCGTTGCTCAATAGCCGTCTAGCAGACGAGACTGAATTAATATGGATCCGATATTGAATTTAGTTGCTAATATATGCCATGCTGCTCATTATATGTGTACATGTATATATATATATATATATACACATAACAGACATGAGAACAGGTTACAAGAATCTCAGATTAATAATTAGCTGCGGTTTACGACGGATCCCACGATTTATAATGGCCGACACATACGCAGCAGGGTGGGAGGATTGGATGAAGAGAGCGAGAGGGAAAGAGAGAGAGAGAGAGAGAGAGAGAGAGAGAGAGAGAGAGAGAGAGAGAGAGAAAGAGCCAGCGTGAGGGAGACCCAAGAGAGTGTATAGTATTTACGACATAGACAAACTGGTTCCATTTCTGGTTATGAATCGCAAAGACGAACATCCTAACATCGCTACTAAGGAGTGAGAGAGAAAAATCATCTTACGAACATTATAAAATTTTACTGGACGACTGTACAATCGTTTTTTTTTCAGACTGAAGTTAGGCTGATTTTGTTAGAATACCATGCTGAGACAATATCCATAATTTCTCGAAATTTCGTCTGTCTGTCTGCCTGCTTGATTGAAGCTGGGCGGATAACGGCTGAAGCTTTTTTGTGAACCTTCGATATGGAAGCCTTCGGAATTTCCCTGCACTTTGTTGCATAAGGATCCGTCAATTGGGACCTGAGGAAATGTGATTTTCCTTATTGAAGGGTTTTTATGTCCTCTTTAGAGGCCATTTTTTAAAAGTTTTTGATCTCCTTTCTGAAGGACAGATTTTAAAGGATTTTTATGTCTTTTTTATAGGACAGTTTTAAAGGATTGCTATCTTTTCTTTAAAAGGACAGTTTTTAAAGGATTTGATGTCATTTTTGAAGGACAGTTCCTCAAAGATTTTCATGCTCTTTTCAAAGGACCGTTTTTATAGAATTTTTATATTCTTTTTAGAGGACATGTTTTTAAGGTTCTTAATATCCTTCTGGAAGGACAGTTTTTAAAGGATTTTGATGTCATCTTTAAAGGACAGCTTTGAAAGGTTTTTATAACCTCTTTACAGAGCAGCTATTAAAGGATTGTTATGTCCTTTTTAAAGGACGGTTAAAAAAAAATCATGTACTTTTAAAAGGCCAGCATTTAAAGGGTTTTATGTCCTTTTTAAAGACTAGCATTTAAATATTTTTATTACCATTTTAAAGGACAGCATTTAAATTTTTTTTATATCCTTTTTGAAGGGCAGCTATTCGATTGTCATTCAATAAAAATTAAAGGATTGTTATGTCCTCCTTAAAGGACGGGTTTTGAAGGATTTTCATGCCCTTTTTGCAGGACAGCTTTTGAAGGATTTTTATATCCTTTTGACGAGACAGATGTTAACAAAATTTCATGTCCCTTTCAGAGGACAGATCTTAAAAGTTTTATACATCCTTTTTGAACGATAATTTTTAAAGCATTTTTATTTCCATTTGAATGGACAGTTTTTAAACGATTGTTTTTATTTTTAAAGGATACCTGTTAAATTATTTTTATATCGGTTTTACAGTATAGCGCTAGAAGGACTTTTATGTCCTTTTTAATGTACAGCTGTTAAAGGGTTTTGATGTATTTTTTTTAAAGGACAGCGTTTAAAGAATTTTTATGTCCTTTTTACGAACATAAAAATCCGTTAAACTTTGGTTCTCAAGGACATGTCCTTATAAAGGACATAAAAATCCTTTGACGTCCTTTTTAAGGACACAAAAATCCGACAGGGGTCTGTGGTCGTCATGGACGAGTAATTCATAAATGAAAAAACGATCCGGTAAATCTCGTCGTGTTTATCTGCGTAGCCGAAATTAAGCAGGATGAAGAAACCAGGACGACGAAGCAGAACACATTTAAAGCGGGCTCTAAATTGCATAATCCGCATTAATCTCGACCTCCTTTTTTAAATGCGAATTCTCAGATATGATCTCTCGTGCATTTTAATATTCGGTATATGTATATAAATTTTTTGCTGCACGAGTTGAAAATGGAATGGTAATTTGATCTTGCTGGATATAACTTTAATCTTCAAAACTATCGATTTGTTTCTGTTGGCCGGGTTGTCCTTCTCTTTTGTCCTGATCTCGACCTGACAAAAATCCAAATTTTCTAAGTTCATCTGGATGTCTACCTATTGAATAATGCAATTAAGAGTTCAAGTTTTATCGAATTCTGTTCAGACGAATTTTGTTCTTTTTGCATTGATCGTGAAATGTTCCCCAAAATTAACTGGGCGACGATTAACACAAATATGATTTGTGTTGATCAATTAGAGCTAATACCCATTTTGCTGATTTATGATTCCGGTTTGATTAATTATCTTTTTAAGAAGTTGTTGTCTTATATAAAATTATTATTGGATCTGCTGCTTATAGTATTGATTGAGTAGGTTCTAAAAATTTAATTATTTTTCGTTGTGTTTCATGAAATTAATTAACACTATACATTTAATTTATTTTCGTTCTGTTTTATGAAATTAATCAATTACATTAATTTTATACATTTAATTAGTCTTAGTTCTGTTTTATAAAGTTAATTAACCCAATCGATTCAATAAGTTTAACTAGTTTTGGTTCTGTTTTATACTATTTGATAAATTAATATGATTTTATAAATTTAATTTATGTTGATTCGGTTTCTTAAAAAAATAAGTGAAAGATGGCTTTGAAAGGAGGGATTCCGAATTTGTAAGAAGATCGTGAAATCATTAGTTGAATCAATTAAAAAAAAAACAGATCCAAATGTAGATCTTGACAGTTTTTTAAAATTTTGTCCAGCACTTTTTTTACTAAACAAATTATTCCTTGGCCTTCTGAAAGAATTTTTCGAAGTAAATATTTCTGCATCAACATGGGATCGAACCTAACAACCTACGCTACCGAATGTTGGTAGCATTTTGGTCGCAAATATGGCATAAGAGGCCACATGAATTCCTATAATTATTTGTTGTATCACATAAATATATGAATTAGTCAATATCATTGTGATAAGTAGAAAGTTTTCTTGAATATCATGCTATAGATTTTTCAAACATAACCTATATATATATGTATATATAACTCCTCTCTCTCCGCCCCTCGCTACCCCCCTTACTACTTCTACGTTACTTCTATGTGTTTATTGTAAAAAAGATGGAGTATTAATTCAATCAAACAGAAAAATATTTGTCTTTGCGAAAATTATATTTAATTTAAATTAAACAAAAAATAAAGAGATCAATTTAGTGGATTCAACTTAATTGTTTTTTGAACAGAGGAAACCGAATTACAGATTTATTCGAAATAATGAAAAATGTACGCATAGAGTGGACAATATGTCTCGACGTTTTGACGACGCGCTAATCTATATAGTTCGTCTGGTGTTTGATAAGAGGTTAAGCATGTAACAGGCGCCAAACTGTATATAGGCCCGTTACTTGAAGTTAGCCGGATTAGGCGAATTGAATCAAACCGTAAGTCCAGTTGCCTGACCATCGCCTGGAGGTAATCTGGTCAGCCGAATTTATGCAAGCCTGACTATCGCCTGACTATCGCCTAAAACCGGCCGGATCAGGCAAGGCCCGGATCAAATGTCAGGCCAGCCTCTTCAGAGCCTTCAGAGTTTCTATTTTCTGCTGACTCACACTGTTTATATATATATCATTTTTTTCAAATAAAAAATCATTTTTGTCTTTAAATTCAGCACACGTTAACAATAAACCGTTTCAGGCCTGTCGAAGCCGAATTGGAAATCACGAAATTATTAATAGCATTATTGGAAATTAAAATGATAAAAAATATCATTAATGTAAAAAAATAGAAGCAAAAATAGGCCCACGCTGAGACTAGTTTTAAAAATCGTAGAATGGATCACTCCATTTCAGAGAATTAAAAAAAAAATTTAAGGCAATTATAAAAAAAAAAAATTACTTTAGACGCAGAAAAAACGTTGACATTGATGATTTGATAATTTTTTCATATTTTTTAACGAAAGTATGCTTCAAAATGCAAAAAAATTACATAGTCACATTTGTCGATATCTCAATTAGTTCAGGATTTATCAGCGTTTAATCGCTTCCAAAATATTCGAAATCGACATTTTTCGGAAAATAATAACTCCTAAAAGAGAAGAGATTAAAATCTAAAAAATGGTGTGGATATTAGTTTCAAGATGACAATTTTACAGCAAAAAAATCAGGAAAACCAAAAATGGTCGGGGTCACGCTAGGCGAAACGGTGTGGAATGTCCCATATAGATATATATATGTATACATAAATAATAATAACCGAAAAAAATTGTAATAGCATGAAACTTACGATGACGAGTTCCCTGACGCGAGACGTTAAACGTCTTTCGCGCTCCGGCAATTCGTTAAATCGTCGCCGTCCGCGCGTTCTCTCTCTCTATATCTGTCTCTCTCTCTTTCTGCCTGTCTTTCTCGACCACCGGCAAAGATAATCAGCCCGCTTCTCATTCGATATATGCTAAGGATAGAGAGGATTCAAGCCGTGGAATGGGCATTAAAACGGATGGGTACGGTGATGACTGTGCGACGATCGCGATAATGGACGCGATTGCGCACCGGCGGTCACCATACCGCGCGCCGCAACAGAGCGACGAGGACGTGAGCACGAGACGACAGGAAGGTGCTTTGATTGAACGGTCTTTCTCGGGAGCTTGTGCACCGATCGTTCCGTAATTAGACACGGCTCATAACACTTCGATTGAACAGTTGACGTATTTGCGCGTTCGGGGGGTCAGCTCTCAAAAACCCCATATATATATATATATATATATATATATATATATATATATATATATATATATACATACTACCTATATATATATATATATATATACATATTTTATGCTACCAAGCAAAATTTGTCATTGACAACGAAAAAAATTGTCTTGAAAGACCTTGGGATTTTCATGAAATCTGGCGAGCCTACCGAGTTTTCTACTTTTCTATTAGGGATGAGGTTCCGACCCCCCCCCCCCCTTCCCCCCATCGATCTGAAATTTTGCACAAACCTCTTTTTTAATATTTAAGGGAAACCCCTTAAGGTATTTTTGGCCACTCGCAATAGTTTTCGAGAGATTGAATTTTTTAGTTTTTTTTTCAGGGAAAGGTTCTGAAACTCCCCCCGTCGATCAAGTAGTTAAAAAATTTTGCAGAAACCTTCCTTCTAATAGCTTAAGGGGTCTCATTACTTTAGACGCTAAAAAAAGGATATTTTCATGATTTTTTTATGGGTTTATATTATAGGTATTGATATAGAAGTTGTTACACTTATACACTTTCGAAAAACATTTTTTTTAAAGTCATTTTTTTAAGTAATTATTTATAGACATAAATGGAAGTTAGAAAAAAGTCCCAAAAAAATTGTAGGTCTGCGCTGTTGAAGAAATCTCGGAGATGGATCATCCGAAACAAAACAATCAAACGGTCTTAGATTCAGCAGGCCAATGGCTATAGCGCATATCATACGATTTTTTATATATGCAAAAATAAGAAAATGGCGGACATTTTTCGAAAAAAAAAACATGTTTTTTCATCGTTTTTGGCAAAAAAAAGTAAATATCAGAAGTTAAAAAATTATTGATATGCGCTACGGCTATAGTTGTAAAGAATATGTGGTTAACATTTCATAATGATCGGTTCAGTAGTTTCGAAGATCTCATCAATAAGCCGTCAAAATACGTTTTCAGAAAAACGCGTTTAAAGATTGTTTGGGTTGCAAAAATACATTAAATTTTTTTTTTAATGTATTTCGAAAGTTTATTTATTAGGTGTTACAACTTTTATATCAATATCTATCATAAAAACCCAAGAAAAAAATTCATGAAAATAGCGTTATTTAGCGTCTAAAGTGAGAATATCCCTTAAGACAACCCCTAAAGGGATTTTGAGTGACTTGCAATAGTTTTCGAGATATTGAATTTTAATGTTTTTTTTTCAACGCGCGCTGACTATATATATATATGTATCTGCTACGTCTCCGTTCATACCTATGTATGTTATCGCGCTCTCCGTTTCGTCCAAACAAAAATACCCAAATAAACCAGAACCAACCTAAACAAACCCGAACCCAAAAACTATTGCGCGTCGCCAAAAATCCCTTTAAGGGTTGTCTTACAATAATAAAAGGAAGATTTGTGCAAAATTCCAGCTCGAACGGCGGGCGGGGGGGGGGGGGGGGGGGCTTACTCTCTATTTGATCTACGACTTTTAATATTTTAAATGAATTCTGACCGAACCTTCGAAATTTCTGTTTAACTTTTTCTACTTTTTCTGCTCAGTCTATTTTTTCGACTATTTTAAATTTTTTTCCAGGTATTCATTTATACGATCTAATAATCTGCTGATTTTTTTCATTGCTGCTGTTTATCCGTGCACCTACGATTTTGTAATGAATTTTGACTGAACCTTTGCATATTTGAATTTACTTGCACAATTTCTTAATTTTTTTATCCCTACTATTTTTATTTTATTCTACTGATTCATTTCTACGATATAGTGATCTACCGTTTTTTTTAAATCACTGACGATTTTTTATGCACGTGGGATTTTTGAATGCATGACGACTGAACCTTTCCACTTTCTATGCTACTTTTTCTATTCGTTCGATTTTTTCTACTATTTAAACATTTTTTTTCGACACATCCATTTCCACGATTGAACATTCTACTGATTTCTTTTGTCCTTACTGATTATCCGGGTACCCGCGATTGTTGAGTGAATTTTGACTGAACCGTTGTACTTTATAATCTAATCTTTCTACCGTTTTTTTTAAATCTTTTTCAACATATTCATTTCTACGATCTAACATTTTACTATTTTTTTTTATAACAGCTGATTATCCGTGCACATGCGATTTTTTAATGGATTTTGCCTGAACCATTGCACTTTCTATTTTACGTTTTCTACTATTGAAAAAAAATTTAACATATTCATCTCTACGATATAATATTCTGCTTTTTTTTCATCACTACTGATTACCCGCGACCTGCGATTTTTAAATGAATTACGGCTGAACTTTTGTAGTGTTCTACTTTTTCCATTTTTCATGCTATTTCTTATTTTTTTCAACAAATCCATTTTTGGGATCTAACATTTTACTGATTCATTTTCATCACTACTGATTATTCGCGCTCCTGCGATTTTTTCACGAATTAAGACTGAACCTCCCCGCGTAGAAATTTCGATGGGGCCCAGATCAGGGCTCGATCAGGTTGCCTGACTGCCCTGGTAGGGCACTAATAAGGCAGCCTGAAAGGGCCCTACTAGGAAATGTAACGTTGTGTCACATATGGGCCTGACCTGGTTGCCTGATCAGGCCCCTATCAGGTTGCCTGATCAGAAAGAAATGCATATAATATTTCAAAAATCCAAAATGGAATGAACCATTGAAGTTTCCATGTGAAAAATGAGAGGTTATGTGCATCTAGCGACTGCTGAGGCAGGCATAGGGCAAGCCTATTTATGGCCTCATCAGGAAAAGCCATAGTAGGGCCTATCAGGGCAAGCCTTGGTAAGGCCCTATCGGGGAAAGCCTTAGTAGGGCCACATTAGGGACAGACTTAGTAAGGCCCTATCATGGAAAGCCTTAGTAGGGCCTATCAGGGCAAGCCTTGGTAGGGCCCAATCGGGGAAAGCCTTGGTGGATCTTATCAGGGGCGGCCTTAGTAGGGCCATTTTAGTATAGCCTGTTGTAGGGCCTTAATACTTCCGGCCCGATCGGGGCCGGATCAGGATGTCCGTAATAGGTGTTACCCCTATCACACCCCGATCGGGGCCTGATCCTGGCTAGGCTAACCCTAATAAATTTCTACTCGGGTCTGCACTTTCCATTCTACTTTCTCTACTGTTTTTTTTTAAATCTAGTTCAACCCATTAATTTCTATGATCTATTACTATACTGATTATTCGTATCCCTACTGATTATCGACGCTCCTGCTTTTTTCCACCGAATCACGTCTGAACCTTTGTAATTTCTATTCTGATTTTTTTACGTTCATTTCAATTTTTTTTCAACACATTCATTTTTACATTCTGCTGATTCTACCGATTTGTTAAATCACAACTGATTATCCGCGCACCTACGATTTTGTAATGACTTTCGACTGAACATCTGCAGTTTCTACTTTTTCCATTTCTTTTACTATTATTTTTAATCAACATATCGATTTCTACGATTTAACATTCGACTAATTTTTCCATCACCACTGATTAACCGCGCATCGGCGATTTTCGAATGAATATCGAGCAACGCTTTGCACTAAGCATCCCACGTGAAATTCGAGAATCTTTCGTGTTTTCTCATCGACCTATTTTTTAACAAAAACTATTTACATTGCAATATCGAAGGCTCGAACCGGAAAAAAAGATTGTAGCTTCGTTCGAATTTTTCCTCAAGAACTCACATTCCATAAAATCAATTTTCGAGCCAAACGACAGTGCCTTTTGCACCTGCGAATCGAATTTCTGAAATTTAACAAGTCAAAAAGGAAGTCCCCTGGCGTTCTCACTTTTGTCGCGATTCGGGTCCCTTAATTAATTGCGATGGCAAGAATGTGCGCTAAGTCTTCAACAATATCACGCCGTATTATCCTTGTATCGAGCCGGCGATCTCCAAGACCTCTTCGGCGCTGTCTCGCGGTCTCGAGATAAAAAAAAAAGAAACGTAATAAGCGTTCGCGTTGCACGGGCGCGAGGGGCGAGTAGCACGCGATCGTCTCTAATTGGTATCGAATCTCAATTACCAAAGATTAGCATGCCTTTTTTTTCTCCGAAACAAAAAAAAAAACGCCGATCACTTCGCGGCGATCCTCGGTAGCTTCTTAAGGGGGGAGATACCTTCAGGCGAGAAAAAAATTTCTGACTTTCCTCATTTTTTTTAAAGGAATTTTTTTTTCATCATTTTTGAGACTTAAGGTATGCTTTATTACCACTTTTGGCTGTTACATGGTATTTCTTTTAATTAATCTTTAAAAATGGCGGAGGTATGACACGGTCTTCTAAGCGGATTGTAGCGGATGTTATCAGACGGCGTGACACGTAGCGTCGACGGGATTAATCTGAAAGAAAGCAACGGATATGTTTCTTCCATTAAGGGGTCTTCTCACTTTAGACGCTAAAAACAAGGCTATTTTCAAGAATTTTTTTGATTGGATATTATATTTTATATATTGACATAAAAGTTACACTCGATAAATACACTTTCGAAATACATGTAAAAAAACCTTTTTTCCGTATTTATGTAACGCAGACAAATTTTAATCGCGTTTTTCTCGAAACAACGTTTTTCGATGTCTTGTTGATAAAATCTTCGAAACAACTGAACCGATCCATATGAAGTTTTGACCACATATTCTTTACAAATGTAGCTATAGCGTATATCAAGGATTTTTTACATTTCGATATTTACTATTTTTTTTGCCAAAAACGGTGAAAAAAAGTTATTTTTCGGAAAATGTCCGCCATTTTGTTATTTTTGCATACATCGAAAATCGTATGATATGCGCTATAGCCATTAACACACTGAATCTAAAACCGTTTGATTTTTTTGTTTCAGATGATCCATCTCCGAGATTTCATCAACAGCGCAGACCTACAGTTTTTTTTACGACATTTTGTAACTATCATTTTCATCTATAAATAGTGAACAAAATAAATAAATTTTTGTTTTTTCAATGTATTTCGAAAGTGTATTTATTAAATGTAACAACTTTTATATCAATATCTATAGTATAAACCTATCGAATAAATTCATGAATAGAGCCTTTTCATGAGAAAGTGGCTACATTTTGCAAAATACTTTTTATTTTCAAAAACATTTAGGATCATGTTTCAGAAAATAAGGTTGGAAAGAGTGATATAAAATTTCATCAGAATCGGTTGATCGGTTTTTTAGCTATGCCAGTTTTGAGAATGCAGTTTAGAAGACCGTGCTATACCTCGGACATTTTTAAAGTTTAATACAAAAAGACCACATGACAGCCAAAAATAGTAATAAAACATACCTTACAAGATAATGCCACTGTAGAATTTTTTAAAAATTGATTTGTTTAAATTTGCTTGATAGATACTTTGAACCATCTAGAATAAGGAGAAAAAAGTTTGGTACCTGGAAAACAAAGGTCCTCAGCCCCATGAGGGTCTCCGGTGGCAGTGGCTGGCCTGTGTGCGAAGCGACGACTGTTTTTCTCGGCAGACCATTTTTAAAACGGCACGCAGCATAACTTCAACAATTTTCATTCTTTTCACTCCAAATTTTGAGCACATCTTTAAAATAACATTCTGAAGAGAAGTACGTACGGGATTTTCCATGAGTTAATTATAGAATTAGTTATTAACAAATGATTATCCTTTTTCTGTCGAAAATTGAGTTTTTACCTTAAATGCTTGCAAATTACATAAAAATTCACATTTTCAAAATATGCCTTGCGAGAATGGCTCCAGCGGCACCACTTTGTATAATTTTTTAACCTAATTTTTTTTTTTGGTTCGCTTGAAGTTTCGGCTAATGACATCCTTGAATATTATCATCCTCTTACTTGTCCTTCGGGGCCGGGTTAAAATTCCGAACTTTGAATGCTCCGAAGGTTTAAAATACCGAATTTTAATGTTCCGAAATTCATGATGGAGCCGGTTTGAAATTCTCAACTTTAAATGATCAGAACGCTCAAAACTCCGAAAGAATACTACCCTGAAAGATCAAAACTCCGAAAGAATTTTACAATAAAGATCAATACTTCGAAAATCTGAACACCGTCAAAATAATTCGGCTATGGAAGTTTAAAAAGTTTCAAGATTTTCAATAAATCGACAAATTATTTCAAGAGTTTTTTTTATCAAGAAGTGATTTTACGTCAATTTTGAAATTTGTCTAGACAATGTTATACATTCTACATAATTTACAGTCAACTGTGTGGACTTTCGCTGGCATGATCTTGACATGGGGGCCGGGTTGAAATTCCGAACTTTGAATGCTCCGACGGTTTAACATTCCTAATTCTAATGTTCCGAAATTACATGTTTCGTCAAGATCATGCCAGCGGAAGTCTACACACTTTACTGTAAATGGTGTAGAACGTATAACATTGTTCAGACAAATTTCAAAATAGACGTAAAATCAGTTCTTAATAAAAAAAAAATCTTGAAATAATTCGTCGATTTATTGAAAATTTTGAAACTTCAAAAACTTCCGTAGCCGAATTATTTTGACGGTGTTCAGATATTTGAAGTTTTGGTCTTTCGTGTAAAATTCTTTCGGCGTTTTAATCTGTCGGGGTAGTATTCTTTCGGAGTTTTGAGCGTTCTGATTATTCAAACTTCGGAATTTCGACCCGGCCCCTGTACGTTCACAAAAAAAATCGCGAAGAATCACCCAATTTTAGACGTTCACAGTGGTGTAAGCCCTTAAGCCTAAAGAAGGTGAAGAAATCTTCTCTCTTAAAAAAAATCATGAAAATGGGCAAAAATGTTCCTCGTCCTAAAGTATCTCCCCCCTTAAAACGTCTGCGCCTACCTTTTCCTTTATCGTTACGCTGATCATGCGCGATTTCTTTCGCGGTGCAAAGAAAAAACAACGAGAAAAAAATGCAGTCTCGTGTTGGGGCAGTTACTGGCGCGTTGGTCCGCGATAACGCGTTTACGCACGATCGCCCCAGACGAGACTCAAAACGCCGCGCATACCGGGGACTTGAGGACCCTCGAGTTATCGGGACTCGAGATACGGGAAGTCCTCTTACGAGAGGAAGATGCACAGGTATAGGGGAAGGAGGGGGGCGAGCTTGCCCTCATTGTACAGAGTTACATTAGTATCGTTATTATGCAAATTTTGTTATTATTATTGTTGATTCGATTGCGCGAGATTTATAGCTCGGGCTATAAATCTTGTGGCTTTTTCATCGAGTGGTCGTGTCTACCTCAACGCGTGCCAATTACGATTGCGGAGGTGCAATTGCAATTTGGGATTGAATTATCATTTCGTTCTTTCAGAGCTGTTTGTCCCGTTTTTTTTGGCAACGGAGCTCGTCGATACCTCATTAACGACGACAAAAATCGTCTCGTACGTTTGAACGGCTTATGTAATTATTTTAGACCTGATCGAATTATTTCATTTTTGATCAAATTAATTGATTTCTAATCGAATTATTCTATTTGTTATCGAATTATTTCATTTCCAATCGAATTATTTTATTACAATCGAATTCTTTCATTTCTAATAGAATTATTGTATTTTTATTCGAGTTATGGTATTTCTCGTGGAATTATTTGATTTATATTCTAATCATTTTATTTCCAGTGTAATAATCTTATTTGTAATCTAATAATTTTATTTGTCCGTAAAGCTCGTCGATGTCTCATTATCGTCAAAAAAAATTGTCTCATACGTTTGACCAGCTAATCTAATTATTTTATTGCTAATCGAATTATTTCATTTTTAATCGAATCATTTCATTTCTAAGCGAATCATTAAATTTCTAATTGAAATATTTCACTTCTAACCGAATTATGGCATTTATAGTCCAATTATTTTCTTTCAAATTAAATTATTTTACTTTTATTCTTATTATTTTATTCCCAATATAATAATCTTATTTCTAATCTAATTATTTTATTTGTCAATGAAGCTCGTCGATGCCGCATTACCGTCAACAAATATCACCCCGTACGTTTGACCAGTTCAACTAATAAAATTAATCTTTCGCCCAATTAAAGCAATAAAATTATGATGATTTATTCGATTCATCGAAGATCGTCAATGGGTGATTATCGTGCAAAAAATCTCAAACGTTTCACCATCTCGGAGATCAAAATGTATATTTCACCTAATCAAATTAATCAAATAAAAAGTATTCCATCAAAATGACAAATCAATTAATTCAATCGTCTGCTTGCGGTGTTTTGGGCGCGACTCTATTTTCACCGTTGCCCAATAGCATGTCCTGGGGCTGTTCTTTCCCTTTCTTCGTCCTAATATATCGCCCCTTTTTTTCGTTCTTACTTCGATCTATCTAGATCTCACCAATAATCTCATGAACGCCAGAAGGACCGTGCTGTCAAATGTGTCAACGAGCGCGCATACTATAAGATAAATTTATCAACAATTTCGCAATCAAATATTGGCCATTCTCTCGTCGAGATCCGCTCAAGCACGCCTTACATAGAGATGCTACGTACGCTGCGGTAATAAAGTGGGAAAAAAAAGGAATCGAGGAAGCAATGAATTCAACGTTGGCAGGTGGAGCGGCGCGAAGTAGGAATGCATACAAGGAAGACCTGCGTACGTAACATTTATACAAAAAGGGAGAGAGAGAGAGAGAGAGAGAGAGAGAGAGAGAGAGAGAGAGAGAGAGTGAGAGAAGGAGAGACAGATTTATTCATTGGTATCAATGATGTCTATCAGTCAAACATGAAAGTACATTCAAAATAAGAAGAAATGAACAGGTACTGAAGGAGCGAAAATTTAATATAAAACAAAAAAGAACAGAAATTCGAATAATAAACATTCGATATAAAACAAGCCCAAGAAATATAAGATGCACGGGATAGTATATAAAATATGAAAATAAAACTCGATTTAAAGTAAAATGAAATCGCAAACCCAAGATCAACGTCATTAACTCAACAAACGATGAAACGAAAAATAAAACCAAAATCAACTAAATTTAAATGAAACTTAAGTTTCTTCACTTTAACGGGAACTGAACAAACAAAAATTTGATTTGAAATAAAAAATGAGGAGGAATTCGAAAAATAAACATTCGATATTAAACAAACTCAAACAATATAAAATGCACGAGATAGTATATAAAATATGTAAATAAAACTCGATATAAACTAAAATGAAATCCCAAACTCAAGATCAACTTCCTTGACTCAAGAAACGCTGAAATGAAAAATAAAACCAAAATTGAATAGATTTAAATTAAACTAAATTTTTTTAACTCACTCCGGCATATAAATCTCGCTCTTCATGAAAAAAATTCAAACAAATAAAAAGAAACTCGATACAGAATCAAGGAAAGATCATTGTATATATATATAGAAAAACTATAAAAGCACAAAGTTAAAGAAGCTTAATACAAAAACGAAAGAAATAAAGAAGAAAATGTGAATCTAGACAAAAAATTAAAAACGCAGATCAAAGTAAAAATAAAAATACAGATGAGAACAAAACATGTAAAGAGCGAATCACCAGAAATGCTAGACACACTCGATAGGACCCAATAAAGAAAAAGAGAGAAAGAGAGAGATAGAGAGAGAGAGAGAGAGAGAGAGAGAGAGAGAGAGATAAATATACTAGACATTCTAGAATTGTAGTTCTTGATGCTTTTGCACGCTGCAGGCGTGATTAGAACTCGCCGCCGCGGTTCTCTTCTATCATTTCCATTCATATGATTTTTATTCCCTCTATCGCACACACACACACACCTACATGTATATACAGGGTGCCCAGGTTTAAAAAAGCATCAAAATGAATAAAAAATGAGGTCGTACAAAAAAGTGTTTCCCACAAAAGTTGTATGGTTTTGAGGTGGATATCCGATGGTAATACAAAATATTTTGTTCGTCAACACGTCTACGAGACACCGCGGTATCATTCAATTTTTCAAATATAAAGACATCGTTTCTATTTTTTACAACAATATCTGATTTTCAGACAAATTCGACAGAAAGAGAAAATCTCTAGCTCACAAATCGAGAAAGTTATGGCAGTTAAACATTTTTGGAAATATTCCACGCTACATATACATTACAGCGGCGAATTTCCAAAGGCGTGTTCGACTCTGTGTCAAACAGTATGATCAGTCATGGCTGTTAACTGGCAGTTTAGGATTTTTCAAACAGCGCATGTACACGAACAAAACTAAATCCATACTCACACCCTTACACACCTTGGGTAGGCGGTAGAATTTCGGTGGCCCATTTTCGGTTTCAGTAAGGGTTTCGTGTTTTTTTACTAATAATATATTATATATTATATTGATATATTATATATTATGTTCGTATATGAATATATTACACATTATTTTAATATATTATAATAATATATTTTTGCTATTAAGGCATTGTCAACAAATTTGAACCAGCCTTACTTTCGTGATTTTAGCCCGAGCAAATTTTGGTGTCCGTTGGATTCGTATCAAAATGGCTATTTTTCTAAAAAAATGGAAACCATGTATTTCCATTTTAAAAAGGGAATGTTTCCGCGGTATCTCGTAAACGTCTTGAGAAAAAAAAATAATTTGTATTACCATCGGATGTCCCCGTCAAAACCATAAAACTTTTGTAGAAAACATTTTTTTGTACGACCTCAACTTTTCGATTTGTTCCATTGCTTTTTTTAATTGGGCCACCCTGTATACATACATACATATATATATATATATATATATATATATATATATATATATATATATATATTTAAATGGGTGCATATCGCCAGAGAGTGATTTGTGGGCAAGCGTGGTTGTTAATTGTCGCGAGGACGCCCCCATTCGACTTTATATTCCCGCGTTCGAACGGCCACGCGGTGAGTCTTTCATCCACCGCAAAAGAACATTGGTATCTATCCAACGTAGTCCGGGAGAACGAACCACTTTCCGACTTCGAGCCCCGCCGGTTATCCTTTTACGCGTTGATACCTTCACGTGGATACGAAGGTATGTACACGTAACACAATGCGCGTGGTGTCCAAGCATAAATAATTCACGAACCGTCCACCCATTTCCGATACACGCTTCATAAACACCCTTCGATATCCGGTTACTTTTCACTCTCGTATCGTCGATAGCGCCATCGATCTTCGGCAACGAGGGAGGGCAAGTTTGGGCAAAATGTTTTTCTTTTCATTGCAGACATTTTCGCGGTGTACTAGGAAAGAAAAAATGGTCATAGGTCGCCGTATATCTAGGGGAATAGGTGGGGGATTCTGGGAACAATTGTTTTTCTGAAGAGACAGCAATTTGAATAGAAACATTATGGAGAGGAGGAAAAATTGCGAAAAAATGTGTCGAGAGGAGTTTTTCATGCATCGAAATGTCTGGGAAAATCTGTGGGGCATCTTTGGAATATTTGTTTTCATGGAAAAACAAGAAATTGAAAAGAAAGTTATTGAAGAAGATAATAATCGTGAAAAATTGTGCCGAGAGGAGTTTTTTTACACATCGAAAAGTCTGGGGAAATACGTGTGGGTATTTTGCACTGAGAAAAAAAAACCAATTGAATAAAAAAAATATATTGGTTGATTCAAATAAATGTCTGATCGGAGAGTGCCACCGATATATGAGATTGTTGCAATACTATAAAAAATTGGAAAACGTGATTGATTCAAATAACATATTATTTTATTTAAAAATCTGTGTCTCTGAATATCTACATTATCCTTCAAATAAAATTATGTTCTATTGAAATCATTCTATATGCAATCCGTAGATAAATGGATGAAATAATTAAGCGGTTGCTACGACATTTTTTATATCGTACACAAGTACAATCAATAGAATAAATGATTTTTTTACTACATCGAAACGAATAAGCCATGAGACGTAAGTTTTTCAATTTGTTTTAATTCTTAAAAAAAAGTAAGCATTAGAATGATCATCCACAATAATAGTGGAGAGAATATCAGATATTCAACTAATAATAACAGATACTACATTTTGATCTTAGCCACAGGCCAAGAAGCGATATTCTTTAGTTTCTTCAGCGTTTAAGTAGATTTTCGGTTCGCGCTACGCTTACGAGTAACGAGCGCGCGTGCGGCTTCTAGCGGTTACTCCGAGAACTACGCGTTTCCTCACACCTATAATTTCGGTGGCGCTCGGCCATGATTTGGTTGAATTTTTTCAACCAAATCAGCAAGAAACAAATTTTATTTTCGTTCTTTTTTTTAACCAATTCAGACATTTGCTTAATATTTTCCAATCAAAATAAAATATTAACATCTTAACGAACAATGTACTCGAAAATCAATATCGGATATGGTGAAAAAATAAAATAACATTTACTTAATAGAAATTTTACCTGAATCCAACGAGCGAAATTCTATTTTTCTTGTGTACTCGAATCAACAATATTAATGTTGTGAATTGAAACCCTTTTTTTGTTCGTTGCACAAAAAGCATTCAAAACTATATAATTTGTTCGCGATAATTGTTTAGATAGTTTCAATTGTTCTCGGCTAACAATATATCTTTTAAATGAAAAAAAAAACTTTTAATTTTATCATGTTATTGAAGTCAATAGCGTTCTGTTTGAACTAATAAATCCGATTATTTACACCAACAATTTCACAATTGAATCAACGAAATTTCATTCAATAACACCAATGATATTGGATCAATGATTTTTTTTCTCAGTGTGCGAACATTGGTTTTCACGAAATGGCAGGAATTTGCAAACAACAATTATGGAGAGAAGGTAAAACTGTGTCGAGTGGAAATTTCGACCGATCGAAAAGTCTAGGGAAATACGTGGGGTATTTTGGGAATATTGGTGTTCACGAGGCAGAAATTTTGAAAACGAAAATTGTGGAAACAAAGAAGAATTGCGAGAAAATGTATAGTGTGGAGTTTTCGATAAATCGAAAAATCCCTAGATTCTGTGGAGTATTTCAAATGCTGTAAAAATTCGAAGTGACTCTGAGAGAACTCGTCCTCAATTCGAGTTTAAGTTCTCAAGTTACACTCTCAATTTGAAGAATGCAGTAACATGAAAAGACCCTCTAAATTTTCGTGTCACATTTTGAGTTTGACCGTGAACATATAGTTACCAGAATAGTGACTTCTCCGTCGGAAACCTCCTTTTTCAGAGGGCCAAAGTGCGCGTGAAGCTAAATTAGAAAAAAATGGGTGAGCCCTTAAACGGCGTCAGGTGATTCTCGGGTGTTCAGGTAACATCGTAGCGAGTGGCAGGAGTATCGGAGCGAGAGGAGTAACACGCGCGGGAGTCCGAGGAACGCGAGGACTCGCGTTTTACGTTTACCGCGGCCTATATGCGAGGACAGAGATCGTGTCGTGTACAAGTTGGTGGATCAGGAAGAGAAAAGAGAGAGAGAGCGAGAGAAGGAGAGAGAGAGAGAGAGAGAGAGAGGGAGAGGGAGAGAGAGAGAGAGAGAGAGAGAGGATGTTCCGCACTCTCGTTGCACAATACTCACGTCAGTCAAGACTGGATCCTCTTAATTAACTCGAGTCTCCGTTTCTCAGAGTCCTCTCTCTCTCTCTCTCTCTCTCTCTCTCTCTCTCTCTCTCTCTCTCTCTCTCTCGTCCACCACCGGCGCCCGGGCACTTCGTCTTCCTCTCTCGCGCGCACATCGCAAAGCCCGTGCGCATCGCACACGCGCATGTGGACGTCAGGCTCTTCAACGTCCCTCTTTCGCCCCTTTCTTCTCTATGTGCGGCCACGTCGTCCGTGAAGAAGATCCTGGCGGTGCGTGCGCTCTCCTCGCAACCGCGGTGTCCTTTTGTCGACGGGGCGGCGGGCGCGAGAGAGAGTTTCTTTCACGTTGAACAACGAGGGAAAGAGTCGTCGTCGTCGTCGTGTTCCCTTTCGGTATTACAGTCAACACAGCCAAGGCACAGGTAAATAACGTGGTACTGCTCTATTCCCGACGTGTATGACGCCATCTATATATGTGCGTACACGCTTTCATTATAATACCGTTAAACCACCGGACAATGTTTCGGAGTTCAAGAGACGTCGTGCGTCTCTTTGTTTCTTCCATTCGGCCGAGCGACTACTCCGCAGCTTGAGCGCAAAATGGCACAGCACCGTAGGGGATTTTCACTTGGGCACTTTTGGTAAGCGTTGACCCCGGCTGTTCTACGGGTTTTTGAACAAATTGCCAGACTGCATGAGGTGCGTAGAATCGCCAACGCGTCGCTAGCGCTTGGGAGAGCTGACCACGGGGTCTTACCGAAAAAGCCACGCTGTTTGGGTTTAGCTATCCGGAGATCATTGGATCTGAAGAACGTGTACGACACGTTCTCCCGATCAAATGATCTCCCTAATGGTGGTGTCTGCCGTTTTTTTCCGATCCAATCATCTACCCAATGGTAGTGTCTGCCATTTATTTCCGATCCAATCATCTACCCAATGGTAGTATCTGCCGTTTATTTACGCTCTAATCATCCACCCAATGGTAGTGTCTGTCATTTATTTCCGATCCAATCATCCACCCAATGATAGTGTCCGCCATTTATTTCCGATCCAATCATCTGCCCAATGGTAGCGTTTGTCTTTTCTTTCTGCTCAAATCCTCTACCCAATGGTAGTGTATGCCGTTTCTTTCCGATCCAATAATTTACCCAATGGTAGTGTCTGCCATTGTTTTCCAATGGTCCAATGCTCTTCCAACAATCCAATGATCTCCCTAATGGTGGCGTCCGCCATTCCTTCCCCATCCAATTTTCCACCTCATGGTAGTGTCTGCCATTTATTTCTGATCCAATCATCTGCCCAATGGTAGTGTTTGTCTTTTCTTTCCGCCCAAATCCTCTACCCAATAGTAGTGGTTGCCGTTTCTTTCCAATCCAACCATCTACTCAATGGCAGTGTCTGCTATTGCTATTTCTTTTCGATCCAATCATCTACCCAATGATAATTTCTGTCCTTTTTCTCCGATCGAGGCATCTACCCAATGGTAGAGTCTTCAACTTCTTCCCGATCCAATCATCTACCCAATGGTGGTGTGTGCCATTTCTTTCCGATTCAATCATCTACCCAATGGTAGTGTCTGCCATTTATTTCCGATCCAATCATCTACCCAACGGTAGTATCTGCCATTTATTTCCGATCTAATCATTCACCCAATGGTAGTGTCTGTCATTTATTTCCGATCCAATCATCCACCCAATGATAGTGTCTGTCATTCATTTCCGATCCAATCATCTGCCCAATGGTAGTGTTTGTCTTTTCTTTCCGCTCAAATCCTCTACCCAATGGTAGTGTTTGCCGTTTCTTTCCGATCCAATAATTTACCCAATGGTAGTATCTTCATTGTTTTCCAATGGTTCAATGTTCTTCCAACGATCCAATGATCTCCCTAATGGTGGCGTCTTCCGTTTTTTTCCGATCCAAACATCTACCCGATGGCAGTGTCTGCCGTTTATTTCCGATCAAATCATCTCCCCAATGGTAGTGTCTGCCATTTATTTCCGATCCCATCATGTACCCAATGGTAGTGTCTGCCATTTATTTCCGATCCAATCATCTGCCCAATGGTAATTTCTGTCCTTTTTCTCCGATCGAGGCATCTACCCAATGGTAGAGTCTCCAATTTCTTCCCGATCCAATCATCTACCCAATGGTGGTGTCTGCTATTTCTTTCCGATTCAATCATCTACCCAATGGTAGTGTCTGCCGTTTTTTTCCGATCCAATCATCTACCCAATGGTAGTGTCTGCCGTTTCTTTCCGATTCAATCATCTACACAATGGTAGTGCCCGCCATTTCTTCCTCATCCAAGCATCTACCCAATGGTGGTGTCTGCCATTACCTTCCCATCTAATCATTTACTCAATAGTAGTGTCTGCTATTACTATTCCTTTCCGATCCAATCATCTACCCAATGGTCGTGTCTGTCAATTATTTCCGATCCAGTCATCTACGCAATGCTAGTGTTCGCCATTTCTTCCCCATCCAATCTTCTACCCAATGGTAGTGTCTGCCATTCATTTCCGATCCAATCATCTGCCCAATGGTAGTGTTTGTCTTTTCTTTCCGCTCAAATCCTCTACCCAATGGTAGTGTTTGCCGTTTCTTTCCGATCCAATAATTTACCCAATGGTAGTATCTTCATTGTTTTCCAATGGTCCAATGCTCTTCCAACGATCCAATGATCTCCCTAATGGTGGCGTCTTCCGTTTTTTTCCGATCCAATCATCTACCCGATGGCAGTGTCTGCCGTTTATTTCCGATCAAATCATCTCCCCAATGGTAGTGTCTGCCATTTATTTCCGATCCCATCATGTACCCAATGGTAGTGTCTGCCATTTATTTCCGATCCAATCATCTGCCCAATGGTAATTTCTGTCCTTTTTCTCCGATCGAGGCATCTACCCAATGGTAGAGTCTCCAATTTCTTCCCGATCCAATCATCTACCCAATGGTGGTGTCTGCTATTTCTTTCCGATTCAATCATCTACCCAATGGTAGTGTCTGCCGTTTTTTTCCGATCCAATCATCTACCCAATGGTAGTGTCTGCCGTTTCTTTCCGATTCAATCATCTACACAACGGTAGTGCCCGCCATTTCTTCCTCATCCAAGCATCTACCCAATGGTGGTGTCTGCCATTACCTTCCCATCTAATCATTTACTCAATAGTAGTGTCTGCTATTACTATTCCTTTCCGATCCAATCATCTACCCAATGGTCGTGTCTGTCAATTATTTCCGATCCAGTCATCTACGCAATGCTAGTGTTCGCCATTTCTTCCCCATCCAATCTTCTACCCAATGGTAGTGTCTGCCATTCATTTCCGATCCAATCATCTGCCCAATGGTAGTGTTTGTCTTTTCTTTCCGCTCAAATCCTCTACCCAATGGTAGTGTTTGCCGTTTCTTTCCGATCCAATAATTTACCCAATGGTAGTATCTTCATTGTTTTCCAATGGTCCAATGCTCTTCCAACGATCCAATGATCTCCCTAATGGTGGCGTCTTCCGTTTTTTTCCGATCCAATCATCTACCCGATGGCAGTGTCTGCCGTTTATTTCCGATCAAATCATCTCCCCAATGGTAGTGTCTGCCATTTATTTCCGATCCCATCATGTACCCAATGGTAGTGTCTGCCATTTATTTCCGATCCAATCATCTGCCCAATGGTAATTTCTGTCCTTTTTCTCCGATCGAGGCATCTACCCAATGGTAGAGTCTCCAATTTCTTCCCGATCCAATCATCTACCCAATGGTGGTGTCTGCTATTTCTTTCCGATTCAATCATCTACCCAATGGTAGTTTCTGCCGTTTTTTCCCGATCCAATCATCTACCCAATGGTGGTGTCTGCCATTACCTTCCCATCTAATCATTTACTCAATAGTAGTGTCTGCTATTACTATTCCTTTCCGATCCAATCATCTACCCAATGGTCGTGTCTGCCAATTATTTCCGATCCAGTCATCTACGCAATGCTAGTGTTCGCCATTTCTTCCCCATCCAATCTTCTACCCAATGGTAGTGTCTGCCATTTATTTCCGATCTAATCATCTGCCCAATGGTAGTGTTTGTCTTTTCTTTCCGCTCAAATCCTCTACCCAATGGTAGTGTTTGCCGTTTCTTTCCACTCCAACCATCTACTCAATGGTAGTGTCTGCTATTGCTATTTCTTTCCGATCCAATCATCTACCCAATGGTAGTTTCTGTCCTTTTTCTCCGATGGAGGCATCTACCCAATGGTAGAGTTTCCAATTTCTTCCCGATCCAATCATCTACCCAATGGCGGTGTCTGCCGTTTCTTTCCGATTCAATCATCTACCCAATGGTAGTGTCTATCGTTTCTTTCCGATTCAATCATCTACGCAATGGTAGTTCCCGCCATTTCTTCCTTATCCAAGCATCTACCCAATGGTGGTGTCTGCCATTACTTTCCCATCTAATCATTTACTCAATGGTAGTGTCCGCTATTACTATTCCTTTCCGATCCAATCATCTACCCAATGGTCGTGTCTGCCAATCATTTGCGATCCAGTCATCTACGCAATTCTGGTGTCTGCTATTGCTATTTTTCCCCGATCCAACAATCTACTGAATGGTAGTGTCTGCCGTTTCTTTCCAATCCAACCATCGAACCAATAGATGTGTTTCCGTTTCTTTCCGATCCAATTATGTACCCAATGGTAGTATCTGCAATTTCTTTCCAATCCAACCATCTACCCGAAAGATGTGTTTGCCGTTTCTTTCCGATACGATCATCTACCCAATGGCGGTGTCGGCCATTTATTTCCGCTCAAACCATCTACACAATGGTGGTGTCTGCCATTTCTTTCCGATTCAATCATCTACCCATAGTAGTGTCTTCTGTTTCTTTCCAATATAATCATCTACACAATGGAAATATCTCCCATTTTTTGCTAGAATGAAATGAAAGTGGTAGGGTTAGAATACGATGCTGAGACGATACCAGTTTCGTTTCAGCGTCAATGACGACATCCACCTCACTGTAGAAAACCTAGAGGTGAATCCCTCCATCCCCTTATGTCCATTTGATTCCTGTTAAAAATCAGAATCATGCGCACTCGGAAAATGAATTATGGGACTTTAAAACGGAAACCAGAACTTTCTGACGCGGTCTACCAGTTAAAGCAAAATCCACAGGAGTCATGTGAAGAATGACCATGATTGCCGTTGTCTACTGCGGCGTTGGGCGTCAGCTGATCATGAGAATCAATAGAAGTTTGGTGACGATTCATGGACGACATGGAGGCCCCTGGTCGGCCCATTGGATCAGCTAGGTTGGAAGGGAATCTTGACGGCGAATGACGAATCTGATGGTCATTGGAGCCCCTGTTCACGTTGCTTATCCATGGATTGACCTGGACTGCTTGAGGGAGGGTTGAGTGTTATTCGCAAGATCCGAAATGCCCGTGGGGGATGCCTGGCTAGAGAATGACCTCTCTCTCTCCCTCTCTTTTCCTCTCTCTTGGATCCTCTGCCGATTGTGCACACACGGAACTTGCTCTCGCTACGCTTTACACGAAGGAGTTTCATCCCGCGATGTCGCGAGGCCCCTGGGGAATACGTGCGCAAAGATCGAGCTCCGCAAGATCGTAAACGGCGCGTTGCGACGTATATGAGGAGGGTGAACGAGCGAGAAGGAGAGAGAGAGAAGAAAGGCGTAAACCCCGCGATCTTCGTGGCTCATAAAATGAGCTAACAATGTGCGCACAGCGCGGGAGAGCACGAGCTGTTGGACTTTCAGTGCGCTCCACATCAATGTAATCGCACCAGTCTCCTCGGCTGGACTCTTTAAACGCGCATTGGGGAGAGAGGGACGGGGACAATGGACGAAAGCCCTCGGGGGACACGTTTAACGATTTCCTTTCGTTTCTACTATTTTCCAGTCCCATTATTATCGTATACGCCGCTTGTGAGTCCAACCGAACGCCGAGGCATCGCGAACGGCTTGGGATGACATCGCTATCCGTAGAAATTGAACCGATCCTTATTTTTGTAATATCCGTTATTGTGTCTTTAATAACTGGCAACAAGGGTCATCTGAAATGGAAAATGGAAAAATGTACTTTTAGTATAATAATAGAACTCTCCTATTACCGGATACTTTTTTGAAGTTTTGAAAATAACGAAAATGGTGAACTGAAAAAAGTTCGATTTTCCGCAAAAAACAACTTTTAACATTTGTTGTCAACAGATGGATGAACATGTGAGAAAATGATCCGGTCATATGATGGGAAATGCTCTGTGCTCTGTCCGAATTTGAAGTGAATCGGACAAATGGAATTCGACATTAGACTGATACCGTTTCATCAAATATAGTTTCGAGAAAAACACAAAAGAAAAAAGGGCCCTTCGCAAAAATTGTCATAACTCGGTGAATTTTTGGAACTTTTCAAAAATCTTCGTTGTCGATCAAAGTTACAACTCCAGGCTATAAAACTATGCAACAAAAAAATCGTGCTTATGAAATTTCAAGCTTATGCAGCCCCCGAAATACTCTCTTCCGCGTACATTTTGAGGGACCAATCGTAATTTTTTACCAAAGTCCATAAACAAAAGAAATCTACAAAATTCGCATATAAATTTTCAGTCTACCATCATGGTGTTAGCTCTTAAGATGACAAGTACTATTCTTTTCATACTTCATAAATGGACATCGATGCTCCCAATCGATGTTCAATTTTCAACTTCAAAACAATAGCGATTTTTTAGAAGGGTAAAAAAGGTCCCTTCGCAAAAATGGTCACAACTCGGTGATTTTTTGGAATGTTTCGAAAATCTTTGTTGCCAAGTAAGTTAAGACCCCGGATTATGAAACTACGCAACAAAAAACTGCATGTTCCTAATTTGAAGCTTATGTTGACCCCTCAATACTCTTTTCCGCGTATATTTTGGGGGCCAATCGTAAATTTTCACTAAAACCTATAAGTTCAAAAAATTATAGAAAATTCCCACATCAGTTTCCAGCCTCCCATCATGGTGTTAGCCCTTAAGATAACACGTACAATCTTTTTCATACTTCACACACGTTTATCGATGTTCAATTTTCAACTCCACAACAATACCGATTTTTGCGATCCTCCACAAAAATCGTCACAACTTGGTGAAGTTTTCCAGAATCTTGGTTGCCAATTAAGACAGTAGTCTGCTTTACAGGCTTCAAAAAATCGATTTGAAGAAGAGGAAGGATTATTGTATGGCCCGGGGATAGCCGATTAACATCTAATTAGTGTAAGTATCCAAAAACTTATATTTTTTTGGACCGAAAACTTTAAAGCCCGTTTTCTCGAGTTTTCATTTTCACAAGTTTTAGAAAACGGTGCCGGCGACAGCAAAAACAATATATGTCCGATCGAAAAAAATCAAAGTGATCTAGCTTCAGTATTAAATTATCTTCTATTTGAACTAAAAAAGTTGGACAAAAGTACTATTTAAATTACTTGTTTTGTAACTTATAGTGAATTTTTTTTTTTCAGAAAAGTGCATTTTTTTTCAAACTTCGAAAAAATTTGGAATTTCATCATTTCTTCGGTATTTTTTTAGTTCATATAGAAAAGGAACTTATAAAAACTTTAAAAAAAAATTGGTTCGACTGTTTCAGATGCATCGCACGACCTCCATCACCGGCACCGATTTACAAGTTTACTCCAGGCGCCCCAGAAAAATCGTTACAACTTTGAAAAATTTCAATATTTTTTAATAACAAAAATTGTTTTTTAAAGCTTGAATATAATACACTATCGTCTCAAAATTTCGTTTACCGCAATCATTTCCTTCCCTTTCAAAAAAATTGCTGAAAAAACCCTTTTTTTCGGCTTCTAAAGCAGACTACTGCCTTAAAGTTAAGACCCGGTCTATAAAACTATCCACAAACAAATCGTATGTTCCCAATTTCAAGCTTATGCAGATCCCTCAATACTCTTTGCATCGTATATTTTGGGGACCAGTCGTAAATTTCTCTAAAACCTATAAATACATTTAAAAATCTACAAAATTCCGACATCAGTTTCCGGTCTACCATTATGGTGTTAACCCTTAAGATAGCACCTACAATATTTTTTATACTTCACGCAAGGCCACAAGATGCTTCCCATCGATGTTCAATTTTCAACTCCACAACAATACCGATGTTTGTGACCCTTCACAAAAATCACCACAACTCGGTGAATTTTTGGAAAATGTCCAAATCTTTGTTGTCAATTGAAGTTAAGACCTCAGGTCAAAATCAATCAATAAAAAATCGTATTTTCAAAACTTCAAGCCTGTTCAGATCCCTCAAGATTCCCAGACCGGAGGGTTCCAAGGACATGAAAAGGCGGAAAAGGGCCACGATGATACACGACGAACAGTTCGCAGCGGCTGCCAAGCAAACCCAAACAAACCCACGCGTACGTCCTCACGTTTATCCTCTTTAATTTCATTGTTGGCTTTGCGCTGTTGTTCATCCGAAAACGACGAGACAGTGCGCGTTGTGCGATGCCGAGCAACAACCTCCGCTGTTCACAGTGCGCTCTCTTCCCGCCAGTCTTCCAACTTCGCGAGTCCGGTGCACCGAGGGAGATATACGAGCGAATGCAACCTGCCTCGTAATGAATGCACGCCGTAAAACAAGGATGCCTTGATTTACTCGTCGGTTTAATGCTGAACGGGCAGTATTAATAAATTATCGGTTATTAAGTGCACGTGGTCGATCCGCTATTTTCACGTGCACGTAAACATAGCCATATACCGGGTGAGCCGCTGAATATTGGACCCCCAAAAACTCCGAACAATATTGAATTCCGACCAAAAAATCGAAGACCAAATTTGAAGCCTCAGACAAGATCTACAATTCGGTTATTCCAGTTTTTTCTGCACGCGACCACCCGATTTCAACGTCAACGTTATTAAAAATATCTCAAAGCACCTTAAGGCCTTATGTGCATTTGAAAAAAAATGTATATCGTTTTTTTCTATTGGCTTCGATGATGTTTAAACGAGCCAGAATGATATATTTGAGATGTATAAACATCCTAAGAATGACATGGTCCGAAGAAAACTGGTTTTAAAACGTTAAGGGGGAAAATACCTTTAGGCGAGGAAACAATTTGCTGATTTTGATGTTTTTTTTTTCAAAAGAAAAGATTTATTTACCATTTTTGAAACTCAGGTTATGTTTTATTACTACTTTTGGTTGTGACATGGTATTTTTTTTACAAATTTATTTGTGAAAATTGCGCAGGTATGGCACGGTTTTCTAAACTGCATTTTCAAAACTGGCGTAATGTAAAGCTAAGAAACTAATCGACTGATTTCCATGAAATTTGGTACATATCTTTCTGACCTTATTGTCTACAACATGAACCTAAATGTTCTTGAAATTTTTAAAAACAATCATTGTTGATTGCAGCATGTGACCATTGTTTTCGGAAAATACAATCCTTTTGTTTCACAGCGTACCATTTTATCAATTTTCAACAACTCTCGCTTTTTCTTGGTTCATATTCTGCGTATGAGTGTTAATGAAAGAAAATCTTCGTTGGTTTTTTTTTCAGTTTAATCCTGCTGACGCCATGTGTCACGCTGTCTAACAAAATCCGCCGCAACCCGTTTGTAGTAGTAATAAAACGAAGTAATAAAACATACCCTCAGTCTCACAAATGGTGAATTGATATTTCCTTTTAAAAAATTAAGAAAATCAGCGAATTTATCCTTGCCTTTAGGTATCTTCCTCCTTAAACGCGTTTTTCTTGCAGCCTTTTTCGAAATCAGGCAGTCTCGTAACTACTACGATTTTCGACCGGTTGACTTGAAATTTCAACTGCTACTTCTTACAAGGAACATAACTTACGGGAGCTTGTCACTTTAGACGCTAAAAAGGCTTTTTTCATGATTTGTTTTGAGAGGTTTATATTATAAATATTGATATAGAAGTTGTTACACGTAATAAATACACTTTCGAAATACATTCTGAAAAAATATATATTTAAGTAACTATTTATAGACGAAAATGGTAATTAAAAAATGTCCTAAATAAATTGTAGGTCTGCGCTGTTGATGAAATCTCGGATGGATCATCCGAAACAAAAAAATCAAACGATTTTAGATTCAGTATGTTAATGGCTATATCGCGTATCGTACGATTTTCAATATATGCAAAAATAACAAAATGGCGAACATTTTTCGAAAAAATAATAATAATAAAACGTGTTTTTTTTCACCGTTTTTGCCAAAAAAAGTAAATATCAAAATTTAAAAAAATCTTTGATATGCGCTATAGCAATAGTTGTAAAGAGTATGTGGTTAAAATTTCATAAGGATCGGTTGAAAAGTTTCGAAGATCTTATCAACAAGCCGTCGAAAAACGTTCTTTCGTGCAAAACGCGTTTAAAGTTTGTTTAGGTTACATAAATATATAATTTTTTCAAAATATATTTCGAAAGATTATTTATTAAATGTAACAACTTTTATATCAATATCTATAATATCAACCTATCAAACAAATTCATGAAAATAGGCTTTTTTAAGCTGCTAAAGTGAGAAGATTGCTTTACCCATATAGGGTCGCCCTGAAGTAACAAAAATGCCAGCATTCAGCCATTAAACGGTTTGCTGATAATCGGCCAATAATTAGTCAACCAGCATTGGGGTACTTCAGGCGAATGAACGGCTTTTTTTTCTGGACGCTCATGTGCGTCGAAGGAGTTCGCCCGCGGAGATCCTGAGAAAGGACGTTTTCTTTCTACCAGCCAATGGACCGACATTTTGTATCTTTTTGTAAAATAAAAAATTGATTTCAGTACCTACAGATGTGTCAAATAAACCCTGCAGACCGCATTTTGATTGCTTTATTAGTTAAAAAAAAATATCAAAGCAAGCCGAGTTTTCCGACCGGGCAAAAGTATACAAGGCGTTAAGGAGGAGATTCTTTTCGACAGCCGGAAATAAGGGAATTTTCAGGATATTTTTATGCCGAAACTATTTATTCTATATACTTAAGATTTTATGTACATATTATTACATCTTGCAATTAATTTTTCTTTTAATATGATATTCAAAAATGGCGGCTGAACGACACTTGTTTTAGAAACGGTTACCGCCTGAGTTGGTCCTCGGCGTACAACCTCACGTCTGGCGCATTGATCTGAGACCTCCGAGCCGAGAAGTTTTAGATTTCTAAGACCCACACCTAATAATTCAAAGAAATATGAAAATTCGAAATGTGGTACGCATTCACGAAAAGTGTTTTGTTTTTCGTTAAATTTTTACTTTAGTATTTGTTAATGAAAAGGTCGTTTTTTAGAATAATTTCCAAAGAGCTTTAGGCTCACGTAGACGGTAATTATGTTATCTAAAAGTGTGCAAAATTGCACAATCTTCAACCAGATCGATTTTAGTTATCTTGTGCGAAGTTCACGAAAGAGTGTTTTTTTCCGGAAAACGCGTTGAAAGTTTTACGATTAAAAAATGTTGTAAGTAGTATAAAGTATAACGTCCCTTAGTATAAAGTCCCTCAGGTGCCCCGTGGAGTTTATCCTCGGCCATAAGCTTTCCTCCGCGTTATCACGGGGTCTTCCCCCTTAACGAGAAAATTAAAAAAAAAATAGAATATATGCACGATCGCGATGTTTCGGCCGAAAAAACATCGCTCCGGTCAGATCAACGATTAATTATACGAAAGATGTCCCGAAATGATCGAGCCCACGTAACCCGGGTAATGTGAGTCAAAGATTAATGACGAATATCAAAACCGTATTATATATGCGTCGACGACGACGATACGTTATAACACCAATTTATCTCATCGCCGCGAAGTTACCCGAGCACTGTAAACTTGCGTTAAACAAGCCGTGAAGAATGTGGCCTCTGAGGAGAAGATGTCGAAGAGGGGAATAAAAGATGGAAATAAAGCCACAAATATCTACCAGGTTAGAAATCAATTTTGGAGCCTCAAAGACAATTTTTTCTAGCACAGGAACGTGGGTATTAAGGGGGAGCGACGATGGGTGACTGTAGAAAATTTGGAAGCATCGATGTTTATTCGTGACGTATAAAAAATATAGTACGTGCTCGTGTTCAAGGGCGTACGCAGGATCAAGTTGGGGGGCAGCAGTGCATACTGGTATGGCGGAAGAAGGGGGGCTGTTCCCCCCTCTTCAAAATATGCACTGTACCCACTGTAGAGGGGGGACAGCCACCCCTCCTCCAAATATGCACTGGAGCCTCCCCCCCCCCCCCAGCTGCCACCCAGCTACCGCACCCCGGCTCCCCCAGGTGCCCCCCTAGTTAAGGTAGTACCTCCACAGAAGAGTTGAATTAAGAAGTGGTTGAAATTTGACATATCCGTTATTTGATACATTATCCAAACATCTGTGCAATTTGAATAAGTTTGACCACCCCAAATATGAGATATTTACACTTAAAGTTGGCTTGGTTTACACGTAACAAATGCGTTATGATGGGCAAACAGAGCATCATTAAGGCAGTAGTCTGCTTTACAGGCTTCAAAAAATCGATTTGAAGAAGAGGAAGGATTATTGAACGCCCGGGGATAGCTGATTAACATCTAATTAGTGTAAGTATCCAAAAACTTATATTTTTTTGGACCGAAAACTTTAAAGCCCGCTTTCTCGAGTTTTCATTTTCACAAGTTTTAGAAAACGGTGCCGGCGATAGCAAAAACAATATATGTCCGATCGAAAAAAATCAAAGTGATCTAGCTTCAGTATTAAATTATCTTCTATTTGAACTAAAAAAGTTGGACAAAAGTACTATTTACATTACTTGTTTTGCAACTTAAAGTGAATTTTTTTTTTCAAAAAAGTGAATTTTTTTTTCAAACTTCGAAAAAATTTGGAATTTCATCATTTCTTCGGTATTTTGTTTAGTTCATATAGAAAATGAACTTATAAAAACTAAAAAAACATTTGGTTGGACTGTTTCAGATGCATCGCACGACCTCCATCACCGGCACCGATTTACAAGTGCAGACTCCAAGCGCCCCAGAAAAATCGTTACAACTTTGAAAAATTTCAATATTTTTTAATAATAAAAATTGTTTTTTGAAACTTGAATATACTACACTAACGTCTCAAAATTTCGTTCACAGCAATCATTTTCTTCCCTTTCAAAAAAATTGCTGAAAAAACGCATTTTTCGGCTTCTAAAGCAGACTACTGCTTTAATTCTACCGTCAAAACTAAAATTAAGAAATTAATAAAAAACGAGGATAAGCTACAGTAAGATATCACGAATAATGTGAAGAAAATGAGAATGATTCACCATCTAGGTTCCAAGATATAACCATGAGAAGCCTTCACAATTTTGGTGCAAAGCCTGGAAAAAAAACAATTGGGGCAAAGCCTGGACAGTCCCGGCAAAAAGTTTACTGGCAATGGTCGATCAAAAACACAATACAAAATATATTTTACGGCAATAAATGATATCCATCGTATTACCTACTAGCACCGAGTCAATATTGCGTAGTTTTTAATTTAATTCATTACTAATTAAACCAATATCAATCTTTTAAACATGAACTTGGTATGTAAAATTTTGGTTGAGATTTTCGCAGAGGAACTACCTTAATAGACTTAATTTCAACTTTAACCCAGTTAAAATAAAAATTAACCCAGTTAATTTTATCTTTAACCCAGTTAACTTAATTTGAACTCGAAGATAGAAGACTTAATTTTGACTTCAACCCAGATAAGGGGGCGTACGCAAATTACGTAACGTTATTCGGGGGGGGGGGGGGGGTAGGACAGGCGTTATGGTCTACGCACGTGGGGAGGGGGGATCAAGGTTTGCGCTACGTCACGATTTTAAAACTGCCAGAAATAGCAAAATTTCTGAATTTCTGCATGTTCGACAGCTTTTCATACGAAATGTCAGTTAGGGGGGGAGGTCACTGGGCAATACCTTGCACAGTAGCTTTCCCGCTTCCCCCAATCAAAATGAAAATTTTAAAAATTGGTTTTCATCATTCTTAAAAGTACATATATTCAAAAATATGTTGGCAATATTTATTCACAAGTCTAAAAATTGACGGAGTTCTCACTTTAGTGAGAACGGGTAGCGCGAGCGGTTAGTACCCTCAGTCCCTACGGGTGTGGCATCGTTCACAATGTGGCATTGTTGAAAAACATAACTTTGTATCAAGAAAAACGGAAAGAAAACTTTGAAGGGGTTATTCTCAAAACTACTTTTTTCGACCTTGTCCCAGCGAATACTCAAAAACTTATCAACCGATTTTCAATTTTTTGTTGTTGTTGACATCTTTGTCATCGCAGTGACTAAGGTCGTAAATAGCCGATTTTTTAAATCTTGATAATTACTATTTTTAAAGACAGCTTGAATACAAAAAAGGGCTTTGGAAATATCAAAAAATTCTAAACTGTCGGCATTTTGTAAAAAAAAAACAAAGTAAAAAATGGCTACGCATAACGACAACTATATTTGTATATCATATAGACATCAATAAATTGTTGACTTTTTATTTACAGATAACTTTTCATAAAGATATCGACGGGACAATGAAAAGACATTTCAATCTTCGTCGTCAAATGAAGGCAGACATCTCGGTTAATTTTAAAGATTTTTTCATAAAAATTGGTATAAAACTAGACGAATATACCTCATAAAATGAGTATAAACCCGATCCTTTTATAACTAGTTATGCCTATGAAAAAAATCGCAATTATTGACGACAAAGCATCCATTACGTACCGGAATAGAGGGGGGGGGGTAGGCGTTACGGCTCTGGTACGTGGGGGAGGGGGTGGGGTGGAAAATTGACTTATCTTCACTTAATCTTATAGACTTAATCTTCATAAGATAATAACAGATAAAATACTTGATTTTTCCTTCCAGGGGGGGGGGGGGGTAGCTGGCTCCTGCCCCTCGCTGGGTACGCCTTTGCTTGTGTTGCCTTAAGGGAGGTTTCTATTTCATTGGACAAAAAAAGGTTCGATTTTTCAACATTTTTTTATGCGAAAAGTATTAAATATAGAATGTTGAAATTTGGTATGTTCACTAAGCGGTCTTTATTAAACATGATGATAATTCTCAAAGTTTGACAAAGCAGGGTACTGGAAGTGGGAGGAGCTACGTATGTCGGTGCGCCGATGATGATAATATTCGCTTGCGGAAGAAGATAATAGAAACATACCATTCTTGGTACGCAAGAACTTTTTGACATGAGAATGAAAACAACACATCAATCAACATATTTTCATGTCATAGATATTGGGATGTTGAATGATTTCTCGCTGTTTTTTCGTGAAAATTAATGCTTTATTTCAAAAAATCATTCCTAATGCATGAGTCTTCATGAAAATTCAAGATCAATATTTACAAAGCGTCTAAACCAATATCTGCATTTTGTTACCCACAAAGCATGATCGCCCTAAGTCTTAACAAGAATTCTGTATGTTTTAACTGCAGATTTAAAAAAATAAAGTAGTGGAGTAAAATTTCCTGCACATACTTTTCTTTTGACACGAAATTTGGCATGTTTATCACTAAAAAAAGTTGTTTACACCACGGTCTTACATGAGGCATTCCACGTCAATTCAGCCACTAAAAAAAATCCACAAGTAATTTTGAAAAATCGAGTTACTTTATTGAAAAATATTCACCGAGTGTCGACATTTTTTGAAAATTTCCGACGTTTTTTGTCGTTGATTACTATTCTTTAATATTTTTGCATTCAAATGGCTGTATCTTCGGCAGGATTTGACGTATTTACATTCGTAAAAAAACGTAAATGTTCGTCTTTTTCTAGCCTTCCAGAAAAAAATTAATTTAGATTTTATTGAGCAAGTCGAACGTGCGTTTCAGGGCAAAATATGCAAAAATATTTTTTTTCTCAAGGAAAGACACTCGTTATTTTATTTTTAAGAATGTCCCCAAATTGTGAATACGAAAAAAACCGGCAAACCGGCGTACCTGCCCCAGGCAGCAATTTAAGGGGGCGCCACCTAAAGATTAAAGGTGTGTGTACAGTCTGGCTTGTGTGTTGCTTACACTGGTTGCTTACACTGGTTGCTTACACTGGTTGCTTACTCTGGTTACACGTATTGTACGTATTCTATGTTAATGTCACAAATAAGGAAAAGTTATTAGCAAATACGTAATAAAAAGCGCAAATTTGTTTACGGATTCCTATTCTCCCGGGCGCAACGAATCACAACCAGTATATTTGTTTTGTGAGTTTTTACAATCACGAATCTCGAATACCGGAGGGTAGGGGGGCCAATGTCAAGTTTTTGCCCTGGCTAGAAAAAATCGCAGATCCGAGGTTGAAGGTTCTGTGTTGAAGGATGTGCGACAAAGAGAGAATAGCTTCTGTCTGTCTCTCTCACTTTCCTGAACGAGGCGCATGCGCCGTCGACCCTACCTAGTTCATTGCATATTTGATAGGGATACAAATGAAAAATACGAAATGTATAAATAATAAGCTTACTGAAAACCAAAGTGATTGATAGACACCATCGTAATTGAGCTCACCTGCGCGCCATATAAGAATTCCATGAATTCTAAGCAGCTGTGACGAACATAAATCTTCATTCCAAATTATCAAGTCAGAATTTGTCTAAAAGGTTAGCTCCAAATTTTGTAACCCAAACTTCAGATTTAGATTCTTGCACAAGATGTTTTTCATCTTCAGGTAATAATAGTGAAAATGAGTCTTTCGTCGAATTGCAGTGTTTACTAATTGTGATACTGTAAATACTTTTTTAAAAATTTATTTGTCACTTTTTTGTAGAGGTCTGAAAGATAGATTGGTAATTATAATTTATCATTTATTTCACTGCACTTTGAAGTAATATCACCACACACGTAAAAGCTCACGAAGCGTGCAGCTTACCTTTTAGCATGCGGAGTTTTTTTTCGTGACTTTTCAAATATCTTTTATTCGAACGTGGTAAGAATTCTCAAACGGCCTTCATCGGGGAACAGTGCAGAATCCAATTGAATACCAATGGGGAATTCTATTAGTAGAACCTTGTGAGGTTAATCTCTTAAGAGTCTATACTTTTAAAAGAGACAAAAAAAATTAATTTCTTTAAATTTCTAAACTGGAATACTGCCTTAAGGGGTCGGCATGAACTTGAAACTGAAAGAAGTATAATTTTATCGCATTGCTTTAAAGCCTAGGATATTAACTTTGATTTGCAACGAAGATTTTGCAAAAATTCAAAAAATTGTCCAAATTATGACGCACCCTATCAAATTTCCATAGGGATGTGATCGGACCTGAGGACTCCCCGACATATTTTTGCACGGTTATAGGTGAAAAACCAGCTTGCGGATAATCTTAGCAGAACGTTGCTAATTTTCATGATTTTTTAAAAGGATGGACGATTTCTTCCCTATTTTTGAGACTTAGCGTATGTTTCATTAATACTTCTGGCTGTTACATGGTATTTTTAAAAATCAATCTTTAAAAATGGCGGTGGTATGGCACGGCCTTCTAAACGGGTTGCGGCGGATGTTGTCAGGCGGCCTAACATATAGTCGGCGGGATAAATCTGAAACAAACCAACGAAGATTTTTTTTCATTAACACTCATATGCAGAATATGAACCAAGAAAAAGTGATACATTTTGAAAATCGATTAAATAATACGCTTTGACACAAAAACATTCAGGGTCATTTTTTAGACAATAAGGTTAGACCATTTATACGAAATTCCATGAGAATCGGCCGATCAATTTTTCTAGGTATACGCCACGCCAATTTTGAAAATGCAGTTTAGATGACCATGCCATACCCCCGCCATTTACAAACATTAATAATATAAAAAAACCGTATGACAGCCAAAATTAGTAATAAAACATGCCCTAAGTCTCAAAAATGGTGAAGAAATCTTTCCTTTAAAATCACGAAAATCTGCAAAAATGTTTCTCAAGATATTTCCCCCCATCAAAAGGCACAGCATCGTTTCTCACCACTTTGAGTCTCCCAGGCTTAGTGCCGGAAGCGCTCCGTGGTCTCAGCGAATGACTTTTGTCGCCAAGAGAAAAAGGAGCACGCTGAGGTGTCTGCATAACCTGCTGGCACCGGTCGTCATCAGGATGAGCCCCGCGCTGAGCTGCGCGCCTCGGCTGATCCTCGCACACGTCCGACAGGTTGAAGCGAAGAAACGAACGTCGCGCGACCAACTTACGCATTTGGCAGTAGCGCCTGCGATAGTTGTCCCTCCTATACGTATATATAAAAAAAAGGTTCTGCTGCGTTTCGAGTCAAAAGGGCGGCTCTCCCGTCTTTCCGGCACTCTGAGCGCTGCCGAATCCGTCCTTTTTCGCTGTGTGTTTGAGTTCGTGTATAAATGGCTGTTGATACGGAGGGACGAGCTGGACCACCGTGACGGCCGACTATACATTGTGGTTCCTCTCGTCTTCTGTCCCGTGCTTTGTACTACGACGGACCCGTAACTCATATCGGGACGCCCACGCCCTGCAGGTAGCAGAAGCAGCGAGAGCGGCGACAAGAGCCGGACAACATTGGACACCCAGGGCGAGGACACTCAATTAGGCTATATACAAGCGATGCATGCGCTGCAGAAAAAGAGAGCGAGAGGGAGAGAGTGAGAGAGAGGGAGACGTATAAATGTGAGGAACGAAGATATGGGAAATGTCTATCGTAAGGTGAAAGGATGAGAGGGGTGAGGGTGATAAAATAAGACAAGAATGAGTAGGAAGTCTGGAGAGTAGGAAGACGGGACGACACACCTTACACCTTCGATCTGAATGAGCCGGATGATCTCTCTCTCTCTCTCTCTCTCTCTCTCTCTCTCTCTCTCTCTCGCTCTCTCTCGCTCTCTGTATCTGAGCAGCCAAGTCCAAACGTTTCTCGCATTTCACTTTTCGTAACTAAGCCAACCTTTATGACGGGGACAACTGAAGGGAGGAATTAAAGAAAGCTCCTTTTTTGCAGCTACGCGCCTGCGTGAAAATGCATCCGAAAATTAGATGTAATCTCGCGGAGGTTTTCGAGAAATCACCACCCTGGACGTCCGATAAAACCTAATATTACGCGAATTACAAAATCATGACGAAATATCGTGAATACTCACGGGGTTTCTTTTTTTCTCTCCCTCACGCAGAAAATAACCGCTACTTACTTTCGCCAACTGCGAGCGCGATACCTCGATAGGTTAGAGGGCGAAGGGAAAACGCCGACTGTCGAGGTTCTGAAGGTTGTGATTTGTGGTGGAGAAAAAGGAAATCGTTTCGCAAGATAATATAAAATTCTGTGGAACAGAAGAGAAATTGAAAAAGATATGAGAATATATCTCGAGTACAGACAGAACTCAAAGTTTCGTCCTACCGGAATTCCGATATTTCGCGATATGAAAAAAATTGGATGAAATTTAGCCATGTTGAAGTTATTGTGAACATTTATTTCGAATAAAGGTAATGTGTAAAAATTTCTTTCGCTGCAAGGTTCCATGTTACTTCTGAGGTTTCTCGAACTCGTTAAATGGAGAGCTTCATCTGAAAAATATGCGAACAGAAAAATTTTGTATGGTGGGACACCAATATGACAGGTTAAAAAATTGATTTTTATTTTGCATTTCCTTGAAGTATGCAGATCCAAGAACACGTAAAAAAAAATTCGAGTTAAAGTATTGAAAGTGGACCAAGTTAAAGACGATTTCGTAAGAGTAGGTAGCGCAACGATTTACGCATACTAAAATTTTTTATCGTGTTTTTCTCGACACGAATTTTCTCGACTTGACCGGAATCGTAACTCTAGCTATAATTGCCCGATTTTAAATTAAAAAAAAAACCAAAACAAATCGAATTTTTATTTTTATTTTGTATATTTGAAACCCCCAAATACAAGTCATAATTTCCCCAAAATTACACTCTTTTGAAGACTCGCCTATTGTGGTATTTTTTTCGAAAAACGGCTACGCAAGACGGGAACTACATTGATATAGATTATAAAACATTTTTATTTTTATTTTCAGACCAACCATTCTCAAGTTATCGATGCGGTAGTTGGACCACATTTTTTGTACAGAGGCTTATTATACCTCCATAGCATTATTGATTTTTTAAAAATGAAAATTAACACGAAATAAGTTCGATGTGTGCTCAATAACATACCTTTTTTCCCAACCCCAAATAAATAATCTACTAGACAAAATAAATTCGGAAAAACTACCTCTTTTCGGCCCGTCGAAGGACCAATTTTTCACCGATTATTGGTTGAGTCAATTAGCTGACTTCCTGCCGTTACTATTATTTCGAATGAATGTTCACGACATCCTAACTATGTCTGATTTTTTTTTCAGATTTTCCGTCGAATCACGTAGTACCGGAATTCCGGTCGGAAACTTTTGGCTGGGAATGGACGTGTGATATGTTCCGATAATGCCTGGCAATCTTGCGAGTTTCACTCGCGATGAATTCGTAACGAGCAGATTTATGATATTCGCCGACAGGTCGGAGGGCTTTTTTTTCTCCCGGGAGCTCGTGGCCAGTTGGAAATGAACTTTCGCACCGACAACTTGGCATCAATGAAGAAGAGTAGAATTGATTCTCACCGAGGAATACTGAACGCGAGCATTTTCGCTCTCAGGTGCAAATACACAGTGAACAAAAATAATATATAGTATACACGTTTATAAATACAAATAAAATACAAAGATAAATAAAATGCAAAATTAAATAAAACACAAAAATAAATAAAAAAAAAACAAAAAACTTAAATCCACAAAAATTAAAAACGAGTGTACACATTTCGAAAATAATTTCTCATTGATTTCGATCAACGATTTTCACGTTTTTCTCCACTTCCGTAATAATCGTTTGGTCGCAGATATTTCGGTCTATGGGCTGCGCCTTCGGACTCCGGGAGAATGTTCAAATTATTTTACACGTTTTACAACAAACTCATGCTCGCCCTCGTGTGCACCTTCGCCGCTACGATAATTGCCGATCTTTGCGCGAACTACGGAGACTTGACGATCGTCACCGACGACGGTTGTTTCATCGCTGGTGTGACCGTCATCGTCTTCAAGCTCTTCAACTTTCAATTGCGCCGCGAACGAATCGGTAAATTGATCGACGCGGTCCACGACCCGATCGACATGCTGCGACGCTCGTCCGGTGAGGTGAAAGAAATTTGACGAGCTAAACAAAATTGCGCCTCAAATATCGATAATTATCGGCATTGGTAAAATTCTGTTCTTCAGCCAACTCCCAAGTTTTTCGAAAGTATTTGAGGGAGACTTTCAGTGCAAAAACCGGAAAAAAGTGAATTTCGACAACTTTTTATGGATACCAAGTTTATAAAATTAAAATTCCGTTTCGTGGCGATTATTCTATACAGGATGTTTGGCACATGGACCGACACCATGTTTTTGGGAATTGGGGGGGAGGGTCATTTGCTAGTTTTTTTCACTCTTAGACCCTATCTCCCAAGTGTGACGGTAATTAAGATTTTTTTTCGTTTTTTTTAATTACCCGAAATTTCGCATTTAAGGTAGTACGAGCGCGCAATCTTGATTTCTATAGATATTGTTCAAACTTTAACCAGACATTGTTCATATCATTATGCATGTTCGAGTGATATTTCAGAACAGTCGACTATATAAATTGGGAGATAATGGGTTTTGAAATTGCAGCTTTGAACACTGCAGGGTCTGCATTGAAATTAAGACAGAATAACTTTCGGAAAAAAATATTTGTCCCTTTTAACAAGAAGACATATGGCAACATCGCATCGTTCCACGTATCCAATGACGTGAGTTTGCACGGCATATTTAAAATAATACTGCAACACAAATTTTTATTTGATAGTAATTTTTAATCGAACAAAGTTTTGAAATAGTTATAAATGAACCAACACTTTTATTTGTTAATGAAGATAACATAAACAATATAAAATATTTATATTCATAATGCAAATATTTTTTAATGACACAATTTTTTACTTTAGGAACACGATAATAATTTTTTTTCTCGAAATATTGAAAAATACTGTTCTGCGGTGTTGCCATATGTCTTCTTATTATAGGGGACAAATATTTTTTACGAATAATTATTCTGTCCTTACTGAACGTTTTTAGCTAAACTGAATAGTAGTAAAGGCAATCTAAACCTTTTTCACTCTTTCCCTAACTAGTTTGCTATCTCAACATAATTTTTCTTCAAAATTTATAAACACAAAAGAATGGTGCGACGAATTATGCGACCTGACTTTCGGTCAATGCAGACCCTGCAGTGTTAAAAAGTTGCGATTTTGAAACCCATTATATTCCAATCTAAATAGTCGACTGTTCTGAAATTTCACTCAAACACGCATGATGATATGAACAATATCTGGTTAAAATATGAACAAAATCTATAGAAATGAAGATTGCGCGTCCGTTCTACTTTAAATCGTCATAACTTTTTTGTTTGTGGTTGTTATAGCACGAAATAACGTGTGTTGTATTTTGCAATGCACGTTCATAATAAATACAGCATTATTTGATACAATGGGTTTCGATAAAATGACTCATGAGCTTCCAAAGTCTTAAAAATGCGAAAATGTATTAAATATGTCAACTTCTAAATGCATTACAAAAAAAACTAAAACCCATTTTGACCTTAGCTTTGTTTTCAAAAGTTCTCTAGTTTATACCCTTTCCAATGGTATGCTACATGTCATAGAAATAATTTATTATGTGGTCAATATAAAGAGAATTTCTATTTTATAAATGAATTTAGACTTTGAAGTTTTTCATACTTTTAGATATTTTTAAGACTGGAAGCTCAAGAGTCATTTTATCGAAACCGATTGTATCAAATAATGATTTATTTATAATAAACATACATTGCAGATTACGACAAAAGTTATGACGCTTTAAAGGCGAAATTTCAGGTAATAAAAAAAAAAGAAAAAAACCGTATCTGAATTACCGTGACACTTGGGGCATAGAGTCTAAGGGTGAAAAAAATTAGCAAAAAATGTGTTGGTACATGCGCCAAACACCCTGTATTTCTGACAGAGGCGATAGAGACTTCATCCAGGACCAGTGCCGTGATCAAGTTACAAAATTTTGTGAAAAAAAATTGTAAAGATACTCGAAGATATATAGAATAATCGCCACGAAACGGAATTTTCATTGTATCAACTGGGTTTCCATGAAACAAATGTTGAAATTCACCTTTTTCACCGGCTTCTAGACCGGTAGTCTAGAAGCTATTTTTCCCTCAGGCAAGGGAAAAATTGGTGTTTTTCATTATTTAAAAAAAAGGGAAAGATTTCTTCACCATTTTTGACACTTAGGGTTCGTTTTATTACTACGTTTGGCTGTTACGGGGTACTTTTTCTAGAATCTTTTAAAACGGCGGTACGGCACGGGCTTATAAACGGGTTGCGGTTGATGTTGCCAGACGGCGTGACACGTGGCGTCGGCGGGATTAATCGGAAAAATACCAACGAAGATTCTTCTTTCATTAACACTCATACGCTGAATATGAACCAAGAAAAAGTGAGAAATGTTGACAATCGATGAAATGGTACGCGTTGAAACAAAAACATTCAATTTTCCTCAACAAATGCCTACATTTCGCAATAAAAGAATACTTTTTCGTAGTTTTCATAAAAATTTAGGTTCATATTTTAGGTAATAAGGTTAGAAAGATTGAAACAAAAGGTCATCAGAATCGGTCGATTAGTTGTACGACACGTCAGTTTTTAAAACGCAGCTTAGAAGACCGTGCCATACCGCCGCTATTTTCAAAGATGAATAATTTACAAAATACCATGCAATAGCCACGGGTAGTATTAAGACATGCCCTTAGTCTTAACGGAGAGTTCGTCCTTGGAGTGCCATATTTCAGGTGTTTACATTTTATTTTTTTTAAAGGAAACGAGTAAAGCTTTTTGAGTGCGGTTTTTTTCTTGCTTTTATTAATGATATACAGAACGTTAAAAAAAATTTTTTTTGAAAAAAAAAACCAAAATGGCGGCCGTTGCAGCTCCGCGAAAACAGGTCCTCAAATCGCGGGAGGTAAACGGCTGACATCACTGCCCCCTCTTTGTTGATCTGAAACACAAATTCAAAGCATATTATCAATCTGTGACCCTTTGGTCATGGAATGACGGATGGGTTTTTCGTTTAGTACAAATTTCGAAAAATGGCGGCAATATAAAAAAAAATCGAATTTTCGCGTTTTTTTTCGCATAAAAAGATAAATAATAAATGCAAAAATGTATCTATCGAAAAAACGATCCGTCATTCCGTGAAGACATATTTTCTGAGTATGCTCTCCAAATTTCAGGTCGATATGTTAATTACAGCGGTCAGGAGAATGTCAGCCATTTTTAAAAACGTGTTTTCGAGAAAAACGCGTTTAAAGTTTTGTAATGTGTTTACACAAATGTGTTTATAATTACCGCTAATCGGCAATGCCTGGTCCATAGAGGTATCCCTCCTCTTCTTCTAGCTGCTCATGTTGAGCCGCTAACATCTGCCGCCGTGTTCAAGGACAAAGTCTCTCTTAAGAATAGTAAAAAAAAAAAAAAAAATCAGCAAATGTTTTTCTCGCCTAAAGGTATCTCCCACCTTAATCAAGTTTTAATTAAAACTCACACAAAGGCCCAAAAATGCATGTCTCCAAAATTTCACGTCATCGTTAATCCCAACTTTTGACTAATACATTTTTCCCTAATGCGATGCCGCTCTAAACGGTCATCCAAAAATAAGGCAACAAGCGGTAACAACGTTCTCTCGTTTTTCCTGTCAGATCGAGCCGTCGTGAATCTGCTAAAAAAATTCGTGCTGTACGAAAAAACGATGATTTATTTTTTCGCGCTCCTGGGAGGCTTCCTCGTGGTCGCGATGTTGATTTTCGTGCCGACGGAGAAAGGATCGCTGCCTATACGCTCGAAATATCCGTTCGACACGACGAAACAACCGATGCACGAAATTGCCTTTTTCATTCAAGCATCCGCAATAACAACGGCCATGGTCGCCATTATGGCGATGGACACTGCCGTCCTAGGCTTTTGCAGGTTCACGGATTTTCAGCTTTGCGTGCTCAACGCGAATTACGAAAACTGTCAGATTTCGTCGATCGCACGTAGTCACCTCGAGATGCCGAGAGGCGACTTGGCCACGAGCTTTTTCGGACCCGCGGCTGACGTTGCGATTCGCAGCTTCGTGCCCTTCGATCCGAAAGAAGTCGACGTGCCGGACGATAATTTTGTCAAGCGTTTCAAAACTTGCGTCAGGCATCATCAACGCTTGATCAAAATCGTCGACGACATCAACGAGCTCTTTGGCTCGAGTATGCTCGTTCAACTGTGCGCCAGTTCCTCCATGATTTGTCTTGCTGGATTTCAAGTTGTTCTCGTGAGTATTTTTTTTAATTTCCTTTGCTTTTTTACCCTGCACTTGTCGCAGCAAATTCCAGTTTGGAATTCTGAACTTTGAATGATCAGAACGCTCAAAACTTCGAAAGCATACTACCCCAAAAGATCAAAACTCCAAAAGAATTTTACACGAAAGACTCCGAAAATCTGAACACCGTCAAAATAATTCGGCTATGGAAGTTTTTAAAGTTTCAAAATTTTCAATAAATCGACAACGGGTTTCAAGAATTTTTTAAATTAAGAAGTGATTTTGCGTCAATTTTGAAATTTGTCTAGACAATGTTGTACGTTCTACATCATTTACAGTCAACTGTGTAGACTTTCGGTGGCATGATCTTGACGAACCTTGTCATTTCGGAACATCAAAATTAGGAATTTTAAACCGTCGGCGCATCCGAAGTTCGGAATTTCAACCCGGCTCCCATGTCAAGATCATGCCAGCGAAAGTCTACACAGTTGACTGTAAATAATCGAGAACGTATAACATTATCTAGACAAATTTCAAAACTGATGCAAAATCACTTCTTCATTAAATACAAATCTTGAAATAATTCGTCGAGTTGTTGAAAATTTTGAAAATTTAAAAACTCCCATAACCGAATTATTTCGACGGTGTTCAGATTTTCGGAGTTTTGGTCTTTCGTGTAAAATTATTTCGGAGTTTTGATCTTTCGGGGTAGTATTCTTTCGGAATTTTTAGCGTTCTGATCATTCAGAGTTCGCAATTTCATCCTGGCCGCATCTCCAATTTGGGAATATCAAAATTCGGAATTGTAAACCGTCGAAGCATTCAAAGTTCGGAATTTCACGCCCCCCCCCCCCCCCGCCCGCCCGCGGTTGATATTCATACCTATGCCCTTTTTCTTCAACCCCCTAGGCAGCATATCTGGCACCAAAAAAATCACGAAACAAGTACGCTTCGTAGATTAATTAAAAAAAAACGAAACCCATTTTTTCACTTATTTTCCTAATTTTTGATAAAACTAATAGTTTTTTAACACAGTTAAAAAACTTGTTCAAAAGTGAACGAATATGATTTTCGCCTGGAAAATAAATTAATTGAGTTTTTACATTGGATTGGAGCGATAATACATTGATATCGATACTGATCACGTGATAATATTTTTTTTTAGTACTTTTTCGAAATATTGTTTTCATTTTCTACCTGTAAAATGACGATTGTTTAAATCAAAATAAGATAACTACAAGGATGAGTAGATCCATCTCTTAACCCTACGTTAACTCTGTCGTTTATTTTGACCCGGTTGAACTTTTAATAAAGTGCTCACCTTTCAAAAACTGAACATTTACAATAATTTTTTTAGACGATTTTATTTCTCATTTTCCGAATGTCAATTATGCAGGCATATTAAGAAAAGTTTGAAAGTGTATCCCTGATTTTTTTCAATAAAAACTGTCCGAACGGTTGTTATCAATTTTTTAAATCACATGGGTATTTTTACTGTGGGGATGTGGAAAACTATCCTTATATTAAAATATATATTGATATATGATTTGTTTCAAATTGATATATTTATATCCGATATATGACATATGATAAATGTTTTTCTTATCGATTTACGACTCTATCTTATATCGACCATTAATTTTTTCATCATACATATATCCATTCTACCGGAATGAAGGAAAATATCATTATATTAAAATTGATATATTATATATGATATATAATAAATATTTCTTTCGACGTATGATTATATAGTATATCGAGCATACATTTTTTGATCACACATGTATCATACATTCCGCGAAATGGAAACGTGGAAAAGTATTTTTTGCATTGCCCTAATATTACATATAAATATCGATGACTCTTATTTCCTGTTCGACTTTCGCCAATCTCTTCTGCATACATAAAAATCAACAAATTCCGGGTTCCAAGAGTAATCAATACGCGCGCTTTTTATAAAATAAAGTCATATTCGTTTTTTTTCTATCCTGGGGGCCTGCAGGGAGCCCAGGAAAACTCGAATCTGATAAAGTTTGCCATCTATCTGGGCACCGCATTCTCGCAACTTTTCTGCTGGTCCTGGTTCGGCACCAAATTGATCTACCAGGTGAGTCACCAGGTAATCAATAAATCATCCGATCATTCGATAAAGCCAGTAGACGTCGATTTTTCGATCGAAGTTCTTACAGAGCAATCGTCTCGCAACGAGTCAATGGTTTTCCGGCTGGGAAGAAGAGAGAGACTTCTCCTTGGTGGCTGTACTAATGACCGTTTCGTTGATTCGGACACGCAGGCTTATGGAGCTGAAGGCGGGATGTTTTTACAATATGTCGATGGAGACTTTTATCGCGGTGAGATTCATACAGTATGATCATAAAAATAAAATATCCCCCATTTTTCTTTTACAAATATGGACATATTTTTTTTGTGAAAATTTAAAATGGTGCAAAAACGAACGTGTTCAGGTTTTGCGGAGCAGTTATTCCTTTTTCGCCCTCTTAACTACGGTGAACGAACCAGCCGACGAGTGACACTCCGAAGGTACAGAATTTAGTCAAAATCTGCTCGTATTTAGTGAAAAGGAAAAAAATACTAGAGCGCCCCTTCCTACCGCGAAAAAATGAAAATTGGCTCACAAATGTGAATAATACGAAACAATTGCTGACAATTCGATACACGTAATATTGGCCATAGGACTCAACGACGGAACAAACGCAGACTTTTTTTTGCAGATTCAAAAAAGATTCTACAGTGGCACGAAAGAAAATGAGACATCATTAGGATTGGGAATAACGATGAAAAAAAATCGTGGGACATCATAAGAATGCCTTTTCAAAAGGAATTTGACGAAATCAATATTAGCTGATTTATTTTGGGGACTTCTGGCTGTTACAGTTACAGTAAAAAGAGTTGTTAGAACCGACCATAGGGACCTAGCCTGGACTTGCTTCAGAGGGGCGACAAAAGCGAGGAAAGTCAATATGAAGTACTTATTAAATAATTTTTCTAAAAACTGCAACCGAATTCAATCATGTCGAAACCGTATGCCGTCCCTACAACATTTTCGCGACAGCTTCGCTCTACATCCTTTCCCTATCCTGGCATTGCAGCTCTGAGCTCACTTCGTAGCCCGTTAACATTTACACTTTGGCAATCCCAAGAATAGAATAATAAATAATTGGGAACAATCAGCACAATGTGAACATTTGGGTTGAAGTTTTGCCGAATGCGCGATTTGGTTGTAATGGTCTTTATCATTTTTGGGTACTCATTTATTTGATTTTACAAGATTAATTTACTCACATACATAGGCACGACTAACGCTATTTGTTTAATTGCTCAGCAAGTACGGCCTAATGTTCTTAATAAAACCTCCACAGTGAAATTAGCAAACCACTTAAGGGGCTATTCTACTGTGACGGGATGAAACAATCGCATTTATATTTATTGCAGTTTTTAACTCTATTCCATCGTAGAATTGGTGGTAAGGTCGATTTCCACTTTGTCGACTCAGTACAGCGCTCTTAATTAGAAGCGCTCGGCGAGAATATAATAGTAATAGCGAGAATATAGAAGATAATAGCTTTTTTTAGCCGTCACAGTAGAATGGCCCCTTAACTAGACTTCGCTTGTCTAAATCTAGCCTATGGAATTAGCATAATCTATTGACTGACTTATTTGTCACTCAAAACATTTATGACATTTCGATTGACTGGTCCCTGGCGCTGTAATCTGTAGGACAGACCTATACATACAAAAAATAAAAATAAATATACATAGCTGGTCTACAGTTTACAGCCGGTTTTAATTTTTTTTCATTTAAAACTCTCGAAAGTAAAATTACCTACTCGTAGTTTGAATACTATCCTGTATCAATTTTGTGCTAAATGTGAAATTTCAATATTGGAATTATTTAATTTTATTTTCATATATTTTTCGCCTGACTACGTGAGCTAGGGTTGGGGAGCAAGTTGGCGCTGCATAAAATATTCTCGTATTGTCAATAAAAAATGGTACGATAGGTATGTATACAGGGTCAACCGACCAGTGAATGGACGAAAACTGATTTATACTTATAATAAGTAAAGAATCTGACTCGTCGATGAAAACTTGAATCGCTATAATTTAGCAAAAAAATCGCAGGTGACATCAAAACTGATATCAAATTTTAATGTAGAATTTTGGCAATACACTGATTTTTTCGAGTTTGTAAATAATTTGTTATTATACATTTATTTTTAGGCATGGAGCCTACATATATATATATATATATATATATATATATATATATATATATATATTGTAACGTTGCGTTACGAATATCAAGACTGTCCGAGAAAAGTGCGGTAAGCGGGCTGGTATGGCTCAGTGGTCAGAGCAGTCGACCAGCAATTGAAAGATCCCGGGCTGGAATCCCGGCCCAGAAGCGCACCTAATTTTTTCTCGCATGGTTCTCTTGGAGTTTGGGGGGGGGGGGGATTTACAAATGGCGCCTAACAGCGGCCCACGGCCGAATCAAGAATATACGGAACCAGAATTATCCTTGATTGCCGTCGAAAAGGATCCCCTCTCTGAGATAAGAGTCTCATTGAGCTAACCCCCCTCCCTTCCCCACAGGCCAGGACGACCTGTAGGACCCTTCTCCCTTCCGTCCCTTAGAGAATCCCCGCGTCTGTAGTCGTACCCGGTGCGTATTCAGTTCAGTTTGGGCACATGTCGAGTCCATCCTCCGAATCGGCTCTGGCAGGGGGGAGTTGTAACGTTGCGTTACGAATATTGCGACTGTCCGAAAAAGGTGAGGTAAGTGGGCTGGCATAGCTCAGTGGTCAGGGCAGTCGACCGGCAATCGAAAAGTCCCGGGTTCGAATCTCGGCCCAGAAGTGCGCCGCATTTTTTCTCGGGTACTTCTCTTGGAGTTTTTTCGTGGGGGGTTACAATATATATATATATATATATATATATAATGTAAAAAAAAAAATAATCATTTAAAGTACAATAATAATATAAAATAACGTAATCATAACCTAAAATACTTTCGGTTGTATAATAATTCTATACAAAATTGACATTTTTCTTTTATCGATGCACCATAAAAAGGCATGCTGCCTTACCTCAATGAGCCGTATGACGTGTCACGACAGTCATCCTTATCAAGCTCAATAATTACGCAAGTTGGGGGAAAACGATCACCCCGTCTGTCTTTGAGAGTCTGTATATCTTGGATCAACCGCTCGACGTTTGCAACGAAGTCCGACCATTCTTCGCGTCGCACATTCCGTAACTGAGAGCAATTCTTCGGAGCTCGTATGTCTCAAGGAAGGAAGGAAGGCTTATTCTTCGCACATTCGCGCAAGCGTGAAAATGTATAGAAAGTCCACTGGAATCTCGCGAAGGGTTATGCATTTTTATTTCAGAACCACAAAATGTAGGGAAAATTATAGATAGGATACTTCACCACCCTACGAACGTTTGGTAAAACCGGATATTACGCGAATAATAAAATCGCAACAAAGTATCGTGAATACTTTTACGGGGTGTTCCTTATTCTCGGGAGAAAATGAATACTACTTATTTCCGTCGAGTGCGAGGGAACTATGTCTATATGGTGGAGGGCGGAGGGAAAACGCCATATGTCGAAGTACTCGAGGTTGTGATTTGTAGAAAAGACGACAAAAAATTGTTCCACAAAATTACAGCTCGCAAAAATGAAGTTGAAAAAGTTTTGAGAACGCATTGCTCGTACATTCCGGGCGAGAAGTTTGATTTTTTTCGCGTAAATTTTGGTATTTCGCGATTTGACGTAAATGTTTTTAAAAAATGTTGGACGTCGTTATGAACATTGATTTTGAATAACGATTATGCCGACAAGTTTTATCGATTTTTCCTTTAAGTTTTTCGAAAAATGAATTAACAATCGTAAGTTTGTTTCGTTTTTTTTTGTACAGAGGTTTCGTAAATACACTTAAGAAAAAGGCAATTACAAACAGGTAGCAAAGTCTGCGTCGGGAGTATTCAGGAAAATCAACTATTTGATTTCCTATAAAATTGTTCTTTACATATTTTTTAAATATTTTTATTTTTGTCAAATCGCGGAATATTGAAATTCCGCAGGAATCAATCAAACTTTTGTCTGGGAATGTACGTGTGATGCAGCATTAACGGCATTCAATCGCGTGCATTTCACTCGCGATGAATTCGTAACTCGCAAATTCATGAGGTTCACTGGGAGATCGAAGGCCTTTTTTTCGCCCTGTATCTCGCTGCCAGTAGACAATGGACTTGCGCAAGAACAACTTGCTCCCAATGGAGATGAGTATGAATTCTCGCAGACGGTTACTGGACGCGAACTTTTCCATTCTGAGGTAAAAGTGTACGGCAAAAAAGGCAAAAAAACAAATCAAGCCTTCGTGTAAATTTTCAGAATCGTTAATTTTTCACTTCGATTTACATTCGTTCGTATCGTCGCAGATTTTTTGGGCTTTGGACGCCGCATCCGGACTCCACGAGACTGTTTAAGATATTTTACGCGTTTTATAACAAACTCGTGTTCGCAATCCTGGGAATTCAATTAGCGACGATAATTGCCGATCTTTGCGCGAACTACACAGACTTGGATATCTTTACCAACGACGGCTGCTTCATCGCCGGTCCAATCGTCATCATGTTCAAGCTCATGAACTTTCGATTGCGCCGCGAACGAATCGTAGATTTGGTCGGCGCGATCCACGATCCCGTCGACACGCTGCGATGCTCATCCGGTGAGGAGAAAAAAATTGTTGCGCATGTTTGTCCTTATCCCACTGGGAAATCGTGAAAACGGATAACGATTTTCAATAATTTTTTCTGATGAGAGTATTGGAGCTACGAGGCTAAGTATTTACACACGGTTGATGCATAATCTTGCTGAGTTTGAAGTTTTTCAAAATTGAAAAATATCGATAAACAATGCAGTTATTATTATTGAAACAATGTGCCACCGTTGTTGCGTGGCCAATCGGTGTAGGTGGCTCCTCAAAACTAGAGTAGTCTGATATGAAAAACAATAAAATGTACTTGTATTGTGATAATAAAAATTCCGTATAATGTTTAAATTTTTGATATTTCTAAAATTTCGACAATTATCAGAATGTCAAGCTGTAAAAAGAATTGATTTTCCACACAGAAAAAATACTTTTATAATCTGTTGAAAAATTGACGAATGCATTAGAAAATGTCCGATTTCAAAGCGAATCGAACAAATAGACTTGACAGACCCCTTAAGGCTCTGCTGGCACTCGAATGCGGTCTTCGCTTCTCGAGTCATTTCGAATCGCATCGAGAGCAATGCGTTGATTGAATCAAATGAAATTTGAACCCTAGGCTTACTGAACTTTCGTTCGATATTTAACGGAATGGGTCTTTAACTCTGCTACTATTTTATTCCAGGCCGAAAACCTTATGTGTTCTATTATGTGTTGCCTCATCATAAAATGACAGATTCGCAATGACAACTGACGAGGAAGATCACTTGAGTGTCCGCCTTCGATTTTGTTCAAACTCATACATGTGATAATGCATGGAAAACTATTAGACACGTATTCTTTTTTTATCGGCGGAAAAACGGTTTTAATGGAGGGAACCACCCCACAAAAAAAGGCGTGGCACCCCTTAATTTAACTTTTGTTCAGTACCGCTATAGTGGATTTTTCATCGCTTTCCATTAGAAGAATTTTTATTTTTGTTTCATTTAAATCGGAAAACTGGAGTGAAATTGCAAAATCACCCCTCGATATGCCTTTCTTTTAGGGTTGGTTTCTCCCCCGTAAAACCGTTTTCCCGCAGAAAAAATATGGGTCTAATAGTTTTCAACGCTCTATTACATACACCTTGACAAAAAATAAGGGAACAAAATTTTGTCGAAATTTTTAGGTCATTTTAAAACTGCTCTAAATCCGTGAGAAATTATCGTAGGAGAAAATTTAAAAAACACTTCAAAGCTTGAAGTCTCGAGTTTCCGAGCTTCGACTTCGAATTTTTTTTCACCCATTGTACTAATACTAATCAGTCTGATGCTTTCATGTCAAACCAAAGCACTCATGAAGAACAGAAAATACATTTTTAAACGTTTATTTTTATTTTTTTACATTTTTTAACGGTTGAAAATGTCTTCGAAAAAAAGGTATCCTTACAGCGTACACGGTTGTGGTAATATTTGTAAATATTATCTGAAACAAAATATATAAACAAAAATATATGTAAATATTATATGAAACAAAATTCGTAAAAAGATTATTAATCAGTATGAAAGCCACTATCTTCCTATAGAGGTTTTCAAAAATCAGAATTGACAAAATGGCGTCAATGTGAAAAAAAGTATCGAATTTAGCCCATTATTTTGAAAGATTTTACGTTAAAAAAATATAACGATTAAAAAAAACTGCCATAGGAATATAAAGAATACTGTGTCGTAATTCGTGACGAATAGCTTGAAAACTCTTCCTTTGAGAGTGTACACCGTTTTGAAAAACGACATTTCGAGAAAAACGTGTTTAAAGTTTCGAGTGCGCACGCCACTGCTTGAATGACTTTCTCTAAAAAAATTGAACAGTTTGTTTATAACCGTCTCTCCCATCGAATAATGCAAAAAATCGATTTTTGCACATTTTAAACTGTGAAGATCTCTTAAAGTTAAACTGAAGTTTGTGTGCGAATAAGATGAAAAGTTTTACACTTACACCTAATCTGCTATGCTCGGACCATAGAGTAAACCTTCCTCCTCTTTCTTCTTTTTTCTGATACAGCAGAATGAAAAACCTCCCTTAACCCTTCGACTGCACATTTTCGCTACGAACCTCTGACTGCATATGGGGTCAATCTGACCCCAGGCGTTTTTTTCAGATAATTATATTTCGGTAAATATGCGTTTTTTTTTGTAGAGACGTTTCTTGTAGTCAATGGTCCTTATTTCATGGCCCAACAATAAATAAATAAATATCTATGAGCATTTTCTATCGTAACTTACATACATGTAGCAATAAAACACAAAATTTCACCAAAAGAAACGATGTTTTCACTTTCACCGCACTACTACATAACCGGGGTCGATTTGACCCCAGGTCCTTTTTCGCCAGCTGTCCTCAGAACACGAGCAGGATGTAAGATGGGGGCCGAGTGTTCACCTATAGAGTAGGAGTGGGGGAAAATTATCCCGTTTTGCAACACAGGCAGATGAACAAAAATGGGGTCGAAATGACCCAGTGTACAGTCGAAGGGTCAAGATACCACCGAAGAAACGCATCGAAGATGCAATCGAATGAGTCCGGATGTTCCCTCGTTAATTTTCATTCCAGAACGAGCCGTGACGAATCTCCTGAAAAATTTCGTATTTTTCGAAAAAGCGAGGGTCTATTTCTTCTCGGCTTCAGCATGTTTTCTCATAGTCTCGCTGATGTTCTTCATGCCGACGGAGGAGGGATCGCTGCCGATACGCGCAAAGTATCCGTTCAACACGACGGAAGGGCCGATGCACGATATTGCATTCTTCATACAAGCATCCGCAGTGACGATGACCCTCATCATCATTGTGGCGATGGACAGTACCGTCGTCATCAACTTTTGCAGATTCCTCGACTTTCAGCTACGCGTTCTCAACGCGAATTACGCGAATTGTCGAATTTCGTCGATCGAACGAGCCCACCTCGACACGCCGGGGAATGATTCAGCCGCCAGCTACTTGAGTGCTGAGGCTGACTTTACGATTCGTAGCTTCGTGCCCTTCGACCCTAAAGAAGTCGACGTGCCGGATGATAATTTTGTCAAACGCTTCGTAACTTGCCTCAGGCATCATCAACGCTTGATCAAAATCATGGATGAAATCAACGATCTCTTTGCCTCGAGTATGTTTGTTCAATTGTGCGCCAGCTCGACCATTATTTGCCTCACTGGATTTCAAGCTGTACTCGTGAGTAAAACTCTTCGAATGTGGAATACACATTTCGAGACGAATGCTTTGTTCGAATCAACGAAATTTTGATTCCACTTGGAGATATTCCAAATCAATTTTGGGTGATTGGTATCTTCGAAAAAAAAAAACATTTATTCAGGTCCCAAAAATTAGGCAACATCGAGCTTGTGCTCGAGCCGAAATTTTTTTGGAAATTTTTTTAAGCCCTTTCAAACTGACGAAGCGGTTTTTTCGAAAAAAAAATTCTCCTCCCCGAGAAACAGCTCAAAGTGGCCCCCTTTTTTTTAAATTTCTGCCCTGATCACAATCATGGATGAAATCGACGATCTCTTTGCCTCGAGTATGTTTGTTCAATTGTGCGCCAGCTCGACCATCATTTGTCTCACTGGATTTCAAGCTGTACCCGTGAGTAAAACTCCTCAAAATCTTAGCTTTGTAATGTTTTACAACAATTCGTTTACTGATGGAAAATTAAGTCAGCATTTTACATCCGCCCTTTTATGATGATAAGTCCTAGATCGAAAAAATATCAATTGAACAATTGAAAGATTACTCATTTTTCGCCAAAATTCCCATTGTTTGTACAGCTGTCTCCTGAAAATGATCGCAGCATAAAATAAATAAAAAAGCATTCTAAAGCATAAGTGCTGAACTTGAAAACTCGCGGCTGAGTCAAATCTTCGTATGTTTTTGTTTTACGAAGCTATTGTTTTTCGAACGATAGAAAGCAGATATTGGAAAACGAATTAGGCAACTTTGAGCTTCTGCTCGAGGAAGCAGAAATTTTTTTCAGGTTGTTTTGAACTTGGAAAAAAAATGTTGTGCCCTTTCCAACGGCCGGAAGAGGTTTTTCTAATAAAAATTCTGCTCTCCGAGCACCAGCTTAAGGTTGCCCTTTTTTTTTTTACTTCTGCTCGTTATGCGTTCAACGAACAATAACTTTGTAAAAAACTGGCGAAGATTTCATTCAACCACGACGTTGAAAGTTGGGCATTTACATTATGTTTGAAATTCAAGACTTAGCCGGCGCTGTACAATTTTATCACCGAGTTGTTGACTACCGAAATAGAAAAGGGAACTTTTGACCCGAGTTACGACCTTTTCGAAATATGCCAATTTCATTCTGACGTCGACAACTCGATGAAAAGAATTGTACAGAGTTCGCTAAAAAAACCAACTCAACGCGAACTGTACGCTCTTTCGAACGGGCCAGGTATTTTTCGAAAAAAATCTGCTTCCCGTGCCCAACCTCAAAGTTGTCAAAAAAATCAATTTCGGCTCTTTGTCATTTAACAAACAATAATTTTATTTCGAATAATGAAACAAAAATCACTATCACCATTTATAGAAACAAGGATCCGGGCCTCAAGAGGTTATGCCTAGTTGTAAATATCGAAAAATCACTTTTTTCAAAACAAATATATTTTGACTGTATTTTGTAAATGTTCCCAAAAATGTTAAAGTGATCGGATTAAAAGTGACAGATTTACAGGCTGTTATGTTGGAGCCCGTCGGAACGCTCGGAGCGTCGTTCGAAACTATGAACACTTTTTGTCGAAAGTACGTTTTCAAAGTCGGTGAGAAAAATATGTCAAAAACGACTGCATCGATCTTTCTAATTTTTTTAGAGCTTTATCTAGATGTCAAAATATAGTATTCGATCGAAATAATTTTTTTGCGGTGTACATTTTTTATTTTAAGTACGATTTTATATACGAAAAAGCACCATTATTTTTAAATTTGATATTCCGGAAATTCCTTTGATTATTTATAGAATAACCTAATATACTGACGACGTTTTCGAGAGGTGCTTCCCTGACATCGGTTGTAAATCTATTATAATTAAATATTTTTACACACCAAAATTACAGAGCATTTTTCAAATCATACTTTCTGAAATACCTATTTTTTTTTAGAAATTGATCATCACGATTTTCTTCCAAAAATCCCAAAAATGACCTTTCGACTGTTGCAATTTGGCATAACCCGTTGAGATAATTTTATTTGCGGTAATTTTCCATGCAAACATAACCGTCCAAAAAAGCTCGAAATTTCGTACTTGCATCGACATAAATAAATAAACAAAATGTGTATTTTAAGTGTAATCAATGTCTCGGGTCATCAAATAAATGAAGTAATTTTTTATTGCTTTTCATACTGGGAGCCTGCAGGGCGCCAAAGATAGCGGGGATTTATTGAAATTTAGTCTATATCTCAGTGCAGCTTTCTCGCAATTGCTGTGCTGGTGCTGGTTCGGCAACAAATTGATTCACCAAGTAAGATTTCCCAGATAATTGCGAAGTTATTCGTTTATTCGATCGAGCGAACGGCCAACGATTGTTTTTCACCATGCTCGTCGCAGAGCAATAGTCTAGCAACGAGTCAATGGTTTTCCGGCTGGGAAGAGGAGGAAGACTTTTCCTTGGTGGCTGCTCTGATGATCATCACGTTGATTCGTACGCGCCGATCGATGGAATTAAAGGCGGGTGGTTTTTACACGATGTCGATGGAGACATTTATCATGGTGAGATCCAAACCATATTTCCATAACAATGTGCAAGAATGCATTTTTATTCTTATGATTATTTCGATCTATGTTGAGTGACACTCGAAATTTTAACACATTGTCAAAAGTGGGGCTGGGTTGAAGTTCCCAACTTTCAATGATCAGAACGCTCAAAACTCCGAAAGAATACTACCCCGAAAGAATCTTACACGAAAGACCAAAACTCCGAAAATCTAAACACCGTCAAAATCATTCGGTTATGGAAGTTTAAAAGTTTCAAAATTTTCAATAAATCGACTAATTATTGAAAGAATTTTTTATTTATTAAGAAGTGATTTTACGTCATATTTGAAATTTGTCTAGACGGTCGAAACGGTCGGAGCATTCAAAGTTTGGAATTTCAACCCGGCCCCTATATCAAGATCATGACAGCGAAACTCTACACAGTTGACTGTTACTGATGTAGGACGTGTATATAACATTGTATAGACAAATTTCAAAACTGACACAAAATCACTTCCTAATAAAAAAAAAGAAAATAATTCGTCGACTTATTGAAAATTTTAAACCTTTTTTAAGACTCCCATAGCCGAATTATTTTGAAGGTGTTCAGATTTTCGGAGTTTTAGTCTTTCGTGTTAAATTCTTTCGGAGTTTTGAACGTTCTGATCATTCAAAGTTCGAAATTGCAACCCGGCCCCATCTTGAATTTCGGAATATTGAAATTCGGAATTTTAAACCGTCGGAGCATTCCAAGTTCGGAATTTCAACCCGGCCCCTCAAAGGTCAATTAGCGTTTTATATGGGTAATTCTCCCGAAATGATCATTTAGCATGTAACCGGACTTTTTTTTAATAGATACTATCGAATACTTTGTAGGTTTTTTTGGAATACAACAGTTTGAAATATTTCGAAATCTTCTTACAAAACAGATTTTGCCGGTTAATCGGGGTTATCCTTTATTCCCCTCTATTTTGACTATGAAAATAATTCCTCTGGAGTGTAACTATCCAAACTTCATATACAGTGGGTAAAAAAGTAATTGTACACGTCGCGTATTTCAAAGTATCCTTCGAAAAAAATAAAATGCTTTATCAAGCTTCTGTGTTCGATAGCTTATCCGAAATATACATGGTGTCTGTTTACAAAAATCTTGGGAAAAAAACAAACAAAACTATGAGCCAAATTAACAACAGTTTCGTGTAAGATGTACCAATACTTTTTTTTACCCACTTTAGGTACACTAGCAAGCTGAAGAGGTACTAAAAATTGAAGAAAAAAAAATTAGGAGAAAATCATCCCTTGAAATCCGTTATTTCAATCATTCCTCTGAAGAGCTGTAAATCAATTCATATATTGTGTGACGGGTGGTGCTAGTTGATAATGCTTGCCAGAATAGTGACTTCTGCATCTACTTTTTTCCGACGAGCCTGATTGTGTCGTATGAATTTTGCGTTTTTTTTCTACAAACCTTGCGTGTTATGAGGTTGTATCACAGGCAATCGAGTCATTCTTAAGGGGTTACGTAGGTTTCAAAGCCAAAAAAGGATATTTTCTCTATTAAAAAAAATGAATATATAAATAATTTTATTCAAAATGTTAAGCACATAGAAAAGCAGCATTTCAACAATATTAAAAAAAAATCATCCAAAAATTTCGAAAATCCACCCGGTGGGACCTGGTTCCCGGAGACCTCTAAAATAAAAGTGTCGTCGTCGTGGTCAGGATAACTCATGATAGCCTTGTCTGAAATTAAAAAATCAAATTTTTTCTGTTAGTAGATAAGTATAGCTCGTGATTGAACGAAGGATTTTAAAAAAGATTGAAATTTGAATTTTTAGCAGAGTTGTAGGCAAAACAATTTTTTCCCTCCCGGCCAGTCATTCCCAACGGGGGGAATTCCCAAAGGCTCTCTCTCCTAGACTTTTACTCCGATTGACTTAAAACTTTGGGAGAATATTCTGACACATTGTACTATTAAGTAATCGAATAAAAAAAAAATGTAATTTTCAAACCCGCGTAACCCTTTAACCCTAGAACTACAAATCGGATTAGACATCTACCACAGGTTTTTGTTTGCAAAATGACGTTTTGGCCGTTTTTTTAGCACTTTCAGGTATATAAATAGATTTATCACCGACTAAAATTTAATGAAATTGAATTTGCTTTTCGCCATGCTTTTTTGCATGAAAAAACGAAGAGATTCATGTACTTACGAGTCTCATTGCTGCTTTCAGAAAGATTTTACATAACGCGTGGGGTAAATATTTACCCCGCTTTGTAGTTTAAAGTTAGAAAAAATGGGTTTGTAGTTCTCGGGTTCACTATATCGTTTTTTCAACAAAATAAGTCACTTTTTACCTGTTCAAGTGGAACTTTTAGACGTCTACGCGCCGCCAGATTTTGAGGTTAAAAAACGTAGTATGCCGCGCTATGCATTAAGGGGTTAGGCCACCGTAACGAGTATAAAATCTTGTGCGAATTTAACTATTTTTTCGTATGAAAAAGTGATTCACTCATAAAATTAATTACACATCTATTTGGTATGAATATCAAGCTGTTAGAATTTGTTTTTTTTTATTTAAAAAATGGCCGACTCCTCGAAACTTCTCGAAACAGATATTCTTCAATTGGCGTGACAAATATCTTCAACAATTTTCACTCGATTTACTTCAAATTTAAACGTTATCTTCCTAATTGCATTTCGCAGAGAAGTACGTACCGAATTTTTGATTAATCGAAAACTTGTTATTTTATGAGCAGTTTATGAGCAGTTACAACGAAATTTTTCACTGAAAATTCATTTCTTAAGTTCAAATACCTACAACTTTTGAATGAAACAATATTTTTTGAATTCCGCATGTACTTCTCTAGGTATTCTAATATAGATAGACGAGAATTTTTGTTTCTGTTCTAGGTGAAAAATTGTGGATGCTAACAATAAGTGTCACGCCGCGGAGCGCCTAAAAAAAAGATAACAAAATAAAATATTAGTAGTCGGCCATTTTGTACATCGAAAAAAAAAATTTCTAACAGCTTGATTTTCATACTAAATAGATGTGAAATTAGTTTTATGAGCGAATCACTTTTTCATACGAACAATAAAATTGTTAAATTCGCACATGATTTTATACCCGTTACTGTGGTCTCATCCCTTAAAACCCGTTTGAATCGTAATTCCTCTAGGATCCTCCCAACATGTGAGATCCAGGGGCAAGATAGATGCGCCAGAGGAATGGCACCCTTTTGGTTACGCATGTGGTGGATATGCATGAGGTCACACAAAAATGATTCTCTCAGATTATTGCCATGTCGATATCGAAAGAAGGAAGGCTCCTTAGGAACAGGGAAGCTGAAAAACGGAGATGCGAAAGGTTTGAATAGGATCCTGTAGGACAGTGTTTTTCAACGTGTGGGTTACGATCCCCAGGGGGGATCGCCAGGTAAAAGTAGAAAGCAAAAGTTGTCGGTCCTACACTGCAATAAAAATACAATAATTTCAGTGAGAAGGGTGTGCTTATTAATTTTTTTAATAAGTCGTCGAGTCGTGCTTCTATTTTTGAGACGCAAATAACCAAATAATTTTCTAATTGGAACCTATTACCCTTCTTAGTTTTTTAGTTCACCATTGAAGAGAACGTTATAGTCCAGTAAAAGAGACGAAAACCCAGCACTTTTAGCGTAGAATTAGAACTTTTACTGAAGCTAGAAACTCGCATACTGAAAGTAATCCCAATTAAATATTGCTCCTCAACACTCCCCAACCCTTAGAAATAGGGGTTGAAAACTAAAAAATCGCCGTATCTCGATAATTAATAGCCCGATCAAAAAATGTTTCAAATAAAAGTTGTTTGGAATAATGAAATACGTATAAAGTTATCTGATGTCTAATGCCCTATCTTTGAAAATAGCAGCACAAAAACGCGAGAGCACCAATGACCCGCGTCAACTCCGAATTTTCGAATCGTTTTTGTGCCGCTATTTTTAAAACTACGGGGTTGGACGTTACACAACTTTATACGTATTTTATTATTTCAAACAACTTTTGTTTGAAACCTTTTTTGATTAGGCGATTCATTATCGAGATACGGCGATTTTTAAGTTTTCAACCCCTATTTCTTAGGGTTCGGGCGAGTCGAGGGGCAAAATTTCATTCGAGGTACTTTCAGTGTGCAACCATGTTAGCTTCAGTCAAAAATTCTAAGTCTACGCTAAAAGTGCTGGGGTTTCGTCTCTTTTACTGGACTATTAGTTTACATAGGTAGGAAGTGGCGAATGGCACTGATAATTTCAAAGCTTCTCTTGCCAACTCTAGGGGGGGGGGGGGGGGGAGGCAGAATTGTTTGACTTGTTAAGCGGTCGCGTATTCAAGAAGGTTGGAAAACAGTGCTGTAGAAGGAGAGAAGCTGAAACAAAAAAAGAGAGATCAACATTCAAAGAAATGAACGGGAAAACAACTGTTTTACAACACACCTTTATTTAAAAGGTACTATACCAAAAAGTAAAAAATAATGGTCAGTAAAATTGAAAATCAAAACAGTTAAACTACAAAAAAAATCCCTTCCTTGGTCACTTATCATAGTTGCAAGTACCTAAAAAGTACATAAACGTAGATATTTTTTAAATATGAAATATAAATTTTAAAAACACTCGGTAGCAGAGGGGCAGCGTGCGTAGCTATAGGTAGGTAGGTTCTAGGTTCGATCCCATGTGGATGCAGAAAGCTTCCTTCGAAAAAATCCATTCAGAAAGCCAGGGAATGACGGATTATGATACAAAATCACTGTGGTAGAACTCCAAATTAAGTATTTCAATTTATTTTGGATTTATGAAATATTCTATTGAATATTCTGAAAAATATATTTGAAACAAATAGGATCGTAGTAAAAAACCTATTTAATTTGAAAAGATCCTATTTATATTAAATATTTTTTGACGGTGCAATGGAGAATGTCATGAGGTGGTGGTTTCCGAAGCAACACCGAACTGTTTTCGGACTGCATGTCAGGCCTTCACTTTTCATCCTGATCAGGCCTTGATTTTTTACCCTGATCAGACCGAAATCAGGAAAAGTGTCACAAAAATCATCAGAGCTTGAAAAAAATCCTGATCAAGGCATGACAAAAAAAATCGGGATGCCTGATCAGGTCTCTTTTGTAGCCGGAGCAGAATTTCTACTCGGGTTCCTTCGATCATGATAAATCTCACAAAACTGCAAAATCAGTCAGATCCATAGAGAATAATAATATATCGATTAAAACTCAAGTCAATTGAAATTTTTCAATGAAAAATTTTTGTTTAGAAATTGCGTTGTCCTGCAAAGGGATCGTTTCGGTAGAATCACCCATATAGATGAATCCATGCAAATTATAAAATCGTATAATGAGCTGATGTGTTTAGATAATGCGGGGCAGCTATTCCTTTTTCGCTCTTCTCAACGCGGCGAACGGATAGAAAGACAAGTGACACTACAGCGGTATGGAATTTCGGCGAGACTGGTTTACTGTTAGTCAAAATAAATGAACATTAGCAAAGCGTTCCGGTTTTTTGGAGTACAAACGAAAGCTTTCAAATACCAATAATTCCAAAGGGTTTCCTGATTATTCGGCACGAGAAAAAGCAGGCGTTTGTTTTCCCGCTGGAAAAAGGCATGTCGCAATGACATTGCGGATATTTATTTTTCTTGCTTCTGTCAATTGCACCAAAAAAATTGAAAATGGAAAGAAACTTAACAAAATGGCGTCCGGATGAAGAAAGTTTTGCAAAAATTCGAATATTTTTCATAATAGAGTTGGAAAAACGTTTTATTTCAGTTTGATCTCAGGTAGAATCAATTCGTCATGCTGTTTGACAGCTCCTGGACAAGTCCATATCTCCAGCTGTTTTCGGCAGATTGTGATAAAATTGGATTCGACAGCGTCGTTGCTGAGCTTGGACTGATGAAACTGTTTCTATTACTGGCATCATTTCGGTATCAACAAGTTGTAATATCGGAGTACCGGTATTTCGATATTTTCCGATATTTATGGGAAACCTTGATTAAAAACGTTAGTAGCTTGATAGTGAAGATGGGAGGTGTAAAAATCGTAGCGTACCTAAAGCTAATAAGTGAAACCACAATTGTTATTAAAAATAATTTCAGTCAGAGATTAAAAATCATCTTATCAGATATCTTCTTTTAATATACATTTGTAAACATACTTTTCTATGTTCTTAAATATATCCAACCCAACATAAAATAAATAAACAAACAAAAAATAAGATCATTTATGCAAATAAAAAAGTAAGTACAAGTAAAATTTAAATTAGGAACTTTTATGCATGTCAGTTCAGCAGTAGCTACTAGAATGCACACAAATGGCATAGCTTGTGGCAGGCGGACAACAGCATGGTCACTTCAATTAACGAGATTCAGATTGCTGAAACAATAGCCGCGATAAACAGAGGGCATCTCAAGTTTGGTCTTTCAGAGACGATCTTACCTTATCGCAGGTGTAAGTCGCAGAAGACAAGGCCCTTTCTGATTCCACACTCGTGGATAAATACGTTGACACTTCGGAAATATTTAAGGCGAGATATATACATACTACGATCGAAAAATCGATTTCTTTTTTTTTCTTCTTTAAGGGGTTATACCAGTGTGAACGCTGGAAATTTGGGTGATTTTCGGGATTTTTTTGGAAGAAAAGTACTCAATTAAATGTTTCGGAAAATTAAGAATATATTTGGCTATATTTTACGCATATTACATAATTTTTTCATTGAAAAACATTGAGATCCAAGCGACTTGTGTGCTGCCTTCGGAGGCGCCAAAAAAAAGTTCCTCCCCTGCTGACATGATTCCGGCTGATTGAGTAGCTGAAACCGAAAAAGGAAAAAATTTCGTTGAGCTGGAAGGTATTTGTACAATGACGTAGGATTTTCGAAAAATATCAAAATCTAACAAAATGGCGTAGTTATGAAAAAAGGTCTGTTTTCTTGCCTATAAAATGGTCGTTTTTTCAAAGCCAAATCGTCAATTTTCATCCAATCAAAAATATCCCGCGTCATTGTAGAGTAAATATGTTCAAGAGTACTCAGTTCAAATTTCAAGTCAATCGGATAATTGCTCTTTGAGTAACAATGTCAGCAAATTTGTAAAATCTCATTTCGAGAAAAACGCGTTTAAAGATTTAACTATCGATTTTTGCAAGATAAAATGATATTGATATAAATTATATACATGATAATGATATTCTTCAAAGTATAAAATGTCGAAAAAGACAAAAAACGAAATCGATTTTTTAAAAGTGTTACACTGGTATAACACTTATACCAGTGTTTAAACGATAAGACTAGCCCCTTAAACGATAAGACTATATATGTGGAATATTTTCCCAAAGTATCAAAGCGAACTTCGAAAAACTTCAAACGTTTTAAAAACCAATTATATTGGCAACTAACAATTACAACGACTACTGTAATTGATAATTGAATTAATTTGTAACAGATCACAAGTAATTAGTTACTCCAAGTACCTATTGCAATTTAATTCAAATTCTATGTAAACTTCAAACGCGTTCTTCTCAAAACTGCATTTTCGAAGTTGGCGTGCAGGTTGACTAAATAACTATTAAGCCGATTGAGTTGAAACTTGGTAGAGATATCGATAACATTGCCACCTTCTACTTGACGAGAATAGTTTATGAAAAAATCGAAAAAACTGCTTGTTTAAGGCAATAGTCTGCTTTACAGGCTTCAAAAAATCGATTTGAAGAAGAGGAAGGATTATTGTATGGCCCGGGGATAGCTGATTAACATCTAATTAGTGTAAGTATTCAAAAACTTATATTTTTTTGGACCGAAAACTTTAAAGCCCGCTTTCTCGAGTTTTCATTTTCACAAGTTTTAGAAAACGGTGCCGGCGATAGCAAAAACAATATATGTCCGATCGAAAAAAATCAAAGTGATCTAGCTTCAGTATTAAATTATCTTCTATTTGAACTAAAAAAGTTGGACAAAAGTACTATTTAAATTACTTGTTTTGCAACTTAAATTGAATTTTTTTTTTTTAAGTGAATTTTTTTTCAAACTTCGAAAAAATTTGGAATTTCATCATTTCTTCGGTATTTTTTTAGTTCATATAGAAAAGGAACTTATAAAAACTAAAAAAAAATTTGGTTCGACTGTTTCAGATGCATCGCACGACCTCCATCACCGGCACCGATTTACAAGTGCAGACTCCAGGCGCCCCAGAAAAATCGTTACAACTTTGAAAAATTTCAATATTTTTTACTAATAAAAATTGTTTTTTAAAGCTTGAATATAATACACTATCGTCTCAAAATTTCGTTTAGCGCAATAATTTCCTTCCCTTTCAAAAAAATTGCTGAAAAAACGCTTTTTTTTCGGCTTTTAAAGCAGGCTACTGCCTTAATTTAAATTTTACAGAAATTTTGCGTGACATGTTTTTTTGTTGTTGTAAATGCGTGACATTCTATTGAATATGCATTTCCTCCATTTTAACTATTGTCAAATAGAAACTATGCATGTTCTAAGTCAATTGTTTTTTTTTATTTTTTGGCAAATCAAAGTCTACGGGAAGCTAGACTGCACGCCGATTCGCAACTTCCGTGGCATTCTTGCTGTAACACTCTGCTACAGCTCCGCTATTTTGGGGATACATTCATTCAAAAAATTGTTTTTTATACTTAAATATGTTATTAAAGTATACCTACATTATGATAAATGTAGAATCACTATTTCTCAGTGTAAAAAAATCCTCGTAACGGCTTAATTTTTGTATTCTAAGGCTGTTAAACGTGGTAAAAAACAAGTAAAATTAACTTAAATGGAAATAATAACAATTATAATGATATTTTGATGTTTTCAACTCTGATATCAAAATATGGATATTATTCGAGTCTAATATCGCTTTTTCAATATCGGATTTGTGGTACGATATTTTGGTTTTTCGATATTATCAAAAACCAGTATGTATGTTCCACCCGTTGCATTGGAGCATCGATATTCTGATCCGGCAATCTCTAGACATTTTTTAGGGTTGTGTACCCAAAGGGCAAAACGGAGCGCTATTGCTGTCACTCTGCTGTCTGTCCGCCTGTCCGTCCGTATGTCGCTGGTCTCTAGCTCGTAAGCGGAATGAGTTATAGGCCTGAAATTTGGATATTTGTGTAGAATGTTGACCCTAAACCGAATTTTGGATTAGAAATTCAATTAAATTATTTTTCATGGAGGTCCCATACATAAAAAAGGAGAAGAAAAGAGATTCTTACCCTGGCATTTGGGGTGTTATTTTTTAAACCTCTTTGAGTAGAGTACAAATATATTTTTTATTATTTTTCATCTTTAAAAATAAATAAATGGGGGGGGGGGGGGCGTCGAAGTTGTCAGTTTTAGACAATTTTTTTTACGGGGTCTCGTTGTTGTTTCGGTTACTCAAAAACTAAACTAGTTAGGAATTTGGAATTTCTGTATAGTATGTACCGTATACTGTATTTAAACCACAAATACTGAAAACGCCGTTCCATAATGTATTACCTAATGCATTTATAATGAAAATATTAAAAATTATTGTCATTTAATAAATCTTTACAGTACCAAATTACTTATTTTTGGAGTCGGTGCCAGCCAAGAACGAGAGATTGACGTCACGAAAGAAACGGGATTGCAAATTAAAAAATACTGTAGATCGTATACATATATGATTTATTTTTCTTCGCCTCCTCTTTTTCTGGAAATATGTGACAATATTGGCAATTGGCTGGTACCGACTCCGGAAATAAGTAATTTGGTATTGTAAATATTTAAATAACAATAATTTTACACATTTTCATTATTAGCTTACACCAGCCTTTGCCTCGAGAGTGGCCTAACCCCTTAAGGAATCATCACAGTGTGACCGCCCCGAAAAATAGCCGATTTGCGCGATTTTTTTTTTACGTGGATAGTATAAGCTATTCGGTCTAATTTTTGTTTTACAAATTAAAGCATCGATAAAGAATACAAATTTTTTTAAAATTTCTTTATTTATTGTTTAACATTGTTTTTATTTGCCGAAAGTTGCGTGGAAAAAAATGGTGTCCCATGGTTGCCAGGATTGCAGACGCAAATTTTATCTGAAACAAAAATATCGAAATGATTATTAATCTGTAGGAAAGTCGCTATGTTCTTATGGAGGTTTTTTAAAAGTGAAATTTGAACAAATGGCGGCGGTTTGAACAAAAAATATCAAATTTAGCCTATTTTTCCACAGTTTTCCGTAAAAAAATAGGAAGATAAAAAAAAAGCTTCTATAGCAACATAAGGAATGACGTGAAGAGTGTTCTGTTAACATGTCAAACGGATAGCTTGAAAACTCTTCCTTTGAGGCTGGCCACCGTTTTGAAAAACACAATTCCGAGAAAAAACGCGTTTAAAGTTCTAAGAAAGGCTTAAGGCGTTACCCCCACTTGTAGCGCAAAAAAAGGCCTTTTTCATGAATTTTTTTAAGAAAACTACAAAACTTTTTTAATCAATCAATATGCCATCTTAACGAACACATCTTGAAGAACTTTCAGGAATTTTTTTATTGAAAAATATTACATTGTTTAGTGGCAAATGGCCGTCAATGAAATAATGTTTTTATATACACGGTTTTCGGTGACCAACATTGCGGCGAAGTGGATCATCTGAAAAAAAATGCGGATGGATTTAGTCAAATATAAGTATAAACTCGTCTTTAATCGAAGGATTTAAAAAAATATCCATTTTTCACAAAATGGCGGACAGTCAAAGTTAATGGTTCGATTTTAACGAAAAAAACGGCCGTTTTTTGACTATAAAATGGCCATTTTTTTTCGAAAAAAAAACATCGAACGATTAAAGACTACATTTTTATGTATTAAATAAGCCTGCAAAATTTCAAGAAGATCGGTTCATTAGTGTTCGAGTAATCTTGGTCACCGACTTCAGAAATGCCATTTTGAGAAAAACGCGTTTAAAGTTTCTCTTTCAACGCTCTTTCAACGCGGATTCTTCTCTTTCAACGCTCATATCTCAGTCAATTTTGTTCGGATCGACTTGAAATTTTCAGGACATATTCTCAGATACTTATACTTCAAAAAAATGCAATAAAAAAGAATCGATTTTTTCAAAATCGCAAGTGGGGCTAACCCTTAACTTTTTCTAAGAAAGGCTGTACTGACCGAAATGATTCGAATTTCGATCTAAAAATTGGACAGATCGTTTATAACCGTGTATACAATCAGATAATGCAAAAAAATCCGTTTTTTTTTAATTTTCACACTGTGATGATTCCTGAAGTTGAATCATGCATTGTCATCTTTTAGATGCATGTTTGCAAAATGTCATAGCTCCAAGTAGTCAGGAAGTGGGTGAAATATCGATTTTCCGTTTTGCATCTGACAGAAAGTCAAGTCGAATAAAAGCTTGTAAAAAAAGCGTAACCTAATTGAAATATTTAGTTTGAAAAAAAAAAGTTAATCGGTCATATGTGCGGAACCCTATCAGAGCTAGGCCCGACTCGCAACTGTCAGGATTTTTTAAATTTCGCACTACTTATTATTCTTTGTGTGGACGATCTTTTGTGGCCGTTTATCGGACATGGAACGTCCCGTATGGACGAGTGTCTATATACGATCGCGGTCGGGAGGTCGTGGTCTTCGTCGCCGTGTCCGGGCTCGGGAGAGTCACGGAATATCACCGACATCCGAAACGTCGTCGTCGTGTCACGATGAGGAGGAGAGTTCGGCGGGATCCCCGTCGCCACCGCGACGCTTTCGCGTCCCGTTACACAAAAGAGAGAACGAGAGACAACGGCCGCGGCGTACTTGTGCGCGCGGATAAAGAAAAAGAAGAAAAAAAAAAAGGAATCGGAGCACAAATTACGGTTATCCTCGACGTGAAATAGACCGCCGCGCGCTCTCTTTGGCATTTATGATTTATGAATGCGAGCTACGAACTACCAGTACGGCGACGACGATCCTCTGGAAGCCGAAACACGCGGAAGATCGATCACGCCCTGTCGATCGAACGAGCGCGGAAAGAAACCGTCCGGGTTAATTTTCCTTCCATCCTAGCCCTTGAGGAATTTTCTTATTTTTTGTCACCACCTTGAGGCAAAATTCTAGTCTAGACCCCTAAATTTCGAAAATTTTCTCGGGCTTCCGGAAAAAAAACAAAAAATATTCAAACCATCCATTTTTTACAGTTTTTTTTTTATTGATGTTTCAAGAACTTGGGGAAAAAATAATTGACGAAAAAATGTGTGGGCCTCTGAATATGTCCGTGAAAGAAAGGGTCGAAGCGGTTGAAGTGATTCCAAAGATTCCATTCATCTGAAAAAGAAATAAAACGAATTTTACGTTTTATTTATTTCGCGATTTTTAAATTTATTTATTTGTTTCGCAATATTTTGTTGTTTGTTTTATTTATTTCGCAACAATGCAGACACCAAGACGGAAAAAAAAATTAATTGCGACTGTCAAAAAAAAGTTAATTTTTCGCTATATTTTTTAAAAGTTTTTCCATTTTTTTTACATCGTGATAATAATAATTCGCAATGCCCGAGGTAGGGGTGATAGAGGGATATATACTGATGGTTTATCCCAAATTTTATGTCAATCGGTTGAATAAAATTCGAGGTTTTGTGTCAACCAGGTTGAAAAAAAAGTACCCGAGTCAAAATTTTTGAGCTACTTTCAACCCGCGGAATGAAGACCTCCTTCTCCGAACAGAGGTCCGGATTATCGGGTATCCAAATGAGGGTACGATGTACGGAATATCATTATGTTGGAGCCTCCGTTGAACCCCCTATATGGTATATATTGGACTTTAGGCTCAAAGGAGGCTAGTGTAGCGCTCTCGCAGAACTGGCCCTCCTTTCAGCCTACTGTTAGTCCGCCGTATACCCTCCGAACCCACCATTCAGCCAGCTGTATCCGTGCCGTATACCCTCCGGACCCTCCTTTGAGCCTACTGTAGGCGCTCCGAATACCCTCCGGACCCTCCATTCAACCTACTGTATCCGTGCCGTATACCCTCCGGACCCTCCTTTGAGCCTACTGTAGGCGCTCCGAATACCCTCCGGACCCCTCCATCCAACCTACTGTATCCGTGCCGTATACCCTCCGGACCCTGAGAGCCTACTGCAGGCGTACCTTAGCCCCTCTGGAACCTCCATACCCTAAGAGTGTCGTAGACCATCCATTCAGCCTATTAATACTACATGTCGCAGGAATAAATGAAAACGTGCTAACATAGCGTAACGTAATGAACATTAACCTCTTAACTAAGCATTTTTTTTCTTTGCCATCCACCGTGATCAACCATCAAGGAGGCCCGTGATCTTAGCAACCAAAAAAAAAGAACGAAAAATAAACAAAATATTAATTTAAAGAAATAGAATTGGGGTTCAATCCCATACAATACATATCGTAACGACATTGGCAAATAACATTTTTAGAACAAAACATAAATATCGTAGTCGATAATGTAACGCTTCATAAACATTTTAGCAATATGTTAGATATGCATTTGTGAATATCAACGTAATTACTTATTTTAACTTTGGTATTTTATATACTGATAAAGTTTTCTCAATATCGCGATAGTATAATCAGTCAATACGGGAGAGCCTTTTATCAGCCATTCGGTTGATTCTTAAGTATCAATAGAGAAAATTGCGTTTCTTTGCGCATAGTAAAAAATAAAAACACCGTGAGTGTCACCAAAAAAATGTAGGTAAAATAATGAAGCTTTTGACTGACTACATTTGATAATACTCGGTTTTCTCGGAAGTTCGAGGATCTGGAATACCCATTCTCCCAAGTCCCATCTGGGATACCCAACTCTTTTATCTGCACGAGAGCCATAGGACAGATAATATGTCACTTATACTGTAGGTGGCTTTATGTCAATAGATCATCACTCATTTATAGGCACGCCGATAAATCCGATGGAATTAGAGTAAGTCTGGATGTACGAGCCTTTTTCCGCGAATCCCCTATAAAATGATTATAAACCGATATTGAGAAACATTGATTGCTTGCGCATTTTAATGTTGCACTGATAATTTAATAAAGTGATGATATATTTTTACTTTTCGTGTAGTATTTATTCATCATCTGTCACGTGGCGAAACGACTGACAATGCATATTTATGTGTACCATTATTCGACAATAATCAGTAAAAACCTATTTATTTCGGCATCGAACGGGTTACCGATCTGGCCAGAATGAAGTGTTGATGGAGGAGATAACGAATTAGGGCTCAAAGCAGGTTAGGTGGGGTCGAAGCAACAGCCTTGAGATTGAGGTTAAGGAGGCCTGTGTTCTGCACGTTCCATTGGTACTGGGGGTCGAAAGAAGGTTTGGAAGGGATAACAGAGGCTACACTGGGTCAAATGGAGGCCTCTCCATGGCAGTAAACTCGACAAATAGGGTCTCGTAGGTTCAACGGAGGCTGGCGGCTTGTGCATTATAAAGGAAATGGGTCCTGCGAGTGTTCAGAAGAGGCAAGAAATTTTGACTCGGGTAGGTTCAAGAAAAACGCATGTGAAGTTTTGAGTACAATTTCAGACTACTGCAAGTGTCTAAATAGCATAATGGCATGGTACACTTACGTTGTAG